>JARLTB010000100.1:12557500-12855000 GCA_030141615.1 Unio pictorum
ATGTAATTAAATTTGGTAAATAGGCTTATATCATGAAGATATCTATCACAAATGTAATTCAATTTGGTAAATCAGCTTATATCATGAAGATATCTATCACCAATGTAATTAAATTTGGTAAATAGCCTTATATCATGAAGATATATATCACCAATGTAATTCAATTTGGTAAATAGGCTTATATCATGAAGAGATCTATCACCAATGTAATTCAATTTGGTAAATAGGCTTATATCATGAAGATATCTATCACCAACGTAATTAAATTTGGTAAATAGCCTTATATCATGAAGATATATATCACCAATGTAATTCAATTTGGTAAATAGGCTTATATCATGAAGATATCTATCACAAATGTAATTCAATTTGGTAGATAAGCTTATATCATGAAGAGATCTATCACCAATGTAATCAAAATTTGTAAATAGGCATATATCATCAAGATATATATCACCACTGTAATTCAATTTGGTTGATCAGCTTATATTATGTAGATACATGTCACAAATGTAATTCAATTTGGTAGATAAGCTTATATCATGAAGAGATCTATCACCAGTGTAATGAAAACTTGCAAAAATAGCTTATCTCATGAAGATATATATCACAAATGTAATTCAGTTAGATAGATAAGCTTATGTCATGAAGATATCTATCACCCATGTAATTAAATTTGGTAAATAAACATATACCATGAAGATATAAATCAGCAATGTAATTAAATTTTGTAAATAGGCCTATAGCATTAAGATATATATCACCAATGTGGATCTCTGTCTCCAATGTAATTAAATTTGTTAAATATGCTTATATCATAAAGGTGTTAGATCATATTTTATGAGCAAAATCTGGGCATATTTATATCATAATCATGCATCTAAATGGGTGCTCCAACCCTGTGCATAGTTATATTATAATCCATCATTTGAATGGGTGATCAACCCCTGTGCATATTTATATGATAATCCAGGATCTGAATGGGTGATCAAATCCTCTGTATATTTATATGACAATCCAGCATCTAATTTATTGAGCTTCAACCACTAATAATATGTTTCTGCAGCTGATTGACTGAAAATGTTTCAGTATTGATTAGAAATTATATTTTTCATCTAGTTATATCATCAAAGTCAAGGAGGAGTATATTTATGAGCTTTAGGGATTTCATAATAATAAAGTTTGCCAAATGGTAGGCTTTAAACCTATTTGCACATGTATTATATTTAGATATTACAATACTATATAGGCAAGATAAGTGATATAAGATCAACATGGGTATCTTGTCTGCATATATTGATATGCTTGTAAGACTTACACAGTAGCACACACACACACACACACACACAGATACATAGAAATTGATATTTCAAAGATATTTTTTATCATGTTATAAATTGAAAATTGGATTTGGTATTTACATGTCTATTATGGCACTAAAATATTTTCATTCCTGGAAAACAATTTAAATATAGTTATCATAATCATTTTTTTTATCATCAGGGCCATCAGTTGATGATACAGACAGGTTCATGCACATTGCATGTCTATTGGTAAATGTTGGATCCAAGGTCCTTCGACGTCTCCTGCTTTTTCATACGGTCACACCAACCTGTACTCAGGACCAGTATCTTGCCAGTGAAAGAACAGATATTGACAATCTAAGGAAGAGGAAAATACTAAATAAATCTCAGATGGCCATCTTGTTCCCACCAGGTGGAAGTACCAACTTGGGTGATTACGATATTACACTTTTATCTGCCTTATTTACTAACATTGTACCTAATATAAGTCAGCAGCAACTGAACATGATACAGTCTTTGAGAGACAAAAGAAATGAAATATTTGCTCATGCAAAATCAGTCACGGTCAATTTAAATGATTACCAGACATTTTGGAATGATATATGCAGAGACCTGGAAGCTCTAAGTAAGCAGTGTGGTGACCCAGACTTTGAGAATGAAATATCAAGAGAGATTCAAGGCATCCAGGTGTCAACAGTTCAAGGTACATCTTTACTTGATACGCTAAAAACACACCCCAGAAGGATGGAAACTCTTGAAACGCTTGTACAAGATTTGATTTCATGTCTTGCCCAAAAATCAAATAAAAAATCTGATGCAAGTGACTCATAAACATCGTCATTCAGTATCAAGGCAAAATCAAACAGCATGGAAAAGCTATGGATATTGTCATGGAAACATGAGATAGTGTAGACATGATGACTGCTTCACATAATATTCAGCCCTTGGATCATGCATTGAAACATGATGATTGCTTCACATAATATTCAGCCCTTGGATCATGCATTGAAACATGATGACTGCTTCACATAATTGTCAGCCCATGGATCATGCATTGAAACATATGATGAGTGATTCCCATAGTTGTCAACCTATTTATCACAAATTAGGATATGTCATGATTATTACTTTGGACTTAATTTGTCAGTTCATTTATTTTGAATTACATTTGTTATGATTAATATGTAGTCTATAATGTAACACGGGGAACGAAATATCCATAGTAATGGAACTTGATCATTGTACCACAGATATAGTAGTGGAATGTGATACAGTTTTTGAGAAATGAAAGAAATTAAATGTTTGCTCATACAAGAGTAATCTTTGTGAATACAAATGATTCCAAAATATATAGAATGACACAACACTAATGGCCTTAATGCAATATGAGTAGCATGATTTTGAGAAGGAAATAACAAAGATATTCAAGTCATCTAGGTGTCGACAATTTAAAATGTATCTTTCCTTGATACACTACAAACACATTCCAGAAGGATTGAAACACATTTAAAGAAAACTTGTACATACTTTGTGTGACTTGTAAATATTTTTATAAAGTAACAAATCTGAATCAGCCAGTATTGAAGCTCTGTTGATATTGACATTGAAATGTGATATGCTGTACATTCATCTGATTGTTCAAAAATTTTCAATGCTATGACATTCTTATCGCAAATCAAGAGCCACCCACCCTGTTTAGTTGGAAAAAAATGCAAAACCTGATTACAGACCTTGTTATTAGCTGTAAATATTGTCTGAAAAAGATTTGTATAGTCTACATTTAATTTAGTACCTTTAATGGCAACATTGTTACTTATAATATGGTGTCATTAAATTTCATGATTATGACTTTAAACATAATATTCAGTGTCGGAATCAAGAATTCATACATGTCATGATTATGACTTTAAACGTAATATTTAGTGCCAGAATCAAGAATTCATACCTGTCATGATTATGACTTTAAATGTAATATTTTGTGCCGGAATCAAGAATTCATACATGTCATGATTATGACTTTAAACATAATATTTAGTGCTGGGATCAAGAATTCATACATGTCATGATTATGACTTGAAACATAATATTCAGACCAGGATCCATAATTCATAGATGTCATGATTTCTTATTTTGATATACACCCCTGGGATAAAAAATTCCTACATGTCATGATTATGACTTTAAACATAATATTCAGTGCTGGGATCCAGGATTTATACCTGTCATGAGTTTGACTTTATTATTCACATCTGGGATCCAGAATTCATGCATGGCATGATTATGACTTTAATATTCACCCCTGGGATTCAGAATTCATACATGTCATGATTATGCCTTCAGACTTTTGTGATGATTATGACTATAGACCTTAATTATCACACCATGGATCAAAATATCAGACATATTAAGGTTATGATTTAATACCTAATTTGCAGCCATTATTGATTAATGACATAATGAGATGTTGCATGATCATAACATTGAATTTAATTGTCAGCCACTGAATCATGATATGTCATGATTATCTGAATCTTGAATTTACAAATATGACTTCAGACATCATTGTCTGCCCTTGGACACTGATTTAAGAGGTCATTATTATGTATTTGTATTTGCAAATTATAAAAATGTAATACAGTAGAATAAATATGGAGTTATGGCCCTTGATCCTTGTAATATAGATGCAATTAATGTGGAACATGCTTGCTTTCATATGTTTGATTAGAACTAAATCAATTAATCAATAAAGCTTTTGGAGACAGGTGAGGATGATCATAGTTTTCATTTTTCTAATAACAAATACAATATGTTTATTTACATTCAAAGTGTTCACATGTGGCCCATTCCTTTGATGTTTGTTAGCATTCAAAGTGTTAACATATGGTCAGGTATTGTGATGATATGTTATTTAGCATTCAGGATGTTCAGTGGGGTTTTGTTAAATCTTTAATATTTTGTTCATGTGTCATTTCACTTTGCCAGAACTTAAAAGCAAAGAATTTGATTACTTTCAAAGAATCATTCTATAAACAAATCATCTCTTATCAAAATCAACACTCGTAACATGGTTGACTGCACTTAAACCTACTGCATACAAAATATTAGAACTTCAAACCTAATGCAAAAGCTTAAACTATACAATTAAATCACTACATTCATTACATATTCAAAAATAATGTATTAGGGTTTCAAACGCTGACATATTGATTTCATCTGATCATTAAATATTACACTGAGATGCAAGGACTGCCCTGATTGCCCATGTGAGATTCAGAGACAACCGATTTTTATCATGTTAAATTCAGAAACCATATATTATGACATTTATATAATTGATACTTGATGAGTAACATCTGGTATTGAGCATTGATAAAGGTTATAATGTTATCGCCACACAGTAAATCTTTTACTAATAAATCATTGCTGGTCGAAGTTTCTATTATCCATATTGTATGTTTGCAGAAATGCATGTAATGTTTACTTTAAAAGTGGCTTGAAAAGTTGTAAAAGGGATGACTTGCAACTTGGATTGATATTTTGAGCTGCAAGAGTGTCGGTTTTTATGGATGGTTCAGAACTAGGCGAAATTAGTCTGAATGTATATGAATACACACACAGAAGATATATATATATATATATATATATATATATATATATATATATATATATATATATATATATATATATATATGTGTGTGTGTGTGTGTGTGTGTGTGTGTGTGTGTGTGTGTGTGTGTGTGTGTGTGTGTTTTGCTATACTTGCGAGGACTTGAGTTGGGTTGCACACCAACATCTCGAGGACTGTACTACATTTCGAGGACTTACACACCAGTCCTCGAAATGTTTTGTCGGAAAATGGTTGAGAATGATCATATGATACCAACCACGTGTTTTTGAAAAAGTCCTCACAAAGTCGGTAACGTTTGACATACAGTCACACTCCGTGTGTAACAGTCACACAATTTGCAGCCTTCCTTGGCGCTTGACTAGTGTGCAAACTATTAGCCAATCAGAATGCGTGTGATTTCAGACTGTCATCCAATCAGAATATCGCTGCTTTGCAGTGTCCCTGTTAATTTAATATACAGATAAATGCGACTTTTAAAAATAATTATTGGTTTTAAAGAAATAATTTTGTAATAGTGGCAAACTGGCGATGCCAGAATAAAGTGCGATATTTTAAGCCCGGGGCATCTGTTTGTGCGGTATTTCGGCGCGTTTTGGTTTAACCGCGTACATTGATTACATTCCTGCAAGAGTTAGCCTAATACACTAAATTCTTGGAAAATGGCAAGACATGCTGGATCAAACTGGTAAGTAACAAAACAATTCTTTTTCAAGTTGTTAACTGTATTTCTCTAAAATAGCTTCCTGATTTTATATTCGTTATTATTTGTGACAACTTGGGTTTATCCCATTTCCGCCAATGAGCTTATCAGTTATCTTGATGATCATACACATTTCCTAGTTCTAAAGCAGACCATTTAATAGATATGCCAGATCAAATTGTAGATCATACTTAGATAATTTCTTGAAAACAACTATTTACTACTGTACTTTTTTCATTTACGAAAAGCTGATGAACACGTTTCGCAACGGTGCATACAAACACCGGAACGCAATAACATGTATAGTAGTATACCATTGCTGAAATTTGTTAAATTTGCGACATTTTTGAAAGAAAATAACATTTACTATTAATAGTGCCTAATACAGTTGTTACATAGTTTTAATGCTTAATCTATTGCAAACAAAAGCATATTAGTAATGATTTTATTAATAAGTGTTCTCGTCACTCGTAAGTTACGTAACGTTTTATCTATCATCGTTTACACTTTTGTATAAAGTTCACGTAGCTTGTCATGAACTATTCTTATTTACCGTTATCTGATATTTTGATGAACTTCTACATGGATAATGTATGTATCTTTAAAATTACTGTTCGCACTGAAATGTATTCACATGTCATATAAAGAAGAAGATATTGAAAATAAATACCTTTGATTACGTACTTGTATATGAACACTGCCATATTGTTTCAACTTACATAATTGGTGTCTAAACCATTACACCTGTCAAAAATGTTTTTTTGTTTTGCACAGAGAAAATGTATTGTTTGATGAATGTGTATTATTCATAGATCTCACATTAGGGGTCATCCATATAGTACATACGCAAAGATCTGCAGAATCTTTACATTTAGGCCATTATTGCGCATAATTCATGATAATTACAATCAAAAACTACATGTATATAGCTGTTTTGCATACTGAGTTGCACAAATCTCACACATCACGAAACTTAGCATAATAAGAAAAATGTAATAATTAATAACCACAACATAATAATCCACTTTAGAAATCAATATTAAATCAATAGTAATATGTTTTTATTATTAATAACTGAAGCAATAAACTCATGTAAATTGCAATACACGCTGTTAATATTAGATTATGGTACTGTTTGAACTGTCACCGAAATGCGGTTTCCAGCTTCTTTTTAGTTTCATGTTGCATCACTTGCAGAAAAGAAAGTACAATTTATTATAATTTGTATAACTTATAATAAATATAACAAATTTTGAATTATTTTGTGTACATTTGGTCTAATGAAGCTTAATGTGTTTTTTAAAATCTTTCAATACATGTACTATGTTATCAGAATGTACAGACATCTATTACCTGCAGTTTATACAATATACATGTACTTTAATTATCATGTGAAGATCAGTAGTGAAAATAACGATTACAAAACAATAGACACCAAACAGTTTACAACAAACCACATTCGTATTTGATGCAAAACAATACTGCACAAGTTTTGATAGTTACCCCATGCACGACCACAGCAGGATCAGATGAAGTGTTGGGGAGGGGTTTTCCAAAATTACAAAAGGGTCTCAACTTATGTGACTCTTTACCTAAAGTGCCTATTACCCAATAAACATGAGCAAGAATATAACTAGCCAAATTTCAAGTGACAAGTAGCTGTACATTTACTTTGTGGTTTTTCGGCTGTGGGGAATATTGGTAGATGTCCTGATGAGGTCTCTGTAATATCTTGTACCATTTCTTTTCATATCCAATCATAGTATTATTGAAGTGTGGTTTAAACTTGAGATTTGTATTATAAAAATGAAACATGTCATTATTTTTCTTATTTTAAATAAATTTATCTTGTGATGAATTTAATAACAAAGACAAAATATGCGGGTCAGAAGAAACAATCTTGCCTCATTGAATGGCCAGTCCTGTGCGGTACACATAGTTACTATTGAATAAGTATGCATGTTCAGCCTCGTGATGTAAGTCATTATGGGATTTGAAAATTCAGAATGGGCTTTTTTTTAAAAAAAAGTTAATGGCATTCAACTGGTATTCAGTTGTCTACACCTTAGACTGTGTAAGGTGGTTCAGATTTTCTTTGAATAAAAACTAAAAGTATACAAATTGCCAAAAAAATAAGTCTATAAACCTTCTCTAAACATAATAGGTGAGACATTTTTCTTTTACGCGCTATGTGTTTTGTTCTTTCCTTGGATGGTCCTCATCCATCAGTCATTCAATTTTCAGTCAGTAAAACTTCTGTATTATTGACCTCACCATGATAATTTGAGCTAGATTTACCTGGAATAAATCCAAGTTATTCCCAAGCTGGCAGTGACATTATATATACTTTAAAAAGCTATTAATATTTCATGGTGTTACCTGTTAGATAAAAAATAGTAGACAAAACAAACCACCTGACAATATAATATTGCTGATGATGTCTTTGCTCCTCTTGTATACACATTTCTGGTGAACCTAGGTGAAAATCTTTGCAATAATCATTTCATGAATTCCTATGTTTTGTTTTCAGGGGACACGAAAAACTTCTGCATAGTGAAATAGATAAAGCATTGGAATCATGCAAGGTCGGCATAGACCCAGCTGGATTTGTGGTGAAATATATAGATGACTATATAGGTATGTAATTAATATAATTCTACAACATTAAATAGATGGTTTTGTTATGTTTAGTAGGTACAGTTGTTTAAAACATTTTTATGATATTACAACTCAAACATCTTTTTGAGGTTTGTTATTTGTTAATTTGCGTTATTTGTTAACTTTCTTGATGATTGTATTTTGTGATTGATTTTGTGCACTGAATTATACATAGTTCATATTCATAGTTCATATTGTACAGTGAATATGGATTAAATCTTAGGATTAATATCATTGAAGTTACTTTTATAATAAAAAAAATTAGTCTAGTACATTGGGTTTTAATTTGGAAACTCTTAGACTTCTTTGCAACATTAATGTTTCCAAAAGGAACTGACCTACATTCTGGCTCTAATATTGTGTCTTAGCTTTACATATCAATGTAGGTTATTTGAAAAATTACTCGTTCCTATTTTACTATCTATGGTGGAATCAGTCTTATTGTCATGTTCTGTTTTTAGTTTTGGTGCTTGTAACTTTTGAAATGATTTACTGGCATTATAAAGTGTTCAGTTATCTTGGACTAAAACATTGATTGGTACTTTTAGTGAATTCAGACAAGGACAACTTGGATTTTTTTTATTACTGGCACATCAGTCAGTTGGAGACAACAGGAATTCAGTTAGAACTTTATTATTTAGGACTTGCGATAAAACTTTTTAGACTCTCTCAGAATTAATTTATTTTTAAATTGACTTCATGATTCCATAGGTTTGCTGAGTTTTACAAAGGTTGTTTTGATCATTTCTGTTAGTTTAAGGCCATCAAGCCATTACTAAACATTATTTCTGATTTCCAAACTCTTTGTCTTGTTTAAAAGTTTACACCTTTTAGACTTTTATTTGAATTGTTTTATTTGTGCTTACAACCCACCTGCAAAATGGTTCTGAATTCATTTACTATTCGTGTTGATCACAAGAATGTGTATGGAGATATCATATTTTAGTTAATGGAAAATGATATCCCAAAAGTAAACAGGTCATCTCTAAACTGAATACTAAGATTTTATTTATTGAGTACCATCTTTGTATGTCACATTTTGAAACTGCATGTAATACTATATTTAGTAATTAGTTTATCTTTTTCTTTCATCTAGTCCCCCTGTATTTGTACAGTAATTTTTATCTGTATTTTATAATTGAAAGATCCAGTAACGAGTTTATCTGGGACTAATATACAAAACTGACTGGAAACTCAACACGACCTCAACAATTTATATCCTATTTTTGTTCTGCTATGCATAAAAGTTTGCCAATGGTCTGCGTAATTCGGAGATCAGAAGATGAAAAAATGTTGTGCATTCTAAGTACCTCAGAAACATTTATATCCATAGGACAACCTATTTGAAGGTTTTAGTTGCCATTTCAAAGTTTACATTGATAAGCCCAGTACTTTGGTTGCCATGTAAATTGAAAACAAATGAATGTGAAGTTTATAGTAGAAATTGACTTTGGCATTTAGTTGAGGTAAGTTAGAGAATAATTAAAACAAATGATTTTTTTTATAGTGCATTACATACAACTGTCTTCAGCCTCAGTAATAATCTACACAAGTCTCAGGCAAGTCCATGGGTGAACATGGAACATCACTATATACCTGGCCTTCAATTTGCATCATTTTCTTCAGATGATAAATCATATTAATAAGTCTTGGGCACATCCACATTTTTTATAGTGTGCTGGACACCAATTGTACTGCCAAATGACTTGTTTTTTGTTCTATGTCTGCATTATGTTTAGTGTTATTCACTGCATCATAATGGATTGTACAGTTATTTAAAATAATTATTAAGCATTTCATGTGACAGATTTGACTTTGTTAGTGACCATAATTTGCCTTTGTTAACTGAGACATGCAATACATTCTTTATATTGGACATGGTGTGTTTGCTGCAAAGAGTGTAAAGAAAGATGAATACATTTTACAATATCATGGACAACTTATTTCATACAAAGAAGGTTACCAGAGAGAAAAGCTATATCGTGAAAATCAGCTGCGAGTTTTCTGTCGTTTTTTTTTTTTTTACATGCAAGAAGACACTGTGGTATGTGTACTTTATAGTGCATTGATGTAATCAAAATGACAAGTACACCACTCCCTTGATAACTCTAGATTACTCTTACAACTCTGTATACCTAATTACCTGCTGGCTTTGTTTTGATCAAAAGTGTTATTTTGCAATAAAATTAAAGATACCCAAAATGTTGATTACATAAAGATCATGCAGTTGAGAAATCTGAGGGATTTTGCTTGGCGCAAAGAAATCAAAGAGTAAATCACCAAAAAAATAAATGATTATTTCAAACAAAAGTGAATTGTAATTTGTCAAGCGTATCACAAACTGCATGTTATATCGTGTTCTAATTTACGCTGTTTTAAATTTATAGACCCATTAAATCCATTTATGTAATGATTAACCCTTGTTTATTTTTGTTTTTGTTTTTACTCTAAAAAGTATCCAGTTCAACACAGAAATTAGTGACGTACACAATGTGTAAAGTGGTACATGTTAAACGAATGGAAACCATGTGGAATAATGTTTTTGACAATCTCAATATATTGTAATTTATCCTGAAATTAAAGTTACTACATGTATATGAGGAAAAAATAAGCAAACTACACAGTTATGAAGAGATATTTGATCACAGTTAATCTCAACAGGATTATTAGTTATGTATTCAACACCATAATCTGCCAACCAACCAACCTCTCTTTTGTGTTTATGTTGATCCCTTTATTGATTTTTTTTATAGGTCCCTCGATGACTTTTCTCACTTATAGTGTCATCAATGATTTTTAAACCCTGATGTGCGCGAGTTAGTAAGAGAGAGGTGTACATTGATTTATATTAAGGATACAGTTTTTTGGGTATTTCTGTTTATCATTGAATTGTCACACCTCGAGTAAATAATACATTGAGGTATACTTCTTGGAAGTACACTTTCATTTTCTTTCGCCTGCAAGCTAGTTGTAAAACTGTACAGCTGAACCAAAACCGATTTAGCATTAGGCACTGTGGGTAGTTAATATAACCTAATTGATCTGATGTGCTTTTGACCTTAGAAAATATCAAAGCAAACTGTCGGCGATCTTTTATAAGTAATAGTAATTATTATCATTAAAGGCTAATTTGCTGTTTATCCATGACATAACTTTTGCATTTTGAAACTTTCTAATGTAATTCCAATTCTTGACACTTTTCTTAATAATTTTCTTGTGTTTGACCTGTTTATACTATTCATTTTTTTCTGTGCATTGACTACAGATGTTACTAAAGGATATTTTTACATCTTTATCCTATTTCTACAGTGTTGATGCAACAAATGAAAAATTCTCCATTGGAAGAATGGTAAAGAAGGGAGTTGGAGCCATGGCAAATGCAAGGATCGGCATTTTACCTTTGGATGGGTGTCCGCATCTTTGCATGTTTGCAGTGAGAGATATTTCCCCAGGGGAAGAAATTAGTTATGATGTCCCAGGACTGCCATGGAGAAAGGTAATTTTTACAGTTTTGTTGCATTGAAATGACATTGTTACAGAGTGAACATTTTGATTGTAATCTGAGTTTCATTTATAACATTGCTTAAACTTTACCAATATGTATTATGTAATGCAATTCACTTTTTCAGATTCTTTAGTTGTGTTGTGTTTCTTGTAATCTGATGTAATTCATTTTCATAGATCTCCAATACAACAAATATACAATATTTAACTCAGATTAATATATTTTGCATTTAATTCATGAAGGAAAGAAAATCGAAAGCTGCTTTGAGATATCTTTGGTATCGTAATTTTCTGCATTCAATATATTTGTTATGTTAGGATGTGGTGTCAGTAGTATCAAACTGAGTATAATTAATGAATACATTGAGGGTAATTTGCCGTAGTAGGGATAAGTAGTAATTAATTTAAAAGAGCTGGTCTATTGACACTTTCATTAGGAATTTTTGTAAAAATAACATTTTTATTTATCTTGCTACACTTTTATTTACTTGCAAGAAATACTTGGGGGTGGGGTGGGGGTCTGCACAATTTACATTTCTTGTTCTTCATCCCATGTTCCATTATTGTTAGTTTGAACAGGCTAAGGACACGCAATCAGGTATGTTTAAGCACGAAAACCAATGACACATAACATAAACTACTCATGAATCTGTCAGTGTCAGTTGTTTGTGTAGTCCTTGTTTTCAACTGCTGTGCAGATATAATTGACTTGTAATTTCAAACTTGTAATGTCTGCTGTTTATTCCAACACTTATGTTTTGATATAGTCAATACATAGGTATGTAATTTTAAAGCTAGGCACACAAAAGTTTGGTCAGTTGCCCAGTTTGTGTAGATTGTTCCAAAACATTTGGAAATATGAACTGAAATGGATTGCTAATTATTTTTTTAAAAATTTTTGCTGGTGCAAGTATGTTAGAAGCAGAATGTAGTATTTATATGTTAATTTCACAATTCTGACCTCCAATATGGCTGCCAGATGAACAGGAGTGTCACTGTAATATTATCCAGAATGCCTGCCCATGCATTTGGCTTTAAATTCTTTTTTTTTGTTGCTGGTTTCACTGATGGCCTATCTTTAATGACATTAATCTAATTGACTATAAAATGTCTGTAAACTTGAACAGTGAAATTGCCTAATTTGACTTTAAAATGTTGCCATAATTTCTTTATCGCTCATGTATTCAAAAGATTTTAACGTGTTATGTACATATTTATTTGCTTGTGATCCATTGTATGCTGGTGTTTACACAAAAGAGAAAGATATATCGAATTCATGTCTAACCTGTGCAGCATCATTCTCGTCTTGTGTTCAGCTTAGTTTAGAGAATTTCATTGACATGCTGTTTGATATATATGATGAATAACCTGTAGACTCCTTAAATTAACGATAATAAACAAAGCATGAACATATCTCGTAGATATGTTAGAAAAAACCTAGCAAACATTTTCAACAATAAACAAGATATGTAATACATTTCTCCACATGAAACATAATTAGTGACGTAGTGTATTTGCACCGATAGAAATATATTTTTACAAAACCACAAGATTTTCACATAAAAATAAAATAAATTACTGTTAATGCTAACATCTGTACTATAAAGATTGTTTAATAAAATCAGTGATCCCAAAACATTAACTTTATTTTATGTCAAAACTTATTGTTTCAGTATATGTAATTAATATTTTGTTAATGGCAACGTAATCCTTTTGTGATTTGATGTGTATCTAGAGAATGTTAACAATTAAACTTGTTTCTTTCTTTCACTGACTAGAAGAGTTCAGATACTATATGGCCGTAATGCTGAGGTTAAATACCTAATGTTTACTGGGTTTGTAGATGATATTCACTTGTAGCTGTTGCTGTTAAAGCAAACTAAATAGTATGTTACACTAATATATTTGTTAGTGTGAAATCGAGATTCTAAATTTAATGTTTCCTATTGGCAGTATTTGTTTCTTTACATTGCTTATATGGTAAACATTTGAAGAATTCCTAGTTAAAATAGTATCAATGTCTGGTGAATATAACATCCAAAATTAAGAGAGAATATTTTTTTGTAGATAAAAGTTGCAAATCAATTCTCAAAGCAGAGAAGAAGAAAACGGCAAGGGTACCGTGGTCCCTGGAGGAGAAGGCAGCTGTCGAAAGACAACTGGGACAGTTCATTAGAACGGCTTCACTGCCAGGAAAATCAGCATGTGATGAGGTCAAGAGAAAGGAGCCTCTTCTAGCAAGGCGTCCATGGATCCAAATCAAATTTTTTATAAAATATTCTAATTGTAAACCTTCGATGTTAAACGTAAAGAACTAAGAATTTCACAGAGATAATACATATTTGCTGGCCTATAAGTCCATAATGTTGGATCATAAAGTCTGGTCTTTGTCTTACACTCTTAATCAAGTTGTGTATGGAATTTGCCATTCAATTTATTTTTCAGTCAAAAAGTTAGAAGCCAGTATTAGAAGGATTTCAAAATATATACATGTGTTTAAGTATTAAATTCTGGTGCATCTTATGTAATTGTGCAAAAGCAGCATGTCCTAGTAATTTGATTACATATAATAGATAAGTTAGAAAATGAATATCCATGACAAAGACGGGTATTCAATCCATTTCTATTGTACCTTGTGATATAATATGTTCTGATATGAGGGGTTTCCAGAGAGTTTTAATCTGTATTAAAAATTAGATGACAGTAGTGATCATACTCCTGTATAAAGGCAATGTACCACTAGATATCACTGTGTCAACAATTCCTTTTTGTCTAAATTGTGGTATCCATTGTCTCAAAACAAAATTGCTTTGCAGTGTTAATTACATGCTAATCAAATATACTCATGCTTGGGTCAGGTCATTCTAGTTGAAACCTGTGTGAGCTTAGTGTTTGGCAGACCAGATCAAATTGGAAGCTACCCATAGGATATTGTGAATATGGTACCAGTTATCACCATTTTAACGATTTGCGAGCCTGGAGGGTTGGCAGCTATGCATACAGTGTAAAATTCCTGAAAACAGAAGTTGCTGTAGTACATTTCATGCAGCATCACAAATTTTATCCTATCTGTAACTCAGTAAATTGTCAGGTCATTTGTGGCTAATAGTATCACTATTGTTTTAGATATTTGTTGTCAAGCAAATTAAGTAATTTTAGCTACATTTAATTGTGCTGACCTGTAAATTTGTGGAGTTAAAGCTTGGATAAAATTCATGATGCTTGTGTCAAACTGACAAAAAACAAAGTTTAGGTATTGCTTTAGCCTCGTCTTATACTTGGCATCTACTTGTTTATGAATGAAGGACAGAAACTGGCTAAGTTGACGTAAGCTCCATAGTGACATATAGGCCAACAAATAGGGTAGATTCTCCAGTTGTATTTATGATGTGTTCTTAGATTTCAGTTTGGTCATTTGATTAATTTGCATCCAGGCTCAGACATGATTTTTCTCCGCTTTAAAACGGAATTCCGCTTTTCTCCTGACTTGAATCCGATTTTTTTTTATATAGTCCGGTTTTTTTAAAAATAATGTCCGATCCGGTTTTTTTTCTCCCGGTTTTTAACCGTTCTTTGCAGTCCCATTCCGCAACAACCTTTGTAATGTATTCGCTCCATATATTGGTTAGCCCGCAACTCTCGTAAAGAGTATTCTGATTGGTCAAAAGTTTAAATTCATCCAATGAATCTTCGTGTAAAGGAAACTGATGGTAATAGAAAGATGAAGTGTGCTCGCAAACAAAAATGGCGTCCTTAGTTGTTGATAGAGACGATGATACGAAATGTTTAATAAAGGTTTTAAGAAAACGGAAGAAAATAGCTGGAGCGAATCGTCGACGGAAATTTAGTTGGTCAGTTTATAAGAAAACTGAACGCTCGAGGACTGGCATTTTGTGCCTACTGCAATATATACATTACAAAAGTCGTGGTTGAAGTTGCATACGGAAAAAAAAATGAAGCCCTGTCAGAATATGTGCACTGCATGTCACCAATACAAGCTAGAGCTGGAAATGAGAAAGGCTCTCGTTGAGAAGGAAAAGAAACGAATGCACATTGAGTCAGCAGAATCATTGGTGATGAAAAGTAAGACTAAAGAAATTTATCTTAAACCCGCAAAAAGAGCTCAACTGGCATATCAAGAGGTTGTGTTCAGTGGACAGAAAGACAAGTGAATATATGAAATTATTTGTATATATAGATGATGTATTTGGGTGTTTATTTTACATATTTGTTATGAAAAGAGAAAAGTATATGTTGGCAGCAAAAGATGACTATTTATTGACTTAAATACGATGTGACCACTGACATGCACGTGAAATAACTTAAGTAATAATAGTATTGGAGAACAAATTCATGTGACAATAAATATTGAAAAAAAATTATTCAGATATTTTGTAAGTTTTTTAGTTTTTCAAATGATTATTTTGTTACATATTATGGTCACAAGTTGCACCAGGGGCAGATTTTTATGCGTGTAAAATGCATTGGCAAAGTACACTTTGCCAATAAGTACACTTTGTACAAATATAGTTCGATGCTGCCTTGGCCATATTGATCTACTTCCTCTTCTCTGGCAATTTATACTAACCTAATTTGGAAAGGTTAAAATCATGTCTGGAGGCCATGAAAGTTTAAATTTGTGTTCAGATGTACAGTTTTGTTTTTTGCTTTTTTTAAATATATTTTACTTAAGCAAATATATTTTCCAGGCAATGAAGTTCTTTTTTATATTTGTCACTCATTAAGAAACATTGAAATATATTGCCATGTTTTAAAAATATATATTTGAATATTGCCCCAGAAAATAGTGTTGTCTCTGACATCATGATTACTTCAGTAGGATAATTAGTCATTGTGGTTTCTTAACATGATGTTTAAAAAAAAGTGTTTTTTTTTTAAAATTACAATTATGTTGTTCCTGTATATATTTTTCATATTAGTTTTAAAGAAATTTGGATTTTAATTTCTTTACTTATAGTAAATACATGTTTACTTGTGTAAGAAATATAATGCAGTTTTGAAATGGGGTATTGCATCCTGTAAATGCAAGTACAGTACAGTGTCTTTTCTCCAAATTAAGTTTGTCTGATATTTGTGAATGCAAAACTTAATAACATCTTTCAGATGAACTGGTTTATGTAACAGTTGTATTTGTCATATGTTTAAAAGGTCTATCAATGAGATTATGCCACGTCTATAATTTTTACTTGCATTTTAGCTCCTGTTTTGAATGTGTTCAAAGGTCTGCTATCATTTCTCATTTATTATTAGTATTCTGCACTGTTTGGACTCCGGGGGGAAATCCAACTGGAATTATGGTACAGCTAGCTTAAATTGTGTTTGCTTCTTTCATTGAATAAGTAAAGATGAAATTATTTGAATTACTAAAATGCATTTACACTTTGCGAACGAAATTGTCTTGCTTCTTCATGTTCCTTCCAAAAGGAAATTGACAGTGTGATGTTTCATCAAGGTTAGAACAAGGAATTACCTTATCTTTTTATAATTGAGATTGCCCATGCAGATATTAATGATAAATAAGATGATGTTTTCATATAACAATGCAGCAGTATTGCATGTCTTCCTGTGATGCCATTTTTGTCAATACTCTTCCACCTTAGATGGAAGTTGATGTCCTATTATTCATCAACATCCTTTCATTACCCTCAATGGTACAGTTGTTTTAATTTATTTGTCTTTAATACCATTGTAACCAACATTTTGAATGTTCACAAGTGGACTTAATATGCAGGCTGTGGCCAGCTTCTCGTATTTATTCAATAATGACATACATAATGACTGATATGACTTTATTTGGGTTGCATCTTTTATATTAAATATTTTTTTGGAGATGAACATTTACTTTATGCAATGAAATATGTGTCATATTCATACATGAATCTCTGGCTTAATTAAATTATAATGCAGTCTAACCATTTAATGTCTTTTTTTTCTTTTTCTTCTCAACTTTCTACTGTTTTTTATTTTTAATTTGTTGGTTTCAAACAGTATTAGGTAGGTGGCCATAGCAGCTCAGTAGGTGGATCACTGCATTTTGTAATTCAATGGTCATGAGTTCAGTACACTGGAGAAAAAAAAGCAAAGCCTGACTTTTACATCCTAAATTAGAACACTGACCAGAGTTGTGCTCAGAGACAGGCAATGTACCTGATAATAAAAGACTGAAAAGCTCACGTGTCCATTAATATTTTAATTGTGATTGGTTTGGTAGAATTGCTCACAGTTGATATAGAACATTTCAACATAAATGGCTTATAATTCTCAATCATAAAATCAGACTGATTTGTTTGATCCAACAACTTTATTGCTTTCAGTACAGGACTGTGACATTGGCCTCCTAATATAGGAGCCTTCGGATAGTCTGTCTCTATTATGTTGCTTATATTTCAATCTTTTGCAGTCAGAAATAGCATGTACTTTCTCATTGCAATATAGATTTATCCCATTTCCATTTTGCAATTTTCTAACTTGTTCATAAACTTCAGGTACCAACTCGTCATGCCTCAAGATATGTACCTTAACCACATCATAATTAACACTGTTACAATGAGGATGAAGTGTGGATTTTATTAGTTTTGCCAATAAGTACACTTTGTACAAATACATTTCAATGCTGCCTTGGCCATATTGATCTACTTCCTCTTCTCTGGCAATTTATACTAACCTATTATTTATGATAGCATCAAAACACAAGCATATATGTAAAGGAAGGGTTGCTTTTCACTTTCCAGTTCAAAATTTTAAATCTAAATTGCATTTCTCCATTTTTCTTTTCTTTCTGTTGTTTATCTCTTTTTTTTATATATATATTATTTCCATTTGCCTATAGACCGCTACAGTGGCTTAGTGGCAAGAGCGTTAGTCCTAGATTGGGGTGGGTGGGGGTGCTGGTTCTAACCCAGGTCGTCATATACCAAAGACATGTTCTTTTCTTTCTGTTGTTTATCTCTCTTTTTTATATATATTATTTCCGTTTGCCTATAGACCACTACAGTGGCTTAGTGGCAAGAGCGTTAGTCCTAGATTGGGGTGGGTGGGGGTGCTGGTTCTAACCCAGGTCGTCATATACCAAAGACATGCGATAGATACTCAGCGGTAAGAGTTTAATGTTGGCACTTGTTATCCTGGTGTTAGGATAATGTGTCTTGGTAGGACAGCAGCATGATACCCAAGTGCTAGACAACACTATATACTGCCATGCTGCAAACATTATATTGATATGACTGATTTTTTTTTTAAAGCTATGATAAATATCCAGATCATACACATGCACATAACTCAATTTGCATATCTTCTCGCTCTCTTTTTTTCTAAAATTGCAGTTGACTTTCTCTTTAAATGATATCCAGTAGTGATGCAAGCCAATTCCAATACTAAACTAGATATGTAAATAGCTTAGAATGTGCTAATGTGCCAACATTCTTCTTGTCTCAGAGGGATACCACATGAAAGAACCACCGACCCACGAAAAGCTGCTGGCAAGCTTTCTCACATGACTACATTAGCCGAATCTTATAC
This sequence comes from Unio pictorum, assembly GCA_030141615.1. NCBI lineage: Eukaryota > Metazoa > Mollusca > Bivalvia > Unionida > Unionidae > Unio > Unio pictorum. Next base: position 12,576,834 of record JARLTB010000100.1, read on the forward strand.
TTGAACCCACACAGACAGGTGATTTGGCAGTGATCCGTAACGGAGAGCGATTTAGATCACTCGGGGTCCCTAAATATGTAAGAATATGAACCTTGAGATTCCAGTTCATAATTTAAAGAAATGAATCTTCTTAAATATTAACACATTAACCCCTAGCGACAACTTAACGGGGCATGAGTTAGTAGCCTACTTCCACGGTCTGTAGCGTCAAGGTCATGCATGATACACTTAATGGGTGGTATTATAGAAAGGTAGACAGACGTTGCTCTACAATGATAGCAAAAAATCTGGTCATTTTGCTTTGCACTAAAATATACAGAGGAAATAAAACCTACGTTTTTGGACCCATTTTTTTCACCCAAAATTTGCCCATGGTCGGATTCCGAATTTGTGTCCAGATTTTAGCCTTTATGGCGTCAGATCAACGGCAGACCGGTCTGAAGCGCGCATAGACAGGTGCACCTGTGCAAAAAGTATTATAAGGTGGACATTTTGAATAAAGAGTCTTCTCCATACGAAAAGTATGGGTCCCTTAAGAAAAAACATTTATAAAAAATAAAAACATTTTTTATAGCACAACTAGCCATTTGTCTAATGGAATATTGCCTGTAAGTCGATGTATTTGGATGTAATCAGAAATAGTCCCCAAAATGTGTTTCCGAACCGCATTTCGTGCGAAAACAGCAAAACCCTCCAGAGCTTAATTTGTGAAACAGTCACTTTACATGATACCACAAAATCTGAATATTCTATGCGTATTTAATCACTTGTGCATCAACACTGCACATGAATTACAAATGTAGCCATAGCGTGACAATTTTTCTCTTCAAAATGATTGTTAACACATGAACCCCTACCGACGACTTTGCGGGGCATGAGGTAGTAGCCTACTTCCAGTGTCTGCTTTTTTGTGTATTATTTTTAGGGTTTAACGCCATTTTTCAGCACACGATAGGCTATACGTGGCGGCCAGTATTATTGGTGGAGGAAGATACCGGAAAGAACCACCGATCCACGAGAAGCTACTGGCGAGCTTTCTCACATAACTACATTATCCAAATCTTAGTTTCGATCCCACGCAGACAGAGGTGAGACGGCAGTGATCTGTAACGGAGAGCGCTTTAGACCATTCGGCCACTCGGGGCCCCTCCAATGTCTGTAGCGTCAAGGTCACGCATGATACACTAAAGTGGGTGGTATTATAGAAAAGTAGACATGTTGCTCTACAATGATAGCAAACAATCCGGACATTTTAATTGCATTACAAAATACAGGGGGAAAAAACCCTAAGTTTTTGGACCCGTTTTTTTTTTCTCCCAAAATTCGCCCATGGTGGATTCCAAATTTTGTGTCCATATTTTAGACTTTATGGCCTCAGATCTACGGCAGACAAATCTGAAGCGCGAACAGACAGGTGAACCTGTGCTAAAAAGTAGGATAAGTTGGACATTTTGAATAAAGAGTCTAATTCCTACGAAAATTATGGGTCCGTTAAGCAAAAAAAAGTCCTTTTTTCACCTTCTGCTCATACGCCAGCAAACTAACCAATGAAAAAACATTTTCTTTAGCGCAACTAGCCATTTTGTAAAAAAAAATATTGCTTGGAAGTCGATGTATTAGGATGTATTCAGAAATATCCCCAAAATGTGTTTGCAACTCGCATTGCATGCGAAAACAGAAAAAAAAACTCCAGGGGTTAATGTGTTAAGTAAAATGCAACCCAGATTCAGTCCTCAAAAACTGATGTTATTTAGACATGCAATACGAAAGTTCTATTTCTTTTTCTTTAAATGCCTAATAAATCAACCTAAACACATGCAACCTAATCGATGTGTATAATCTATTCTATGATTGTTTACCTGCAAATTACAGAATGCTGATAACTCTTTATTGTTTGAAAAAGAAGTAAACAAATTGAAATAAGTGTACTTGACTCCTTCAACTTCAATTCGTCAGAGAGATTTTAAATGCATATCGCAGACATCACGGTGACTAGATTATTTTTTTTTAAGCAAATGAATAAGGCAGTGTTCTGAAAACATTTAGATTTTAGAACATAATATTATTATTAAAGTCTAGCTTTCATTACTGCACATATTGATCTGTTAGCATATCATGGCGTATAAAACTGAATTTAATAACGGTTCCAAAAGCAAGTCAAATGAACCTGTTAGAAGACAAAATATTTAATGTTTCAATTCAATGTATTCCCTCCCCCATCTATACTCTCTCAGTTCTAAATATTTAAAAACCAAAGTATATTTATGCATGCATATACACATGCATATATATGCGTTCTAACCCTTCCTTTCCTTCCCACATACATATTTTATCTTCATTTGTTATTTACACTTTTTGATAACTGATAATTATACACATATGATTTTAAGGCATAAACAAATAAAAACATGAAGAAGAAGAAAAATAACTAAATTGAATGGAACACAATTTCCTTTACTTCCCGTTTTATTCTGCAGAATATTTAAACTTGTGTAGTGATCTATTGTCATATAATGAGTCAAGTGCAGATTTCCCAAAGGCAACTTCAATTCCAGTGAATTTGCATTAGGCAACTGCCTTATGGCATTTTAGTTGCTTTGGTGTCAACCTACATTTTTAGAAATCACATTTTTTTATATTAATAGATGAAATTAAAAATGAACTTAAAACTAATATTTTAATGAGATTTGAACTTTTAAGCTCGTGTATCTATTTGTCTGTCTGTAGTTTTAGTTGCAGATAAATTTGTTCTTAAACTTTTAAATATCTTCTCATGTTTTTACAAAACAGGTGCAATAAAAAGAATAAAAAATATTCAGGTCCTCAGGTTGATGGTAGTCTTTGTGTGTAAATTAGTCCTCACAATGACGTCCTCACAATGATGGCAAAGTCAGAGTAGTCCTCATAATGCATAAAGAAGTATATGGCAAAAATGAAGTGATACAGATATTGCCTATCTTACAGTTAAGCTTACTTTCAAATTTCTAACATATACTTCCATTCCTTCTCATGGTCCTCGAAATGTAGTAATATGTCAAGGTCCTCACAAGTATCTGAATACACGTATGTGTGTGTGTGTGTGTGTGTGTGTGTGTGTGTGTGTGTGATAATCATGAACGATTTGTGGAATTCAATAGTGTACTAAAATTTAAATTCTTTTCAAGTAGATAAAACTTATTTTTATTAGGAGTCAGAACAAAAGCTCAGTATCAACTGGGCCGAATATGGTCAAGTGTTGGTGGATATTGTGTTTGTAAAATTTTGAAAGAACCCCTACTTGCATCAAAAGGACCCCAAACCAAATTATATGTTCCTATTTACTAAAAATATGCATCTTTCCTAACAAACATGCTAAAACATAAAACAATGAATAAGTAATTTTTCTTATTAGAATCATATGGCAACGATGTAATTACTTTTGCCTTCACATAGCATTGCGAGCACTCCTGCGAAAATATGTGATATGCAAATGAGTGCACATATCTGTCTTCATAAAAAAAACACTTTAGTCTTCAACTGCTTTTTGACATTAGTCATTTTACAATCAAAAGTTCTTGAACTGTTCATTACAAGATAATTGTACAATCTTCTGTTCAGAACAATGGCAAATGAGTCAAATAACTATCCCATAAGCCATTCCATTTATTTGATTATTTTCTCACAAACACATGTGCACCTCTATCTCTTAAATAAACCTTCAGTTCACGAATTGATAGCTTGTAAAAAGAGCACTGGTCAGCAATTATACAACATTTCATCAGATTGTTTGCTCACCGGAAATATATTTAACAAATAACGATAACTCGCGCAAGGGGGGGGGGGGTAACAACCCTTAGTAAACAGGCCTATTGCTTTGGCAATCACCATATGTTTTACATGATTATCTTGCCATATTTACTCCTTTTTGGTTCAAGTGAAAACAATCAAGATTAATACATGTTTTTCTATGGCAGCTATGTGATACCTTACACTTAGATGGCAGTGACTTTACCATAGTTTCAACATAGAACGTTAGTCGATGGACCAAATCAATCTTATCTTTTCCCATGAAATGTTAAATAAATTATTCCATAACCATGTTGGTCATGTGAGCCTGTCCAAATGTGACACTTGCTGGTAACTTGTGTATATCAAGCTAAAGCTTTTAATTTGTCATTAACTCATGAGCTGTTAATTTAGTTTGAAATATGTGTGACATAGCTTAATAAACCAAGACCACATGATACTAAATAATTTTTTATATCTGAAAATAAAACAAATATTCAACACCATGACAATGAATTTTGTTCTGCTTCTCTTTCATCTTTGTGCATATAGTTTTATTTGACAATAATAAGAAAACCAAAAACAAAAATCCAAAATATTACCGGTTCAAAGACAAACTGATGTCATCTTCCTTGAGAAATTTGAAATTAATGCAACATTTTTAGAAACAATTACTTACATATGTTAATAGTCTATTCCGTATTGCGTACATTATCCATGGGACATAACTCTTCTCAAGCGTACCTGTAGCCTCTTAATTAAAGCAGATTTTGGAATGCAAATACACTTCAGTTTTAAATTGCAGTGAATAACAACTTAATGAACCCCTATTAATACAAACAGCATTATATATATATATATATATATATATATATATATATATATATATATATATATATATATATATAACTCCATGGGTATACACCCTAATGCTCTTTATATATCCACTGAAGAGGTCCATTTATTGCAAATTTTGTCACTTTGAAATATTTGATATATTATACATAGTATTTACTTCCAAAATGACAACCCAGTAGTTAATTTACTATATCCCTCTGAATTAGCTTCAATGTATTTTCATGGCGTCAAAACTGTATTCTAAAATCTCTTGGAAATGCTATAATTTTGAGATAAAAGAAAGACATTCACGAATAAATGTCTATAAATAACTTGTTTTGTTCTTCAAATATAACATTAAATCATGTATTCTCGTCATTTTCCACGTTGCAAATTATACTTTGGTCAATGTCAATAAAAGTTTGAGGCAATAGTGGAATACGTTTCCACCATTGGATTAAGACAAATTAAGACTGTGATGCTATATCTCCATAAGAGACAAAAATATACATTTTGTTTGTAAATAATTTTTTTTTCTTTGGTACTAGTAGATTATTTCAATCTGTACTAAAGCTTGTATGCCAAACAATTAAAAGTAAGAGTCGAGGGGAATGTTATTGGTGATTACATACATAATTGATTACAATGAAAATCAAAGAAGTTGACTGCTTTATATGATCAAATAAATAAACGCCTCAAAACATGCAGACTTTTTATACATGGGGTGTGGTGTTTCCTTACAATTTCAAGCCCCATCCTGACTACGATGTCACATCCTGTCTAAGATCCATCACAACCAGGACAAATTGGTAAACACGACGTCACTAATACTACATCATCGTACATTAGCCACTATCTAAGAAAACATGGCTACAGGAAGACCTAAGAAAATGAGACTATGGTGTACGATTAGCCAAAAGTTGCCAAACTGGATTCAAGTTGCAATCTAGCTCTGCATCTCAAGAAATATAGCACCCAAAAAAAGATGTATATGAAAAATCACTATCTTCCTGTGGCCCAAATCAAGTGCCATCCAAGCTCTGCCCTCAAAAAGAGAAAAAATGAAAAATAAACTTCATTGTTTGGTCACATGAGGCAACGGGTGTTGACAACATCAATGGAAATTTAATTATCATCATACCAAAACTAATAGGATATTGGAAACATTGCACATAATGCATGTTATAGTTGGAAATTTAAACAATATAATCCATAGATGTATAGAATCCAAACTCAATGACTATGTTCCTTTTTAACAGCTAAATGTACAAACTGCAATCTGCACGAAGCAGAAAAACCTCCCTCTCCAGAGAAGTACTAAGAACAGAGAAAGAGAGGCCCATTCACAGGAAATTTAAATGAGATGTTGGCACTTTCTTGCGACAAGACCAAAAATTGGAGTGACTGACCTAAGATTTATTATATCCTGTTTAAATATTCAATAAAAATGTTAAGGAAATATCTAATACAATAATATCTGTCAATGAATCTACTTCAGTGGAAAATCAAAACTTTGTTGATGATGTTAATTGACTAACATACAAAGACATTCATGTACAGAGAGATAATGTGTACAACAAAAGACTACATAGTAGTGGTTCTTGGGGGGTGGGTGAGGCTGCTGCACAGTTCGGGGCTATAATCATGGAACATTCTAAAAGCAGAAAACTTCCATTCTGTGTGTCCATTGCAAGCCAACAATGTGGAAAGAAAACATGCATACATTTAAACTGCTAAAATAAATCATTGCACAGAAGACTGGATGTCTCCACATAAATAAATTAGGAAAGGAAAATTTAAATAAGCTTGAAATGCAAAATACGAAACTGTAGAGCGCCGCCTGTACAAAAATTGTCTGGGAACGGAATGCTCAGAACAGTGACGTATTCCACCACAAAAGGGCACAGGAGAGTGATGTATTCTACCACACAATGACAACTAATTTTAAAAAGGTATTACTTCGGTATTGGGTTGTATAACGACTAATTTATCCGCTAATTAGTAAATAATGTTTCCGTGCACTATCTTCTATAATTTGGGTGAGTCGCTGCTTATTAGTACATTCTTAATCTTTTCAAATATGTTTTTTTACGTAGAACAATCACTCTTCAATGACATGTATGTGAAATGACACAGTTTAATAGCAAACACGTATGACCGAAATGCAAACGAGGAGGTAATGTTATCAAAATTGGTAGATGACATACAAGAGTGTTTCCTTTTTGATGCAGATTGTATTGATGGACCAAAGAGAGACCATGAAGAATGCATATAACATGGCGATGAAGATTTTGTTACCAATAAGCTTGTACTGGAGTGAAAGGGCAATCTTGGTCTAAAAATTGTTGCCCATATATCATCAATGGAACTGCCATATATTACATGCACGGAGTAATCCTAGGTATTGTTCGTCGTCTGCGTCACCTTTCGTTTGATCCAAAGTTCTTTTGAGAATCCTTTTCAATTTCATGCCAAGTTCATGTTGCATATCGTAAACTATTATAAATCAAACAACATTATTTTATCCATAGGCACCCTAGAGATATTACATTACAATCAAAATATTGTAAGGCATCAGCGTGCAGAGCTTGTTTTTTTTTCCTTTTTTCAGTCACAGTTCTCTTTGGACTGTTAAAATATTTTCATGAGTATATACTGCTTGTAGAGGCAATATACAATTTAAATTTAGAATCGATTTCTTCTCAGACTTTACTGCATTGAGAATACATATTGATCAAGTGAAGATCAGCATATGTCTGTAAATTTGCATCAATTGATATATCTGCAATATGTTGTTAAAGAACCTGTATTGCTTTTGGTATAATCATGCTTTTCATTTGAAAGTATAACTGGTAGACTTTTGACTCTTTTTACTGCAAAACAAAATCATGTTGTTCAAATTGCGAATTCTCTTTCAACAATCGTAAATGTACATGCACTTTCAAAAACAGAAGTAGGAATATTTATTCAAAAACTAAATGCCGGAATGTATCATCACAAAATTATGGAGACTACATTTGATGGTACATACATTGTTGGTACAAAGCTTCACAAGAACATGACATCAAATATATTGCTGCATTAATTCAGTCTGTAAATAACATTACTTTCAGCAAGCATGCAGACTTGGAAAAAATTATTTTGTTAACTTGAGAAAGCTTGTGCCAGCACCTTACTAGCTTGTGCGACTTCAACTAGCTTGTCACAAGCTTGCTGCAAGCATTTAGCAAGCTTATCGTAAGCATGGATTTTGGTTTGGGTGTTCCTCCACCCCCCCAGATCAATGATGGATTTTTTTACAAGTATATTGAGCCACTCTGACACAAGAGAGCAAGAATCTCACCGTGTAATTTGTTAGGATTTTATTTTCCATTAGGTAAGTTGTACTTGTCCGTGTATTGACAGTGACCGGCCATTGACCGGTCATCAGCGATAGAGATGTGACGGTCAATGAATGCTGGTCACCATCATCAGGCTCTGGCCCTTGAGTACTGGTCGCAGCACTGGTCACAGCCTCATCAGTGCTGATATGGATCCATCGAACACCCCCATTAGTTTGCATCTCTACAAAAACAAAATCATAAAGAGGCAGGGAATCTGTGAATACCCACCATATTAGGAAAAGAGGTCAGATAGAATCCGTCATCACTATTATACTTCCTAACCACTGTGCGATTTTGGTGCATTAATTTCAGAAAAGTGATCTTTCAAATGTACGGTTCCACAGATACCCAGGTTTTCTCGTATTGCAGTGGTGATATTGTGAGATTCAGACATATAATCATATGCGTGGGTGGAGTAGACGACGAAGAGTTGATGGTCTTCTTCTCCTCTCAAATTGTAAAAGAAGAACGTGATGGCCGTCCTCTCCCAGATGCTCATGGAAATGATCTTTTCCCTGATAGTCAAGGCAGGTTGAAAAGCATTTATGTTATGCAAAGTCTACTATTATGTCGAGTCCCATTGTAACATGTGAGGAGGGACATGGTGCTCCAACTCTCAGTCTCCTCCTCAACAGATAGACATGCAGTTGGAAAATTAGGTATATCACGGGTGAGATCAGAGTTAGGGTATCGTGCCATTTGTAGCGGAGTGTTGACTCAGGAAGCAAATAAAGTTCGGCAGTCTCCATCAGGAGATCGAAGATGACATCTCTATTCCCAGCCATATCACCTGTTGTTGCCAAAACCTCTCTCATTTCTTTGTCTTGTGGATGTTCCCGGAATCCTAACAAAAGGTAGACCATTTTAACTAATTATTAGTATTACTGCCGTAAGCAAGATTTTTTCAGACAAATCATTCAAGACAGAATATCTCGTGAAACACAACAAGGCCCAGCAAATGGTCAAAATCAATCTTGAGTATAAGTACCTTCACATCCATATTTTCCATCCTGTCAGGAAGGAGCTACATATCTGCCAAAATTGTAAGGATTTTAGTTTCATACTCTGCCATTTAGCTTGGCCCTTGCACCCATTGCTAACAACTGGTTGATTTATAATGGTCTTTACGAGTCCCTTAAACAAGCGAATGATCGATCGTGATCCAGCTCTGACTCTTGAGGAATCAGCCCTTTTCATCTTTGGGACATATATATAGCAATGGATTAGTTCATGTCCCAATATATCAAATCTCGGCCATTTTAGAGACACTGCGAGCCACGATTTTGTAGTCTGCTTACTTATATCTGTCCATACAGGTATCCTTGAACTCCATGGAAACCTTATTTTCTCTATATAAAAAAAACTTTCTCTAGTTTCTCCTTCTGGCTTACTGCAAACCACATAGGGATTCTTGACAGCTCAGATCGCTATAATATCGGACTTTTACAACCACTTACTCTGCTAGGCCAATCAGAATAAGTTTATGACCGCAGCTTACGTGTACACACCCACTCTATCCAGTTCATATATGCATCATATTTGGATGGGGAACTCATTTAGAGATGGAAGGCTAGTTCATTAGTGTTCATGTTCCCATTAAGAAATTATCATACACATAAGTAATTTGGGAAAAGGGTAATATGTTTATCTCTGCTGCAGTGTGTTAGCTGAATATTGAGACATTGTGAAATGGTCTCGTTTGATACATTGTTACGTTGTTACATCTACTTGGCAACCTTGGAATGAATTATTCTCCAAGTCTATGAAATGTCTTGCAAGAAAAATATTCTAAACGACATTTTGACCAGATGAATCCGTGTTCAAACAATAGGAGGCGCTTGTCTTACTTGTGCACTGCAAAGCTAAACAATTAGCATCCCTTTAACGTTACCCCAGTCCCCAAACTTTGATGATCTGGACAGTACTTTTAGCCTATAGTGGGAGTTTATGTTTGTTTACACGTTTCAACTGTTCAGACGGATTCCACAAGTCCTTCACAAAGTCAATCGATATACTGTCCAGCTCTGTTTGAAAGCCCTTCAGAGAATACAAAGACCATCGTTTAGTAATCTTTTCAACCTGTTAGTTGATCATTCCAGGATAATGGCTAAGAGGAGGAATCTGCTGTCAAAGTAGTGGGTTTTCTTCCTACACATGAAATACCGAGATTCTTTACCTTCATAATTGCAGTGTTCAGACTTTCTTATATGCCTACACAGGAAGAGGGAATACTCAGTTCCTAGTTATGACCTGCACACCAGTCTATCAAACAAACTTAGTTTCTGAAATAACACAGCTATTGGTTTGGATTCTCATATTTCTGATCTTTTGGGTGTTTTATGCTGCAGAGAATTGTCTCTTGCTTATTAATGTCCATATGGAATCTCTCGTGTGTTGTGAACTTTGTTGTGTATAGAGCCCCAAATCTTAGTTGTATCTTTGCTGGAAACGAACAAGATGAACTCACATGCTCGCCCACTAAGAGCTTTTCAGTTGTTTTTGACAGGTGTTCAATGGAGAACGTTAGCGCTAAGCTTCTTTTCTTATTTTGCTTCTTCCTTTAAAGCTCTGCTGATTTTTCACCTTGCAATGTTTCCAGTTGTCTTCAGGATCAGAAATTGAACTTCATTCATTAAGACAATTTGAAGTACGTGACATTTAAGCTATTGCAAATGCATTGGATTTATCCAATGCATTCATCATTGGAACTAGTTACTTTTTGGCAGTCAGATGTTACTATTTCTTAGATTTACCACACTGGTAAACGCAGCTATATAATAGTGACAAACAATTTGTTGCTGTTACTTAAATGTATTGGTTGGGCTGGGTAGAACTAATTTTAATGAGGTGATACTTACATATTGTAAGATTCGTTCCCCCAGCCTCACTCTGATATCCCACAATTATTCTGGGTTCCTAAGAAAGAGGATCGCTGCTGTACATGCGCCTATGAATCGGACATATGCTCTTCCATGTTGTAGTCTTTCTGGAACATTTCATATGACACTATAAAGGAGTTTCATTTAAAGCACAACATGCAAATATGTTTTATATTTAGTATTAAAGCCTCGGGTACTTGTTTTATTTCGTGCAATGCTTCAAAATGTTATGTAGATACACATGTTATTGGCAACAACGCCATACAATGTGTGTATACAATAATTTATTACGCTGACTTCATTGCAGAATCCACCCCCGATTCTAAATGTGTGTCTGCTTTTGGTAATACGTGTTGCAATTTTATCCCTGTACATCTCCATGCTCACAGTGGATGCATCCATCTTGAAATGGCAATGAAAGGTGTTCTTTATGACATGTGTGCTACCGTTTTGCATAGATATTCATATCACATGTCTTTCAAAAGTATTGTGGCTATCTGGCATATGTATTGCTGTCTAGCATACATAGTAATGGCAGGTCTACACTAATGCAGTAGCTGTCCAGCATATGTATTACTGTCTAGCATACATAGTAATGGCAGGTCTACACTAATACAGTAGCTGTCCAGCATTAGTATTACTGTCTAGCATACATAGTAATGGCAGGTCTACACTAGTACAGTAGCTGTCCAGCATATGTATTACTGTCTAGCATACATATTAATGGCAGGTCTACACTAGTACAGTGAATTTCAAGCATATGTATTACTGTGTAGCATATATAGTAATGACAGGTCTACTTTAGTACAGTGGCTGTCTGGCATATGTATTACTGTCTAGCATACATATTAATGACAGTTTACACTACTACAGTGGCTGACTGGCATATGTATTATTGTCTGGCATATATAGTAATGACAGGTCTACTTTAGTACAGTGGCTGTCTAACATGTGTATTACTGTCTAGCATACATATTAATGACAGTCTTACACTACTACAGTGACTGTCTGGCATATGTATTGCTGTCTAGAATACATATTAATGACATGCCTACACTAGTACAGCGGCTGTCTAAGATGTGCATTACTAGTTTTCATACATAGTACTGTCTGGCATATGTTCTAATCGTTTTCCTACATACAACTGCCTGGTATACGTTCTACTGGTTTTCCTACATAAAAACTGCTTGGCGTGTTAGTGTTAGGCCGACAGAGAACCATCTGGTATAACGGGTATTACTTGTGGACAATATGGTGTACGTATGCCATACTACAGGAGAACTACGGAGCACTATATAGAATATATATTACTATTGAGCGTTCAAAGTCTGCAAACAACAACATTGATGTGTTAGATGATTTATTCACAGCATGTTAAATGCCTCTAATGATTGACACATACTAGTCCAGGATATTGTGCTGTCTTTGACAAATATATAGTAGTTTTTAAGGGTCAAAAACTTTAAACCTAGATCCTGAAAATGAATAGCACAAGCTATACTCAGTGTATGTTCCGAAAACTCTTGAAATAGTATAGTGTAATGAAAGAATGGTATATAATTCCACGTAATGAAAGAGTCCAACTGAAGAGACCCTGATCTGATAATCTAAAGATCTGGGGCTAGCCAGCTTGTCACGAGTAATATGAAACATATATAGATCTACTACATCTAAAAGATCTGGGGCTAGGCAGCTTGTCACGAGTAATATGAAACATATATATATATATATATATATATATATATATATATATATATATATATATATATATATATATATATATATATATATATATATATATATATATATCTATATATATATATAGATCTGCAGGAACATGTTGTGACAGATACAGATTTTTGCTGTTTACAGTTTGATTTATTAAGTGAATATATATATATATATATTATGCAATAGCCAATAACAATTCACCTAAACGTAAGATTTACCATTGTATACAAATGCACTAAAATCTACATCCTGACAAAAAGTCTGCAACGGAATTTCTAAACAGATCGACCTGAAGTTTTTTTGTCGTTATTTTTAACAATACTCTTTTGATCATAATGATCGCATGCTAACCCCTGAAAATGATGGGTGTTCGTGTGTTCCAGTATAAACTAAGTCTTATTCCAAAATCTAAAGATAGGTTTTATAATGTGTGCAATTTAAATTTAGTGGTTTTGACACTTTAGCTCTTGACTATGAAATCAATGATGATGATTATGATTATGATGATGCTCATTGTGAAAGTCCAATCCTGCACAATCTGTTTAACAAATAATGTTAATATTCGCTGCCAAATGTTTGATACGAATTCAAAGCTATTATCACATACGATAATTTTCACATACGGTAGTAACATCATAAAAAGTAAAATAGTTGTAACTCTTGAACAAAAGTAATATCAATGAACCATTACCAACCACACGTTTACAATTTCTCTGTGAATAATTTCAATTTAGTGATTTTGACATTTGAGCTTTAGACTATGAAATAAATATGATTCTCCATTGCTCTAAGTGCATTCCATTCATAAATTTTGCTCGAAATTGTAGAATAACATTAATATGAAGAAACCATTGTTTGTCTAGTCAATGACCTTGACATGATTCCATAACTCATGTAAAGATGCAGTATTTATTCTACACACGAGTGTTTGCGGATGTACATGTATACACACGTGACGGACAGACAGAAAAACAGATATTCCTAAGATTATTTCCCACTTGCCAAAGCAGAGCATACAAGTGTCCTGTCCATTTCTTTTGCAATAAGTATAATATCTGTTTAACTGAGAAGGAATTTATACTTCCAGCCACGGATGATCTGCTTCATTTATATTTGTGTTCTCGATGTTGATGACGAACATTCTGCCAGAGAAGACATCATGGATGGATGATTCGACATTGGCAAGCTGACCTTAATGTTGTATTGATTGAAGTAAAAGATTGTACAAAATAGGCATTCGAGTACAAGTTTTATATTCCAACACAAGCTTAATATATTAAAAGTATTCCATAACAAGTTTTTTTTATATAATAAGTATTCAGTGCACTTTTGGTATGCAATGACTTGAATATCTTTTTTATCTTCATAAGTACTGTATATATCTCATCTTGTGAAACAATACAAGTTATATTTTATGTTTTAACTTCTGACTATGCCAATTTACTTACAGAAAATATAATCTTGGGAAAGGGGGAAATACTCTTGTCATGTGCATGCATGAAGGACATTGTTGCTATGTTGACAAAATGTAATGTGCATTTTTAAAATAGCTCTTTTTATCATGGGCGAGGGGCTGGACTTGTTTGAGACTCAGATACGTATAAATACGGTTAAAAAAACTACCGTTTTGATGCTTGTGACATTACAAATTCAGACATACAAAGTTAAATTGTACAGTAATAATACCTATGTGAACTTATTCAGCTATTATTTACTTTTAAGAGGGTGTCAGGTAAAGAGAAGTTGTTTGCATTTGAAACATGCACAGTGGAGAGAATATTGGCCTGCATGTAATGTTGCTGACATTTCTTTGGATAGTTTACTTGTGGAAATTGTACATGATATGTCGTTACTGATTTATTTTATTATTATTATTATTATTATTATTATTATTATTATTATTATTATTATTATTCTACTCATTGGTACCTCTATCATTATTAGTTAAGAAATCTTGAATGCATGGTTGTTTTCTGTTTTATGTAGACCTGACCGACTGCCTATTTTGTACAGGAAAGCAAGGTGTAATTTGGGTGCCGCATTACAAAGGTCCCCTTGTAAAGTAAGTTGTCAATGTTACTTGTAACGATCGTTCAGTGGATATATTAATTAATGCCTTTTGGGGCCAATTGACTGTTTCAATGTGAAGTGGTTTAAGATGTAAAAAGATACGTATATTGTTAATGCAGACCCAGTTCCATATTGATTTTGTAACAGAAGGGTCGTTTTTAGTATAATAAAGTCACATGTTCTCATTGATTTCATATATCATGTCAACATGTATATCTCCTTTGAAGCCAACACCCAACATATGTTGCTACGTTTAAAAGTTGAGTAAAGGAAAATACATATAATATTTTCTCATTAAAACCTTTAAAAATATATGATCCGGTGGCTTAAGTGATTAGAGTGTCCGCCTTGGATGCTGGAGGTCGCGGATTAGAACTGAGACCGAGTAATACCCAATACGTGCAATAAATGGTACAAGCAGTTGCCTTGCTATGTGCTCAGCATTAAGAAGTTACTAATACCACTAGTCAACGCTGTATCAGCATAATGTGACTGCATTGGACATGATGCCACATATCTGCATCCTGATGACCTTGTACTAGGTATCACTATATACTCTCAAACTGTAGACACCGTAGTGATATATCTGACAATTTGTTAAAGCCACATTTAAATCCAATTCACACACACAAACACACACACACACACACGTTCATCAGTGTATAATAGAGTAGATTGTTTATTTTCTTACTTGCAATAAAGTATATCGAGATATTTGCGAACTTGGATAACTGCCCAGTTTCGACGCAGTTCGATATAATGAAATAGTTTCAGTCATGAGTACAGGTTTGTGCATGTCTGTAAGTGTTCGGGAATTAGTGATTTAAGGATGTGTGAGTATTATGTATGAATTAAGAAAATGAACTTGGTAACCCATTTTGTTTCGTGCGAAAGAAAATTATTATATATATATATATATATATATATATATATATATATATATATATGTATGGATGGATGGATGTGTATATATATATATATATATATATATATATATATATATATATATATATATATATATATATATAGATATATATATATATATATATATATATATATATATATATATATATATATATATATATATATATATATATATACATTATATCAGTAACATACCACGAGATGTGTAAATATTTATTTAAAGGCATACAACCTAAGTAAAAACGAATGAATTATATATTTATTTTTTCAGTTCACGATTACTTAATTAGATGAATAATTACGATTCAGGCTGTTTCTGAGGCCGAAATCAGGCTAGAATCGGAAATTTTGTGATAAAAAACGCGATTCTGAATTATTGTCTGCAGACAAAAATTCGCTGTTTGCCACGCCTATATTCATGTAACCTCTGTGTTGACCTCTCCCGAAGATTAAGAATTTTAGCCATGCGCAAACACGTGTTTACAAAAATAATGGCATGTTCACAACTAGATCGAAAACCAAAACTTACATTCTAAAAGGAGGGGGAAAAAAGCTCTTTGGGCAAATTATGGCAGCACACGCATATGTATTGGTGACCAGCATAAACGATGGAATAAAAAGAAGTCCACTTTGAGCCTGGAAACTAATCCAGAGGTCGCCAAATTCTTGCTGGATACTGGTGTCATGGTGAGTCTCAATTTTGCAATGAACAGTCAAGTTTTTATACCGCTATTTTATATCTGTATTGTTAACTCTTTATCAAAACTCTTAAAATAACATATTTTATATAAACTGGCATTATTCCATTTAGCTTGAAATAAAATGTCACAGCCCTGTAACAATATCGCTGAAAACCGCATGTACGTACACCACTGCTGCTATTTTTGAGGCCATCAAAGGGGTAATAATGATCATCATTTTCGCTCGCAACCATAAGACTTTATTTAGAGGCAAGCAGTCACTTCTGCTTTTTTTTGTTGTTTTTTTAAATAAAAAACAAATTATATATAATGTAAATGGTGATGGCTGTAAATGAAAGGCAGTGCGAGGAAAACATCAGAAAAATGTCACAGAAGACATGGCCACAACGTCTACACCTGGGCCAACAATTCATAGGATACAAATTCCTGCTGTGTCTGATATAACCACATCATAATCAGATATGGCATCTGTGTAAGTATTACTACATCTTTTTAAAAAATTTTATGTATATTTACTTGTTTACAAATATTTTGGTAGATGCACATCTAAGCATTTACCTGGAAATGTATCATTCTATATTAGTTTAATAGTTTGTACATTTTGTTAAAATCTGGTTTGTTTTATTTAGAATAATATTTTTGTTGTAAATTGTTTGTTGGCATATGTCTATTTTTTGTTATTGATATGTTCCTCATCATGCTGTATGTATTTTAGTTAAAGGGCCTGAAGGGAGAATAGTCTTTGACTAAATTAGTCACCCCTTTAAATAAGTTATTATTATTATTTCTTGAAGCATTATCATTCAGGTCTTAATAACCAAGATAAATGATAATTTCTTTTGATAAAAAACTAAAGATTCCCAAGTTCAACATTAGCATTTACACATTTCAAAATTTTATTTTAAGGGATTCAGTCTTGTCTGAAGTTGATGGAAAAGTCTAAAAGTTTTATCAACCCATTTGAGAAAGTATACTAACAAAAAAATTTGTGATACATACATAAAAGGGAATATTTGAGTTAAGTATCCTAAAAAAACAACCATTATGATACATGCACGATATATGTAACTAAACTAAAAGTAATGTATAGTATTGTATTGGTATTTGTGGATGGTATTTGTGTATGAAACAGAAAGTTGCTCCCACAAAAGCTTTCTTTTCTGTGTATTATCAAAAAAATCAAAATTGGGTATTTGAAATTTATCTTAAATGTAGTATCAATGCATAATTGAAATAATGAAGATATACTGGTTATCACAGAAAGAAAATGAATACATTGTATTATAAATACAAACCACACTGAGGCCATAGTTATGGTTTGTCCATTTAATACACATGGAGAGGGCAAGGGGGTTTACCCAAATGCATACGCTTGTGTATGGGGGTGGGTGGTCTACTGATAATATACGTACACATATACCTCGATAGTAATTTGTCTAATAAGTAATCTGCTTGACTGGGTTTAGTTGGTGTTTGAGTTTTAGTGGACAATAGACAAACTTTTTAAAGTTATGCTGCTTATTTCTTTGATGCAGCCAGACATTCAACATTGGTGGACTATCTGTTACATTAAATACATATTATTGTTAATCCTTGATCTTTTCTGTGTGGATTAAATATTGGCTGTTCTACAGAATGGGGAGGGCAATCGCATGTATGCAGATGGTGTGTGTGTAAATAAAAAGTATGCATGTGTACAGGGAGGGAGGGGTCAAGCTTTGCCCGATTTTTGCACACATGTCCATAGTTGTAATCAGATTTTGTTTCTGGACTTTTTACTTTTTTGCTTGCAATCTAATTCACACCGGTCTGAGCTATACACATACAGGTGAACAATTGCAAAAGTAGGATAAATTGGGGATGGAAGTAAAAAGTGGCCAGGAGGAAAATGATTGGTCAGAAGAAGAAAAAACTCCCACTTTTACCCTTATGCCGAATGATGTTTCTAGCACACCTAGGTGTATATCTAATCAAATCTCTTGGAAACAGATGTATTTCAATATATTCAAAATTAGTCCACAAATGCGCTCCCTACCCCCAGGTGACAAGGAAAAAAATAGTATGGGTGGAATGAGTTGATTATTCTCTGCCTGTATAATGCTACTGTACATTGGCATTTTCATCGAAACAGATTAATGGGGATTTATAAATGTTAATAGTTCTCTGCATTTGAATCAATTTATTTATTTAGTCATTTTACTTTGTTTCAGAAGTACAGCAGAACTGTAAGTTTGATTTTATTGTATGCCTCCAAAAGACATTCATATAAGCCATCAGCTTTCAGAGCTAGGAATCTGTTGGCAGCTCTTGATTATAACAATCATATTGACAGATGTGATTGTAAACACAGATGGAACAATAAGGTAATAAACTTTATTCTTGTTAACGTAATAATTCATCTTTGTTAAAATATTAATGCTTTACCTGAAAGTTGATAAACCATCTGTTTGTGGTACAATTTTATCTTTTACAGAAGACATTTTTTTAAATAAATTTCAAAAAACAATTTTGGTTAGAATTAGTCTAATGTAATTAGAAAATTCTGTAAAGAATCTAAACATTTTTAAGATATATGGGTAAGATACAGATTTGCTATTTTGACATTTTCATCTGTAGCAAAATGATTTGTTACATGTAATTGTATGCAGTTTTTATTTGGACTTTTGAGAATTAAAAAAATATAAAATGACATTGTCAGTGAAATGTTTGAATTTTCTTGTCAGATACCAAAGGTCATTCAACAAAAAAGTGAGAGATGGTCTGCATACCCAAAGAAAGCTGATCAACAGTACCTGTATATTCCAGAAATAAATATGAAAATATTGAAATGAGGTTAGATGATAGAGTTGGCATGAACCAGCCAGTTGTTTTGGACATAAATGATCCTAGGTGAATATCTGATGTACTTGCTCCAATACCACCACCACCTGCAGAAGAGATTGTTACAAAGCAGAAATCTCATTTTAAGTTAAAATGACTTAGGCCTTTTAGTCCGGTAATACCTGTTAATATCAAATTGTTATGGAAAGACTATTCTAGTGATTGTATGGTAAGAAATATTCTCTACCATGGACCCAAATAGACTTTGACTAAGTCTTTTTTGAAGTGCCTACTATGAGCTGAAGCCCAGCATCTGTTTGATTTCCAAGTAGCAGTATATCTTCAGACCACTGTTGATTATGTTCTTAAAGCTTTTAAAAAAAAACATGCATTTTAACAACAAGATGTAAAACCTTTTCTAACTTTTCATACCCATTGCATTTATACTTGTCTTATATGTATGTTTAGATTGAGGTAAATGCAGTGTATTTTGGCCATATGATGTATAAAAAAAGCACAGCAGAGGCTATACATTGTAAATCATTTAATCTTATAGAAGTAACAAGATTAAAATCATGTAATTACAAGTCTGTATTATTGCATAATAAAGTACTTTTTAATAATTTTATTTTCTAAATGTTTTGTGTAAAATTGCAGTCAGAAAGATTTCTAGTAGCCTTTGAAAAAGAAAAAAAATGTACATTGGAGCAAATGACTTGAATCCATACTCTTCATATTGATTTAATTGCTCATGCTAACCATGCCATTAAAGGTTCACATACAGTTTTAAACTGATTTTATAAAGAAAATAATGCTGTTAACTTCTGTCTTTTTTAATTAAAAAAATAAATAAATTAGAAATGATATTCACCGACTATATTTGTTAACAAATTACTATTTACATACTGGTGTTGACCGTTCCAGTGGCCTAGTGTTAAGAGCATCCACCTCATATGCAAGAGGTTGGGGTCCCTGGCCAAGTCATACCAAACACATAAAAATGGTATTAACAGCTGCCTCATTTGGTGCTTAGCATTAAGAGGTTAGTGTATGGACTGGTCGTCCTACTGTCAGGATAATGTAACTGGGTGGGATGTCATGCTACATGTCTGCGGCATGATGCCTTAGTGCTAGACATCACTATAAACTGCCACACTTCAAACATCATAGCAATATGACTCAAAAATTGTTCAAGGTATGTTAAAAATCCAAATCACACACACTGTTACAATTTTGAAACAGAATTTGGCATATTTCCATCACTGTATAGTAGGCCCAATTTCGTGAACTTGAGCAGTGATATATTGTTGCAAACAGGGTTAATGGTCAGTTAGCAATTAAAACACCCCTGTGAATGTGTAAGAGTTTGTTTGTCTGCGTAGGCTAATTAGTATCAACACTGGTAGCATGACCCCTGCATTCCTGAATTTGATATGTATATCTGAGCCAGTTTTGCATTGTACTTCGTACATTATATATACTAATCAGTATATGTGTGTGTGTGTGTGTGTGTGTGTGTGTGTGTGTGCCTA
Organism: Unio pictorum; assembly: GCA_030141615.1. Lineage (NCBI taxonomy): Eukaryota > Metazoa > Mollusca > Bivalvia > Unionida > Unionidae > Unio > Unio pictorum. The sequence goes on from JARLTB010000100.1 coordinate 12,597,476, forward strand.
GCTACCCTAATTTAAAAAAAAATGCAATAGGAAACATACATGGGGGTGAGGGCATGGGCTTAATTTCAATATTTGTTTCTCTGCAGTAGTTTGTTTAGGTGATGTACTAAAGTTTGGCATTGAGTAAATGGTAATCACTTTTGTCAAAAGTATAAAAAAACAAGCACAAGATACTAAAACATCAATGTAATTTCTATAGAACTGTCTAGTATTTTGGAATGGGATGTCTGTAATCAATCTGTTATAGTAATGGTACACTAGTTTCTCATATAAAATGTCTCTGAGAGACAAAGAGAAAGGAAGAACGGAGGCAGACATTAGACGGACTGGAGGCAACTGGACTATCAGTCCAGAGAAAGATTATACAGATGAGTTGGAACACAGGACAGGAGGAAAATCAATTATAGTCAAATGATAAAATAGGCCATAACTTGGTCGAGTTAAAGACGAGTGATAGGGTTTTAATTTGAGTTTCATTTGAGAGATGACTGTTATTTAATGATATTAAATTGTTGTTTATATGACTTTCACATTTTGTGTATTCATTAATTTAACTGTTGGCACCACTGACTGGGAGCTCTGAGCATTGCATCTCTCTATCACTACTTCAATTCCTCATAAAAACAAGCCAGGAGGTCTTTTGTAATAATTTAAATAATATTGGGAGCACCCCTCCCAACCTAAATAACACGGAAAATCTCTATATAGTATATGCCATAATTATTCTTAGATGATATCCTTCATTTTTATGCCTGACTGTACTCTTGAATTAAAATTATGTCTGTACATGCACATTTGTACATATATAAGTTTAGTACATTACATAATATATAACAGTTTTACAGTGTATGCAGCTGTGTACATTCATCTGGGTATTTATATAAAGGGTATAATTATTTCTATGGTAAATTAACACATTTAAAAAACTGAAAATTTGATGCATTTAATTGGTGTCAAGTATATTTGATTTAGTTGTAATAAGACGGCTGATGATGCACATATTATGTGATATAAGTATTCAATGTTGCTTTTGATGAACTAGTATTTAAGTCTTAAAAACCTTATTCTGTTTCCAGAGCCAATTTTTTTCACATGTAATTGAAATTAATGAGCAGTATCTGGATAGAATAGTATCCTAGTGTTTGTAGTTCTGTTGATATTTACAAGCCAATCTTTATTCATGAAACACTGCAACAAGTTTTGCTTTCTCAACTCGTGACTATGCGTTATTTGTCATTTAACTTAATGTGTTACTGTATATGCACAATTAAAATCATGTTCACCAGTGTACTTTCGTTGTTTACATCCTTTGCATCCCATGACAATGCTAGTCAACTTCAATTCATGTTTTTAATAAGCAGTCTCCTCACAGTTGCTTTCAAAACAGCCATACATATAATCATTCTTTAGTGGGTAGGTAGCTAAAATAATTTTTAACAAAACTTGTTCATGCAAAATAAAAATTGCATACTACAAAAGAAATGCTTTATACAACTTAAAATAAACATAAATTTCATTATTCACACATCATATCATTGGATAGATCACCCAAGTCTTCCTTGAGTAAATCCAAAATGGTACTGGCCAAAATTATTTATCCATTATACGCCATGCACAACAGCTTGGAATGACATGTCTGTTGCCAGTACTTAGGTATTCATTAAGTCCCTGAAATAAATTGCCTATTAGCAGTATGCCATTTCCACCGGTGGTATTATCTTCTTCTGCTGCCTTTTAATAGTGGTTTTGATTAAAATGATACAAATTATCACATTTGTTGTTGGTTTATCTTACAACGTAACACAATCTCACAAACACGACAAGTAAACACTTTCAAGAATCGCCCCTTAAAGGAACCTCTTATTGTCAGGATTTTCCATCGTATTGACTTTTTTGCCTACTTCTTGTAATTTATCATATATAATGAGAAATCTATAAGCAATACATATATTGTGGGTGACTATAATGAACTAAGGAGAAGGACAGACGAAGAATAGGGCAATAATTACTCAAAAGCGAAACATATGCTTACCTCGACTTCATGTGACACTACGACTACGGAGAAGATCGGTAAATTCCGTTTCTGCATAATTAATTAGCAATCCGTACAGAAAATCGTTATATTTTAATTGATTAAACTTACAGATGTACATTGTTTGAAACTGAATGACCTGTAATTACTCATTATTTCTACTATACTTTTCATGATATCATACATTTGCAAGAACAAAAAAGTCGAAAAACTTAGGTTGTATGCCTTTAAAAGGAGAAAACACTTGCTGAGTTCCCTTTAAATGAAAAATGTATACGAGTATTATATCTTTTGGTACAGCTTACATACAATACATATATTTATTTATACCACATACAAGCTTTCATTTTATATTGGAGATATAACTGACAGTCATTAACTGTGCATTTTAGGAGTGTGAACGCTTCACAACGCCTCGCATGTATTTACGATCTAACAAGTTCTGCAGTGATTCATAATTTTCTGTACACTTCCATTCATATTGGTTGCTAAATGTTTCCTTTAACTCTACGATTCTAGCATGAAATATCAAAATAATGAAGGACAAGAGATAGTAAAACCCAACTACATTTCATTGATACCATTTCATTGATGCCGTTTCTGTCCTAATTTTGCTATTCCTACTGACGGACAGTGTTTCTTTCAATAATTCTTTGTTGCCGCTCTATGTGCCCTATTTGAGAATTCGCTTGTTGAAAGAAGTTGACCCAGTTAGAGATCTCTTTCACGTTTTGCGGGAGGTTCATAACAAATGTTTTGCACAGTGATGTACAGTCTGTAGACTGGGTTGCTGATAAATTGTTTCTGTTGAATATTATACATTTCGGAACTTGATATAATACAGTCTGTCGCTGTGCAGTTTGAAATTTCATTGTTGTGGGTGTTTGGCTGGACACCATCATTACTTAGGTGGCCGGTGTTGCGCAGGTATTAAGGTGTCTTTGGTCACTAATGTTTGAGTAGCTGTTATAGACTGTACATTGTTGCGACCTGAAAGTTCCATGACAGCTGGGAAAATGTTTTTGCCTCCTTACTTCTGACTTTGGTACTTTCGTCTACTATTATTTGTTAATTGTTTTCTGTAATATATGCTTTTTTATTTTTTTCATCATACATCCAAGTTTATTAATTCAAACAAGTTGTTTACTAAACTAGTTTGGGTTTGTCGCTGATATTGACATAGTGTTGGGCAAATATAGATCGGATTTTCACGTCAACTAAAGTGCAGGTCTTAGCTCAGAGTACCGTTTGAAGCTATTAAGTTTCTCTCTCTCTCTCTCTCTCTCTCTCTCTCTCTCTCTCTCTCTCTCTCTCTCTCTCTCACTTGAGGCCATTCACATATTTCTTTAGTGTAATATCCCCCATTTCAGATTGTAATATTCAGTCACTCCCCTCAAACCAAAACCCATAATTTTCGTATGGAGAAGACTCTTTATTCAAAATGTCCACCTTATCCTACTTTTTGCACAGGTTCACCTGGCAGTGTGCGTTTCAGACCGGTCTGCCGTAGAGGTCATAAAGTCTAAAATCTGGACACAAATTCGGAATCCGACCATGGGCGATTTTTGGGTGGAAAAAAAACGAGTCCAAAAAACTTTGATTTTTCCCTCTGTATTTTGTAATGCAATTAAAATGTCCAGATTACTTGCTATCATTGTAGAGCTACGTCTGTCTACTTTTCAATGATACCACCCTCTTTAGTGTATCATCTATGACCTTGATGCTACAGACCTTGGAAGTAGGCTACTACCTCATGCCCCGTAAAGTCGTCGCTAGGGGTTAATGTGTTAATCGGTTGACTACGATTCGGTTTATTTCCTTTTCTTTTAGATTTTAAATATTTTGGAGCTTTCATAGTTAATAAAAACTGCGTGTATGCTCCTCTCGTGATTGCACTTTGCGTATTTATATTAAGGTGGCCATCAATGGAGCTGACGATGCTTCTTAAGCTGTTCGGTTCATTCTCAGATTCTTATTTTATCCTAACACTGAGTGTATATCCAGTCAGATGGTATATATTTCAGTATATGGTTTACAAATATGTCTTCCCTAACAAGCTCACATTTGGGGATAGAATATTTTTTTTCATTTACAAATATTTCAGGCATGCTCCAACCAATTTGTCAGATGAGATTAAATTTTGCTTCATCATCTCGCTCATTATCTTATGTCATTGTTTTCTCTTCTGCATAGAGTTGCCATGTTTGATTTTTTCCAGAGTGAGAGACTGGAAATAAACAGCAGTGTTGACAGATATTACTGCAGACGACACATGTTGGAGCTCAGTGATATTTATTTTCTGTAATGATTTGAGTTTTTGTATAAAACTCTTAGTTTCTATAAAAATGATTTACATGAAAATTATTTTATTCTTGTTTTCTACTTTTAAAATGTAATATTCAAAGAATTTCATATCCATGTTTACAGTATAGTAGCTATACAAATATGATAATTATGCGTATTCATATGCCATCGGGTAATCACAATTCGATATACCAATACTGTATACGGTATATCAAGTTTCTTTATTCGAACACTTATACATATATCTAGATAGTCTCTTGACGATGGACACGCATGTGACTCCGGAGTCCGAATTCCAATGCACAGTAGTGGTTGCTGTTGAAGGTAAAACTTTCCTGTTTTGTTCCATGCGGAGGACATGGCCACGCCATGTAAGTTAGGCGTGTATTAGTTTGGCTTCGAGGCTTCTTGTCTTAGCTCTCTCAAGGACTTTCTGGTTGGTGATTCAGTCTTAATAAACCGCATGATGTATCTCAAGGAGCGCTGATGATTTTGTTCCAACTGACTGATACGCCTTCGGTACACAGTCCACGTTGCACAGCCATACAAGAGAGATGTGCGAACAACTACATGGAACACCTACATCTTTGTTGAAAGGCGTATGTCCTTGTGCTGAAAGACCTTGGTTCGGAGTTGTCCGATTGACTGCCTTTTTTGATCCGCGCAGTGATATCTTTTCCAGTGACCCATCACTGGATATTGTGCTGTCTATGTATTTGAAACCGTCCACATTCTTCCGCTGCATGTCACAAATGGTGATGCAGGGTTGTGTAGGGAAGGTGTTTTGGGCGGGCTGGAAGAAGAATTCTGTATTTCCTAGGCTAATTGCGAGTCCAAATAGATTGGAGTCGACAGATAACCCGTCCAAGATTGCCTATAGGCGAGTCTCCGCATGGGCCATGATTGTGTAATTATGCCAGTCCATTAATGCTTTGTTCTTCCTGGCAAGCCGATCTTCAATGTCACCGTTCTTCTCGTCGAACCAGTCTTGATAGGTCATCAATTTGACCCAGAGTCGCCATAGCTTTAATTATTGTCTCTGAGCTTGTTCCATTTCTCTGTGGGATTTCCATCCATATGACCGTTGCTGGACAGCTTGGCATTTATACTCTTCTGGACATTGAGCTGGGTGGAAATCTAGTGGAGTCTGACAACCTTGAAGGCTCTGCGCACATGCTTAGGACGCCTTGGATGATGTGGGGCTATGCGCAGCTTTAGGGTACTTCTGACATGTATGTGGTCTGTCCAGCATCCCGCTCCTCGCAAGACCTTGGTGTTGAGAGCATCTTAGACATCGCGCTGACGAAATATTACATAGTAAATTAAGTGCTATTGGCGAGATCTGGGGTGCATCCAGGTGTTTGTTCGCCATACACCGTGCTTGCCATCGACCATAATCACAGCCAACACGGGTGTTGAATTCCCCCCAGTAGTATGTTCTTGCCATCCGCTCAAACTGAGCACATTATAGATGGTTTCCACTGGGCTTGAGAGGTTAAGGGCGTGATGATAATAATGAATGATAAGGGCACATCATGACCTGTAAAACATCCTTTGCACAGAGACAGCTGCAATCCTCGACATTGGTAGTTTGAACTCAATGGTACGAAGATTCGTCACAGCTGAGGAATACTTCGGCTCCATTGGATCGCCAAGACGTCTTTAGTGTTTTGTCATGTATTGCGCTCTCCACAAGGCGTTTGCAGATCCGCCTTCGAGGCCGTTGACTCACTCAGCCGTTGGATCAATCAATCATACGGACTTTTTTAAATTAAACCCCTCCCCCCTTCCCAGAGTGGTCTAAGGCAAATCGAAGGCATATTTTGTTAAATTATGTGTGCTCGAAGAAGATATACCAGCCTCTTTATTTGTTTCTTCTTCGATTTTACTCATGATAACTTTCGCAAAGACATATAGCTTTAAACAAACTGGAAAAAACTATAGGCTATACGTTAGTGGACGAATAAAGAGTGCATTATGACTGTTTTTAATAATGTGCGACTTTTGCAGAGACATGAACATAACAAACGGTATTTGAAGAAGAACTGAAAACCATTAACTTCTTCTGTGTTATATGTGGATTTAAAAACGTTCAGCTCTGAGAATGAATGTTCAGAAAGTTGGACCTATTTCATTTTTTCCTGACCAGTGACGTTTGTATAGTTGCTGTTGTAGGTTTAACGCCATTTTGAAGCATATATTAGGCAACGCGTTTAATATATACATGGCAACGGAAGAACCTTTGACAACCAAATAATGAACAACCAACTCACGGGAGCTAGTGGCGGGCTTTCTATGATACACAGGTTGATCGAGTTCGGGACACTAACACAAGTAGACAGGTGGAATGTGAATGATCTGTACAGACTACCGACATAGACCAATCAGCTGCATGCGACCCCGGATCAGCCATGTAAAATTGGACCAGTTTAAAAAGGAGGCGGTAGTTATTTTAAAGAAACCTGTACATTAGTTTCTTTTTATTATATGACAAATAACACAAATTTCATTTTCTTAAGCTACATGTTGGTAAAACCTATCTCTGGAAAGAACACTTTGTGCCGCCAATAAACATAGAACTCCCCCCCCCCCCGCCAATCCCCAAATGCAAAACAGAACCATTCAACAAAACTATACCTTTAACATCATATAGGTATAATAATTATATACAGTCTACTACGAATTCACTGATCATCGTTACAGCGCTAACATTTGTAGATTATCAAGACATAATTCAACTAGTCAACGACCAGATAATAATAATAATAATAATAATAATAATAATAATAATAATAATAATAATAATCCCTTTTACAATTAACAAAATAACAAAATGGTAATTGACAAAAGTTATATTTCCCAGAGAACGAACGTGATATCTACAAAGAAAACAACAACTTGTATATTTTAAAATGTAGTAGTTTCAAGAAACAATGGCAAGAATGTATGCATATATATATCCATCCACACACACACACACACACACGTACGCACGTACGTAAGTAGGTACATACATACATACATACATACATACATACATACATACATACATACATACAAATCCCTGCAAATCCCATATCATAACTTTTTTGGGGGAGAAAGGGTAGAAGATAGATGCAACACCCCCTTTTTTAAAGAGTTTATGTATGAGTGTGCTCCCCCTGATGCGAAGTTATTGTGGTTTTTTTATTTTAAATTTTTATATATTTATTTAACTTTTAGTTTTACTTTTATCTAGTCGGGATTGTATAGTATTTGTGATTATGTAAAAATAGGTAACGTTGCTATAATAATGACATATTATACATATAATATGCTCAGTTGTCTAGTGAGTGACCTGGACCTATAAGCAGATCTTCACTTTTTATCATTCCATCCGTTAATATTTGCTTTTTGAATTTTAAATTATCCAGTTAAGTGCTGCACTATGTTTATTTATTTATCAGGTTTGTTATGATGTAATCAAATTCATATTGTTTTTATGCATGGAATTTTTCCGTGTCGTACTTTGCCTTTATGTAATCTATTAATTTCAATGAAGTCCGACTGTGTTCGAATCGGTGTCCGTATATGTTTTAATTTCGTTATACTTCTGTTGACTCGAAATGGATCGTCGTTTATAAAATTTATTTTTATTTCTCCTTTATAAATGTATTATAAATTGTTTAGTGGCCCTTTTATTTAGGGCTCTCTGTGTAGTGTGGGAGCTACACAGAGATAGTTTTATTTATAGATCAAAGGGTGAGATGAAGACAGGAGCAATTCTACGTTTAATTTCTTTTGCAGGGCATGAGTGCTTCATGGGAAACACGTACTGTCCTACTCTAATCCATAATTGTCATATTTTGTATTGTTTGCATTGTGTCCCTCTGGGTTTATGTCATTACTCATTCACAGGTCTGTCCACTTCGCGTAGCGCCATGTGATTTAGTCCCGTGACATTTAAGTCTCGTACTGTCCACTTGAGGGTCCCTGTCCCCCATTGTTGTCATATTTTATTTATGTTTCCCAACGACTATTATTTGCCTGCATGCCCTCATATTTCTCAATAGAAAGTCTGTTATTTCATATCAAAGTTTTGGATAAACTTTCCATCACAATATAGTATATTTTCTGCTTTGTATAGTTGGATTCCCCTTATCTTTCGAATTAGGGCAACTCTATCCGGTATGTTTACTTCACAGTTAATCATTGTATGCTGTTTTGTAAAATTATGTTCTTTTACACAGTGGACATTTAGGCGACACTGATCATACGCCGTCTCACTGCTACCTCTCCTGCCAACACGCATCATGCATGTATTTGAAGCAGATGCTTTGTATTTTCATTGACTCTAATTTGACCCAGTTTCCCCAGGCACTATCCCAATTAATGTTTCAGTGTTCTTGTTCAACTTTACTTTTTGCCAAATATATTGTGGTTTATAATAACCATTTGTATGTAGTGTTCGTGTCTATTACCATAGTTCTATACTGTCTCTATATTTATTGAATACTTATTTTATAGACCTTAATTGTCGTGGCGATTCTATTAATTTTGTTAGCTTGTTATTTTCATGTTATTACTCTGCTTCATAGAGAATCCAAAATATTACATATAGAGCCCATGGCAAAGTATTTTTGGCCCCGCTTAATTTCCTTAAATCTGTTGGTCTTTTAGTAAGAACGGGGTTTGGGTGTGCTAGGCCCCCCCCACCCCCATCTTTCTGTCCTTGTATAATGTGTCATTGTTTATGTAATGCATTTTAAATCCCCATAAGCATTTGATAATTTCGTTATCTATTATTTTTAGGTATTCATATTTATGTCTATCGATTCTAGAATGTAGTTTAAGTTTACATACATATAGTTTTTTATTCGGCATAATGGTATAAGTGCCCATGTCTTGAAATTTTCGTTTATCTTTTCCCTGATTTGTTTGTTTTTCCTCGTCTTTGCCAAAATAGACCCACAGTACGTTTACTTTATCTTTAATTAACCAGATACGTAAACCATATCAAAACATCCAAAATATTTTCACTCATAAAGACATGCGTAGAAATTGATAACAAAATTACAAAGTCCACCAAGAATATCGGCTATAGTGGCAGTAGTGATACTAGTAGATTAAGGAGTTATCATACGACAGGTAAAACATATTGATTTTCTCCTCATTTGTCCCCAGCAAATCAAGGATCATAACAACCAAAGTATTATTCACTGATAAATGACCATAAAAACTCGTTTCAGAGCTTACGTCTTACCGTGACAAAATAGTTTGATATCGATTGGGCTCCTATTGGGGGAAAGGCTATTACGGTTGCGCAGTTGGGGTTCATATATCTTGAAGTCATATTAATATACACTCAAATTATTGTTTTAGTCGTAAAGCATAATACAATTATTAACAAGCTGAAGTTAGAGAATGACTTACAACAGGACTGTATTCTTACCAATGTACCAGACATATGCTAACAAAATATTGGGTACTTGACACACATAATGTCATGTTAACGTCCCTAACCATTAGTCTGACTAAAGGAGATCAATAATCAATAAAAAATGAAGTGTTAAAAGTAAACTATCTCGTGTATATTGCATACACCTTAACTTGATGCACAACTATTACCTTAGTCCCAGATGGCAAATAGAGAAATTCGTTGATATGTCTTGGAAACTGTATTTCTCCCAATAAAAAGTTATACCTAGCCCTTAGGAATCCTTATTGAACGTGTATCGATTCCAAGGAGCAGATGTAAGATCAAGACGAAAGGTACATATGGTTATTTTCTCTACCAAACGGAGATTCTTTTAATACACAGACATTCAAATGTAATGCGATATTTTCTCTACCAAACGGAGATTCTTTTAATACACAGACATTCAAATGTAATGCGACAACTATGAAGAATTTAGTTTTTGCTTTGGGGAAGATCACCTCATCGGCCGTGCACATCCTTTACGGTCTCTTTCTTGTTTTATAAACAATATGGCATAGTCCCATTAAACTCTAATTATCGGAGATATGCATTAAACTGCAATGTCTGACTTCTATTAAACATGTGAATTTGGGAATAGGCATTATTGTTTTTGTTTTTGCTTTTACTATTTGTATTCAGTTGTATAACAATCAAAGGATCAATTTAAAGTCAGTGGTTTTTCCCAATAAAATAACAATAACTCAAATTATATAGTCAGTGCACTAGTTTCCTATAGGACGTCTAATAAATTATAAACAAAGGAAATACATTAACTATCATATAGGACCTCTAATAAATTATAAACAAAGGAAATACATTCTCATGAACTATCATTATTAATATTACAATCATGGTGCATTGATCTTTCAGTTTTGTAACGAATACACAGATGTATACAGGAATGAACTCTGGTACTTTACAACATATGCATGATGTAAACTTCGCTGTACAAAAAGGAGTATTGCATTGTTTACAATTAAAATGACATTTTACGTTCTCTGTACAAAATGTTTTTGGGTATACTTTAACTGTTGTTGTAGGTTTTCCGTGCAAAATGATCCATTTTAAGTATAAGCCTATCTGCATGCATCCATTGCTTGTGATAAATAGATCACAAAATTTAACTTTTTATTGTGCAAACCACGTATTACAGTTCTGTTGATTTCTTATCACTCAGTTTACTAATGTCAGAAAAGATTGATACTTCGGAAATTTGTGCATTTAATTGAGCTTTTGTTTAACAAGATTGCAGATGCATTTGAACATTAAAAAATTAACTAAAAAATGGTTAACATGCATAAATATGGTGATACATGCCTAATACATAAAACTATTTATGTATTTGTCGAAATGACTTTGAAAGGATTGTATTGTTTACTCTCGTTGAAATCCCATTTAAGGTTCGAGGGAAGGTGTTCCGAAAAAGTGTGTGTCTTTGACCATCATGTTTACATTTTACTTTATTTCAACATCAATATGAATGTCTGTATCAGAACAGACATTTCTAGTTCATACATTGTTTCAAGACTTAACTGGATTTAAAGGTTGTTGTCTCTTTTGTAACAGCTAAAATCGACGTGAAACAGCACTGTATTAAACAAATGGTCCTGCTGATATTTTCACTACATGTACATATATGTTACGTGATTACCTAAAACTGGATATCGTCCGTTATAAACGTTCTACTAAATCATGTTACGATTTGAAACTCTCGCCTTTTTAACTGTTGGTTTAAAATATAGTTTTCAAGAGAAAATTAAATTATTCTGGACCAAAAAATTCCATGTTTGCAGTATTTTGCTTAGCAGATTCATTATTATAGCAACGTTACCTATTTTTACATAATCAGTTTGGGATTCAGTTGTTCTTTGAATATTTCTGAAAACTGAAAATATGTTTGGGAAGAAAATGGCATCATTAGAGATTACGTTTTTGACTTCAGATGTCAACGAATTTCGTACAAATTTCAAAACGAATATTTATCATATCAAAAGCATACAATTCTTCAAACATTTATATTAAGACTTACAATAGGATTTTGTAGAGGGTGATAACTAAGAATCCAAGATATATCACGAATAGCATTAATCCTTAAAGGGATTTAAAATAACCAAAGAAACTGTTGCCTTCTCGCCTTTTTTTTTTCAATCTACACACACTATTGTAAATTCAAAGAAAATTCGTCTTAGTAAATAAAGGCAAATGCTGAAAAAAGTCAAAGGAGGAAAGAATAATTAATACCTGGACTTCTTTATCAGTTCTGGTAAGTATTAGAGCCTCCTGAAAATTAGCAGCCAAAGACGTCCTACCTCATCCTTTAGAGTGACTATTATAATAAACCTCTTCTAATAGTTCATATACGATTCTCTTTAAATAACGGACGACCTTCACCTTTATATTTAAATTAAAAGTAATGCATATTTTTAGCTTAACTATACCAAGTAAATAAATTCAATTGAAAAAGTACAGTACACATCTTAGTAACACAATTCACATATTTTATGTGGAAAACATGGAATCTTCCTACACTGTACTTATATAATGTATTTGGAATGCTGATTTCAATTTTTGTCTTGGGATCACCACGTGAATTAATAATAAATGTAAAGTGCATTCAATATATTAGTTATGGACATCATGCCCTAGAGATGTAGAAAATGTTCCACGCGGTCACATTATCCTGAGATCAGGCAGAACATTGCTATCTCTAATAACCCTCTAATGCTGAGCGCCTAGCGAGTCAGTTGTTAACACCATTTTCAAACCTCCTTGGTATGACTCGATCAAAGTTCAAACCAACTGCCTCCGGCTTGAAGGCTGACTTTCTAACCACTGGGCCGCCGGACCGGTACAGTAATATTTGAAGTAATGTTATTAGTAACAACGGAAGCAGCAGTAGTAGAATACGAAGACGTTAATAGGTATAGTAATAGATGAAGTTGTTGGGTTTAACGCCATTTATCAGCACAAGTTGTGATATACATGGTGACGAGTATAACTGGTGGAGGAAGAAACTAGCAAAAACACGGAAAGAACCACCAGAAGTTTCTGACAGGCTTTCTCATTTACCCACGCTAGCCGTGCACAATACTACAACCATCACAGACAAAGGTGAGATAGCAGTAACGGTGAATTCGACCACTTAGTCACTCGGGGCTCCAATAGCTGAAGTAATTCGAGTATTATTAGTATTAATACTGGTAGTATTAGTACTTATTATTTGGAATATTAATAATATTAGAAGTGACCTTATAAGTAAAATTGCTAGTAACAGTGAAGGTAGTCGAGGTTTGTAGTTGCCTTTATGAGCCTAGACATTCAGAGTGGGGCCGACGAATGGACAATGTTATTGATATGTATGAAGCACTGCACGGTAGTTTTCAATTTATGCTTTCATATTCATGTTTTCCAGCCGGTCTATTCATGTACAGACTAAATCACGTCAACTAGATACAGCTTTCCCAGGTTAACACTGTACAGTTACATAAAACATTCCTTCACTGATAAGAATATATGGTCAGGTCACTTTATCTGACGTAGCTCGTTGCTACGTATTTAAAAAGCTCATTGCACGGATTATTCGTTTTGTTGATAGCAACATAATTTGGTCTGCGGAAACGGGACACGCACGTATTTAACACCGAAGAGAGCGACGAATTTATTTCGAAATGCCTGACTTCTTTAGAAACTGATACAAATTTTGTAAGTACAATTTTTCTTGTTTCTGATTTTGTAACAAGTACAGTTTTTGGCATGGAATATTGTCTAGAACAAATACCACTCATAATACCATTGTGAATTGCTATGGAGTCAATGTTTGAATTCAAAACGTCTTTACTTTGTCTTAAGTAGATACACCAAATACTGCGTGTAAAATGTTTGAGGCCCAGTGAATTTTTTTAAATTATTATCTGGATTTCGTTTTGAATTTGCATCCTTATCTGTATTATCATCTCTGAAAAACGTATGGAATTGCCATCTATATTTAAATTATTATCTCTGAATTGCGTATCAAACAGGCATCTTTATTTGTATTATTATCTCTGTAATAAGTATTGAAATGGAATCTTTATTTGTATTATTATCTCTGTATTACGTATTGAAATGGAATCTTTATTTGTATTATTTTCTATTTGGCGTATACAAAGGGCATCTTTATTTGCATTATTTTCTATTTGGCGTATACAAAGGGCATCTTTATTTGCATTATTTTCTATTTGGCGTATACAAAGGGCATCTTTATTTGCATTATTTTCTATTTGGCGTATACAAAGGGCATCTTTATTTGCATTATTTTCTATTTGGCGTATACAAAGGGCATCTTTATTTGCATTATCTTAATTACTTATTAAAATGTAAATTTTTCTTGTCTCACCTAAATTGCAAATTGAAGGTTATATTAATTCTGTACAATGTATATAGCATTATTTTCTATTTGGCGTATACAAAGGGCATCTTTATTTGCATTATCTTAATTACTTATTAAAATGTAAATTTTTCTTGCCTCACCTCAATTGCAAATTGAAGGTCATATTAATTCTGTACAATGTATATAGCTTTTTGAAGGGAACATCTTTCTTTTAGATAAGATCAGTTATGTTTCAGATTTGGTAAGATAGATAGGCTTAGATTATAATGTTGCTGGTTCGAATCCTGTTCTGGCCATGCAAGGACGGCATCGGTTTTGTTTATGAATTGTCCATTATGTGTTGACATTCGGTTTAACAATAATTGTATCATTGGTTATTGTATACAATTTAGTTAAAATGTAGTATTACTACTTTGTATCGAACGAGAACCCTAAAATTCGGACAAGATACGATGATGCCTCAAAATCTGATTTGCAGAATCTGAATTTTAACTACGTGACTTACCAAAATATCACTCTGATTACAGACCTGCAAAAAGGGTCCACGTGACAATTTTGAATAGTTATTATTATCTTTAAGGTAATAAATTGATTCCAAGAAAATGTTTCAAAGTTAAATTTCATCATATATATTTTTTCTGAATGAAACGTTTTGATAATATGCATAAACTGAGGATAACATACAAAGTTACACAAAATGACAAGAGAATTAAGGTATCAATAAGAATCACACTGAGGACCATTAACACCAAATGTGGAGATAAACACCGCTATACTAATGGCTCTAGACCAGATAATTTTGTCATCTTACACAACTTGACTCAGGCATGTAGGCACCAACCCACCTTGTCATTGACCTATATCAAAGCCGAGGTATACATATCAAACGTCAAATGTTTTTTTTTTCCAATATAAAGAGCTATAATTCCTGTATATTGAAATACTTCCAAATGTCGGAGTGAGTGCGTAAATTGTCACCTCTTGGAATCACTTAGACATATTTAGCAATTGACAGGTTTGTAATGACTGCACACCAACTGTTTTTACCGATGTGTCAGCAAGAGTCGATCCCCCAGGACTTTAAAGATGCTTCCATAATCCACATGTTTAAGCGCAAAGGGAACCACCAGGCCTGAGACAATTATCGTGGTATATCCTTACTCTCAATGCAGGAAAGGTACTCACAAGAATCCTATTGAACCGCTTCACTACACACCTTGACTAGGGACTACTGCCAGAATACACGTGTGGATTCATAAAAGAACGTGGGACCTTCGATGGTGTTTCCTGCGAGGCAGCTACAAGACAAATGTGAAGAGCAAAACACCTTACTTTTCTCCATCTACGTCGACTTTGACACAGACCTTCGATACTTTCAGCAGAAAAGGATGTGGATTGTAATGGCCAAGTACGGCTCCCCAACACAAATATTATCCATGGTGCAGAAATTCCACGATGGCATGCAAGCACGAGTGCAAGAACATGAAGAGACAGCTATTCCCAGTAAAAAATGGCGTCAAACAGGGTTGTGTTATGGCACCGACACTGTCCATTCTCTTGTTTTCCGCCATGCTGACTATTGCGTTCATATACGGAGAGGTTAGAGTAGGCATCAGGTACCGTACAGATGGAAAACTATTCAATTCGAGAAGGCTTCCAGGAATCCTATGGTCATGACACACCATCAGGGATTTCTTATTTGCTGATGACTGCGCCCTCAATTCTGATTCAGACGCCGAACTGCAATGCAGAGTTGTCACGTTCTCTAGCTCATGCAGAAGCTTTGGTTTCACCATCAGTATCAGAAAAACTGAAGTCCTGCATCAGCCGGCCTCTGGAGAGCTCTATGTTCAGCCCAACGTCACCGTCAATGACCATACACTAAATTTAGTGAACCGCTTCACCAACATTGGCAGCACATTGTCAGAGTGTTACTGTTGACGAAGAGACGAACCTTCGCATTGCTAGAGCCAGGGCAACTTTCGGCAGATTGTTTACCAATGTCTGGTATAGAAGAGCCATCAGCATCCTGACCAAACTAAAGATCTACAGGGCATTTGTGTTCCCCACATCACTTTAATTTAATAATCTTCCTTATTAACTTGGCATCACGTACAAATGTAGAGAGAGAGAGAGAGAAATAGAGAGAGAGAGAGAGACTTATTGACACTATTTTAAAAAAATATACCCGAACTATGTAAGGTAGTAAAATTGGTTTTTAATGTTGTAGTTTGTTAAAGACTGTTAAAGGACTGAAACTACATCAATAAAACAACGACTCTATTTTTTTGGTTCAACGTGCAGCTAAGATAAGCTCACAAAAGGTTCTTTTTGCTGAAATATAACATACATTATTAACCAGTTCTGACCCTCCAAAACCCATATATATATATATATATATATATATATATATATATATATATATATATATATATATATATATATATATATATATATATATATATATATATATATATCCACACACACACACATATATATACATACACACATACATACATACAGCCATACATACATGCATACAAACAGTTGCTGTAATTTATAAAGTTATATAAAATCCACCAAGAATAGCGGCTATTCTGACAGTAGTGATGCTAGTAGATTAAGACTTTTTCATACGACAGGTTATATACATTATTTTCTCCTAATTCGTCCCCTGCAAAATCCCATATCATAATTCTTTATGGGGAGAGGGTACCAGAAAAATGCCTAATCCCATTTAAAAAGTTTTAAAAAGTGATTATGTATGAGTTTCCCCCCCCCCCCCCCCGATGTTTAGTTATTATATTTTTTTAATTATTTTATTGATTTATTTAAATTTTGCTTTTAATTTTGTACCATCGGGATTGTATCATATTTTTGAAAGGGGTATTTTTTAATTTCCCTAATGTTTATATAAGGATGGTTAACCGAGATAGGTTGCTTTCACCTTTCTCGCCTCCCTTATCTTAATTCCATTTAGTTGACCCTGGTTATGGCTTCCATGCATCCTGTGCATGTTATTTGTGTTTGTGCTATATTATATATATTATATGTTATATATATATATATATATATATATATATATATATATATATATATATATATATATATATATATATATATATATATATATATATATATATGTGTGTGTGTGTGTGTGTGTGTTTGTGTGTGTGTGTGTTAGGATAGCCTTTTGTAGTCAAATATGCCATGTTTTCTATTGATTGACCTGGACCTATAAAGAGATCGTCACGTTTTATCATTCCATCCATTAAAGATTTTTTGTTGTTGCTGAATTTTGAATTTTCCAGCAATGTTCGGTGTACTATGTTTATTTATTTATCAGGTTTATTATTATGTATTAAAATTCTTATCGTTTTAGAAATGGAACCTTTCCGTGTTGTACTTTGACTTCATTTAATATATTTATTTCAATGAACTCCGACTGTGTTCGAATCGGGGCCCCAATATATACTTCTCCGGACTCGAACTGGGTCGTCTTTTTTAAAATTTCTATTGATGTCTTCTTTCCAAATGAGTTCTAAATTGCTTATTGGCTCTTTAAGCAGGGCTCTCTCTCTCTGTGTAGTGCGGGAGCTACACAGAGACAGTTTAATTTATAGATCAAAGGGTGAGATGAAGACACAAGCGATTCTACTTTAATTTATTTTCCAGGGCATGCTTGCTTCATTGGAAACACGTACTTTCCTACTCTAATCAATACTGTAAATATTTTTGTATTGTTTGCATTGTATCCCTCTGGGTTGGTTTAATTCCTGACTCTTTCACAGGTCGGTCCAATTCGCGTAGCACCATGTGATTTAGCCCCGTGACATACTTATCTCGTACTGTCCAATCGATAGTCCCTGTCCCCGCTTGTTTTCCTATTTTATTTGTGTTTCCCAATTGACTATTATTTGCCAGCATGACCTCATATTTCTTTTAAAAAAATATGTTATTTCATATATAATATTTTGGTTAAAATTTCCATCACAGTATAGTATATTTCCTATTTTGTATGGTTGGGTTGCCCTTATCTTTTGAATTAGGGCAACTCTATCCGGTCTGTTTACTTGACAGTTAACCATTGCATAATGTTTTGTAAAATTATGTTTTCTACACAGTTGACATGTAAGAGAAACTCTGATCATATCCCTTCTCACTGCTACCTCTCCTGAAAACCACGCATCATGCATGTATTTGAAGCAGAGGCTTTGTATTTTCATTGATCCTAATTTGACCCAGTTTACACAGGCATTATCCCAATTAATGTTTACGTGTTCTTGTTCAACGTAACGTTTTATCCTATTTATTGTTTTCTAATAGGCATTTGTATGTAGTCTTAGTGTCTATTTCCCATAGTTCTATACTTTCTATATTTATTTAATAATCATTTTCTAGACCTTAATTGTCGTCGCACTTCTATTAATTTTGTTAGCTTGTTATATTTATATGTTATTTCTCTGCTTCATAGAGAATCCAAAATAATATATGTAGATCCCATGCCAAGTTATTTGGGCTCCGCTTTAATTTCCTGAAATCTGTTTAAAAATGTTTTTTATATAAAAAATAAGGACGGAGTTTGCGAGGTTTAGTCTCCTCACCTCTCCTCTCTTTCCGTCCTTGCATTATGTGTCCTTTTTTATGTAATGCATTTTAAATCCCCATAAGCATTTGATAATTTCATTATCTATTATTTTTAGTTGTTCGTATTTTTTGTCTGTTGATTTTAGAATGTACTTTAAGTGCACATACATATAGATTTTAGGTGTTTGGGACCGTTCCATGAGGCATAATGGTGAAAGTGCCCAGGTTTTGAAATATTCGTTTATCTTTTGCCTGATTTGTTTTATGTTAGATTTTTCCTCGTCATTGCCAAAATAGACCCACAGCGCGTTTACTTTGTCTTTAATTAAGTGGATTGGTAAACTATATCATAACAACCAAAGTATTTTTCACTCATAAAGACGCGAGTAGAAACTGATAATGTTCTATGGAATGACCACAAACACATGTGTCAGAGCTTATATTTTACCTGGATAGAACAGTTTGACATCGATTGGGCTCCTATTGGGGGAATGGCTATTACGGTTGCGTAGATGAGGTTCATTCATCTTAAAGTGCTAATAATCTACCCTCAAATTATTGTATTCTTACCAATGTACCAGACGTATTCTAATTAAAAAAGTTGGGTACTTGACACACATAAGGTCATGTTACCCTCCCTTAACCATTAGCCTGACGAAATAATCTGCATAATAAAATGAAACAGAAAATAAAATTAATAAAACAAAAATAAGGTGTTAAAAGTAAACTATCTCGTGTATATTGCATACACATTAAGTTCATGCACGATTATTACTTTAGTACCAGATGGCGAATAGAGAACATCGTTGATATGTCTTGCAAAATTCATTTGTTCAATAAAAATGTAAGTTATACCTAGCCCTTAGGAACCCTTATTGAACATGTATCGATTCCATGGAGCAGATGTAAGATCAACACGAAAGGTACATTTGAGTATTTTCTCACCCAAGCGACAGAGAAAGCTAGCTGTTTTGCTAACCTTACTTTTCTTATCTCAGTCTATTCATCTCAGACCAATCGTCTCAGTCATGGTATCCACGCGCTGAGAACTACTTTTAACAAAAGAAACCCTTCTAGTCTTCTGCTTTTCCATAGTTGTTTTCAAGTAAACCAACAACAACAGCAACAACAACAACAAATAATATATAACCAAAACATAGTTACTTAAGGTCAATCTGTCTTAGAAACACACCAAAACAAAAACATTTTCATAGAGACAAATACACACACACGCGTACAATTTCGAGGTTTTGATATTATGTTAGTTCGTTCTAACTAGCATGGTCAAGTTTATCCTATGTACAGGACTAGCTCAGTACATTTTCAGATCATTAAATGTAGCTAAAGCAACTGAACTAGTTGTAGACACTTCGCGTGAAACATAGTATATACTGTTAGCTACATTTAATGAAGCTGACCTGAAAATTTACTGTGCTACAGATAGGATAAAATTCTCAATGGTGTGTGAAATGAACTATGTCAGAAAACACTGATCCATGCACATAAGACTATATACCTATACACTTAATAGCATCCCAACTCTCTAAACAACAACGGAAAACTTAGCAACATCCAGGAATGTGTTATGTCAAACATGTTGTATTATAATTTTGTTAAGCATCTACGTTGTGTAACAGCTGAATAAACCTGCAATATTTATTGACAAATAATACATTTACCAGCCAGAAGGAATCATTTATCCTTCATCACACTAATCCATACACAAATTTCACTGTATCACTTGCCATATTTCCAAGACAGAAATATAAATTTTCAAAGAATCCGTGAACTTGAAAGTTTAGCACATGGTTATCCTCTAGGGTCCACATATTTGGATTAAAATTTAAGTGAACCGGCCACGAAGGGTCATATTTGGAGAGTGACGAGGGTCTTTGATACGGGAGAGTGGGGTACTCAGAATTGGAAATGACAAAAGGAAACAGTTTCTTTCTAATAAATTATCACTATTTATTGTTAATTTCATATAACATCCATATATTCAATGTGATAATACCTCATTACTATGCGACGTTTTATGTTTTTATTTTTCTTTGCTCACGCGTTTGAACTGTGTACTTCGGACGCAACGGTCACACCACAGCCCTTAATAGCATATTGTTATTTATGCGCCACATGTAGACATTGCAACGTAAACACTAGTAAAGAGGGTTGGGATTTTTTTACTTTAAAGGATAATATTGGGTGAGAAAAATAATCTACGTTGGGGTTTGGATAGAGACAATGAAATCCCAGCCTCGGGGTTACATTATATGTATCCCCACTCTGACAAGCATCGTGGGGAGACAAATAATATAACCCCTAGGCTGGGATTTCATTGTCTCGGTCCAAACCCCAACACAGATTCTATATGTCTCTACCTAACGGAGATTCGTGTAATATACAGACATTCAAATGTAATGCGAAAACTAAGACGAAGTTAGTTTTTGCTCTGGGTAAGATCACCTCAGCGGCCATACCCATCCTTTACGGTCCGCTTCTTGTTGTAAATTGGATTTTTTCATCATCACCATCGTCCTCTTCGTCGTCATGGTCCGTTTCTGCCATATAGTAAATCATTATATACTATTTGGTTTTACTCAGTAACAAAGTATTTGTGTAGATTTAAACCCAATATGACGGAATCCCATTAAATTCTAGTGACCGGAGATATGCATTAAAGTGCAATGTCTGACTACTAGTAACCCGGGGAACTTGCGAATCTCATTATTGTTGTTGTGTTTGCTATTAGTATTCAGTTATATAACAATGGAAGGATCAATTTAAAGTCATTGGTTTCTACAAATAAAATAACAACTACTCAAATTATTTAGTCAGTGCACCGGTTTCTTATAGGACCTCTAATAAATTGTAAACAAAGGAATTACATTTTCATTAACTATCATTATTAATAGTATAATCATGGTCAATCGTTGTTTTCCTCCTGTAACGAAGATCACGAAATTTAACTTTTTATTGTGGAAACAACGTATTAAAATTCTGTTGATTTCTTATCACTGAGTTTACTAATGTCAGAAAAGATTGATACTTCGGAAATCTGTGCATTTAATTGAGCTTTTGTTTAACAAGATTGCAGATGCATTTGAACGTTAAAATTAACTCAATAATGGTTAACATGCGTCAATATGGTGATACATGCCTATGTATTGTTCGAAATTACTTTGACTGGATTTTATTGTTTACTCTCGTCTAGATCCCATTTAAGGTTGGAGATAAGGAGTTCGGAAAACGTGTCTTTGACCATCGTGTTTACATTTTACTTGATTTCATCATCAATATGAATGTCAGTATCAGAACAGTCATTACTGGTGCGTGCATTGTTTTCAAAACCTAATTTGTTTTAAAGGTTGTTGTTTCTTTTGTAACAGCTAAAAATAGACGTGAAACATCACTGTATTAAACGAATGTTTCTGCTGTTATTTTCACTACATATACATATATGTTACGTGATTATGTAAAACTGGATATCGTCCGTTACAAACGTTCTACTAAATCATTTTACGACTGGAAACTTTCACCTTTTTAACTGTTTGTTTAAAATATCGTTTTCAAGATAAAATTCAATTATTATGGAAGAAACAATTACATGTTTGCAGTATTTTGCTTAGCAGAGTCTTTATTATAGCAACATTACCTTTTTTACATAATTAGTTTGGGATACAGTTGTTCTTTGAACATTTCTGGACACTTAAAATATGTGAGAGAAAAAAGGCATCATTAGAAATTACTTTTTTGACTTCAGATGCATACGACTTTCGTACAAATTTCAAATCAAAAGCAGACAATTCTTCAGAACATTTATAGTAGAACTTGCAATAGGACTCCGTCGAGAGTGATAACTAGGAATCCAAGATAGATTACGGATAGCAATAATCTTTAAAGTGATTAAATAACCATAGAAACTGTTGCCTTCTCTCCTTTTTTAAATCTACACACACTATTGCAAATTCAACGATTTTAAGTCTTAGTAAATATATGCAATTGCTGAGAAAAAAAAGGAGGAAAAAATAATTAATACATGTACTTCTTTGTCAGTTCTGATAAGTATTAGCACCTCCTGAAAATTATCAGCCTAAGACTGATCACCTCATCCATTAGACTGACTATTAGAAAAAAACTCTTCTAATAGTTCATATACTATTCTCTTGACATAATGGACTTATATTGATTCTTATATTTAAATTAAAGGTATGCATACTTTTGACTTAGCTATACCAAGTAAAGGAATTCGATTGAAAAAGCACAGTCCGCATCCTAGCAAATTTCCAATTTTAATAGCATGATTTACTATGATAAAGCAATTGAAAACGAAACAAACCTTGTGAACACAATTCACATATTTTGTGGGGAAAACATGGCATCATCGTACACTGTATTTATATTCTGTATCTTGAATGATAATTTCAATATTTGTCTTGGGATGACCACATGAATTAATAATAAATGTAAAGTGCATTGATAATATTATTACAGCTCTTAAATACAGGCAGCCTCCTGATTCATATGCCATGTACATCTATTGCCACCCTCGTGTTTAAACTTTGTTTTTGTATATAAGATGTTTAGTAAACGTTTATGAAAAAGACACAATCAAAATATATTCACTGATATAGGCATTTAGCAGAATACAAACGAAGATCACATTCATTGTACATCCGAGAACCACACTTTTGGAATGAATTTTAGTGACTTCTAATTTTGAATTCCCAATTTCTCATACCAAAGCCAATTATATGCCAAATACTCTCTTTGATATTAATTGCTAAAGATTTATTTGCTATGTAGAAGGTATTAGATTCGAATCAAATTCAACACGTTTTTAGCACGGACCACCTTTTACACTGGTCATTAAACTATATATTTTCATTGACACCTATCACTGTTGTATAAGTGATGACTCTAATACGGATCCCCTTGTCAATGGGGAATGCCATGCCATGTGACGAAGGTAAGAGTAATAGCACAGTCAATACATTTAAAGCGACATTTTTCCACTTTTTAATCTTTGTAGAGGCCCTACCATCTACCTGATCCAAAATGTTTTAGCAACTTTGTATCTCTAAATGGCCATACATTCATTACCGGACAAACATGAAGAAGAACATCATACAATACAGATAACGACTCTTTGATTAAAGGAAGTAAAGATTACTTGTGATGATAAAATATTTAAAACATAATGCACGTTATGGCCCCAATTGAACTCGTTGATGACAAATTAAATTGAACAGGTGATATTAGTGTTAGTCGATAAATACCTTTGACGGTTCCAGTGATATTTAGCGTGTTAAAGAGTGGTGTCCACGCAAATGATCCGTGTTGGATCGTTTACACGCTATTTACAATATTCTCTTTGTCCTGAGGGATTTTTATTTTTTCAACTACCGATATCATCCTCGGTAAATCATCCTTGATGGCGTCGCTTGTTGTTTTGAGATCATCGAGAGATTTTTTAATATCCGTGAGTTTTGGTGTGGTCACCTGTGGGGTCCCAAAGAAACTCGCGATGACATTTCTACCTAACGCCATAAAACTCTTTACGTGTTATTCATACGCATAATTAAGCGCTATTAAGTCATCCATGGCGGTTTTTATCGATGAGAGCCTCGGTGAGGTCATCGGTGGAACCCCAAAAATATCAGCGATGGGGAGTTGAACTTCAGTGATGGATTTTTGTAAACCAGCAAATTGATTTACTTGAGAATTTAATTTATTATCGAGGGTTTTTAATGATTCTGTCGTCAACAAATAATTGTCACCGAGTGCAGTTACTTTATCTGTGATCGTCGAAACAAGTATACCCGGTTTGCCTTTGCCTTTATTGAAAAAAAGCCGCGATAGTATTTTGCGTTACACCGAGTTGTTTAACTAAGATATCATCCATGGAAACATTACTCGTTTTCAATTTATCTTGTTTGTCTTGAAATACAACTATTTTATTTGGATCAACATTTGCGAGATTTAACATCTCGAATATTTCATCTTCGATTATTTTTTTTTTGCATCACTGGCTGCAGATATTTCCTCGGTGGGTTTTTCAGACTTGTATAGAGATCTCCTCTAAATATCAATCATTATACTCGAAGATCTCTTTAAAAAGCGATTACTCGTATATTCGTGTACGGTTTTATTGGGTGGTTTTCTCGATGTTGAAATAGCGTCGAGAACATTGAATACTTCTATGCCGCATATTGGTGGGTCGGTCATTTTCTGTGTTGGTAACGTGGAATACCAGATAGGAATTTTTAGGTGGCATATATAACGCATAAATTCTTTAGGCGGCGCTAACCCATATGAATCCAAATAAACAATTGCACGTGGATCAATCGCGTATGCAACCCAGTGAGTTCCAGGTACGGTGCTGTTATCGAGATTAATGATACCGGTTTCGGCGTTGTTTGGTTGTTGTGGTAATTGACCTCGCATAAAAACACCTCTAAAGATTTGTATCGCTAGTTGTTTTTAGCAGCATCGAGTAAATCAAAATTTGACATTGGAACTATTAAATTGTTCCTGGTATTCTCAGGCCGCTTCCTTTGTACCATGAATACGGAGATCCTGTTAGTTTTAGACCATTTCCTTGTTTCATTTTTTTGTATCCCCGTCCTATTTTTGGTTCATATGATTAAGCAATACTGTGTACTGCTTTTGCACCAAGAGCTCCAACAGCTCCTAACGCCGGGACTTTACCAGCTGCAATCAACACTGTAATCGCAGCGAGTAGCTGGAATACACCACCTGATTTTATCATGTCTTTGATCGCGGCTGCAGAGAGAGTGACCTGAACACCCTTTGTTATCCTTGAAAGCATCATTGAAGTGTTTTATCTGACGAGCTGTCAGTGATAGTTTATTATGACCGCCAGACATCTCATTGTGTTTCAGCGTTATCTTAGTTCCACATGTTCTAGCTCATTTTGATTGCATTTGTTTATTTTACCAGGAGTCAGAGTGACATTGACATAACTATATGAAATTTTTTTAAAATAACTGATTGATATAATTGTTACATGTTTTCCACTGGTGCATCAGCTACTCTCATTCATCTACCAACTCCTGATCAAGTAGCATTGATTTGTCGCTGAGAATGACAGCCATTGCTCTGTAATTAGCCATTGTTCTGTAATTAGCAATAACACCGAGAGTTACATGAGCTCGGAAGTTTGTCAACGACGGATTGTCTTGTTAAATCAAGATGATCCAGCAAAAAGTAATAAATCGGACATAGTTTTTTAAAATCAAACTTGATATTTGCAAACCAGTATCTACGTTGTTATCGCGTTCCTATATGACAACAAACGATGATAAACGCGTGCAATACGGTTTTTTGTGTAATTAAGTTGTATATCCTCAGATGGTTCCTGCTAGCCGTTTATCCTCAATGACACGTCAGTAACACCCAAATACCATATGGCTGTGTAATTGTGAACCAACTCGATTCATATCCTGTAACGCAACAAATATATGTCGTGGTGCAGCAACACCATGTTTTGATGCCAGGTTCCATGTGATTATACCGTTAACAGATGATTGCATAACATCTGTTGTTGTTGTTAGCCATGATAACAATGATTTTCTTCCACGGTCCATAAATGATAGTAATTTTTCTTCTGCGGTGATTGATGGGGTCATTACTGGCATTCACAGTGAGAGTTTTGTTGTGATTACTTTATCCTCATCATTTTCTGGATGTGCAGGATCTTCTGAAATCCTCCAAATTGCATCATTATCACTACCATTTCGCACGAGTACTACTGCATGCTTCGCTCCATAGATAACTTTTCTAACATTTCTGCAGAATCCGAAAATATGATGCAGTGGAAAAGCGCCTGAAAATAGTCTACGCCTTCCTTCTAACATATGTGCACGTGTTGCAGCTCCTAGTTTGTAATTAGGATCATTGTTTATAATCATAACCTCGGTATCAACATTAGCAGTACCAGCAAGATTTTTTGGTTGTCTTATAATATATGGATTCGGTCCAGCGGTATTATTAACATCCTTAGAGAACATCATAGATGGACCTGCTGATCTCGTATAATCATCGGAATATCTTGCTAAACCCACTATTGTTGTTGCAACATCAACATCACGTTCTATGGATTCAATCTCTCTTCCATCAATCATATATCTTGCGCTCTCAAATAGCGCCATGATACCATTATTGACAAAGCCAACTTTGGCACCATCTGGATACGGCGCTGGTACAGCAGGAGTATCAGTTTTTATTACAAGTTCTCCTTCTACTTCGATAAATGCTTCAGAAGGTAGAAACTATTTGCTGGCATCATGGACTTGAAGTTCGATTTTTGATCAAAGATCCGGTTGTGCTGCATGATAGGAATAGAATTGATAATCGCGTACGGAATTATCTCTGCGTACTGGGGCATCCATATCAAAGGATGGGTCAGGGGACGATTTGAACATTTTATTATATATTTCTTGATCTAAATCGCGATTTTAAACCACTTCCCGCTATCATATTTGCTGTAACATTTCCCTGATCGTCAATCCGTGATGCTATATTCTGATCCACCGCTTTGTTTATTATTTTACTAACACTTGCAGGCATAATCTCCGTAGATGGTAGTGGTCCCAACAGTGGTGTTTTCTTTCGTCGCCTAACCAATGTCAGTAGTTTTTCGTTCGCCGTTTAAAATGCTTTACCAACCACATCACCAACAGCGCTAATTCCTTTATCACGAATAGCATCAATAGCTTTCATCGATAATTGTTTTACGATTGGTGCTATTTTTTATGAAA
Source organism: Unio pictorum (assembly GCA_030141615.1). NCBI lineage: Eukaryota > Metazoa > Mollusca > Bivalvia > Unionida > Unionidae > Unio > Unio pictorum. The sequence goes on from JARLTB010000100.1 coordinate 12,625,006, forward strand.
TTCTTGCAAATAACCCTGCAATGATATTGTCGAAACCATCTCCATAGTACGCCTTATAAACAGGAAGTCGTGAATTTACTACATAGACCATGGTTGGTTTGTTGTGGTTGTAGTGTATGAGCATCTTATTTAAATGGTATTTATCTAATGTGGTGACAATTAATCAATGTGGTAACCGTCTACTAACTCATGAATAAAGTATCGATATACACCAATATCCACGACACCACCCTCAAACAGTCGTCTGCAGATATCAGCTGCCTCATTAATTATTTCTAGTGAGTTATTTGCGGCTCTTTTCCCCCCAATGAGCACTTATAATCTTATTATTATTATTATTATTATTAGGACAACGAACTAGACCATTACCTGAACCTCCCCTTGCAGTTCCACTTTGAGAAAAACCCTTTCCATTTATTTTTTAGTGATACCAATTGCACCTTTTGTTGATTCAAATTCTCTTTTTTTATTATATACCTTTTGCAGAAACACCCGACAATTATTATCAACTGGCGGTAATCTAGTTAGATATTGGTTTACTAAATATACTTTATTTGACCAAGATTGTAGGGATGTTATATTGTCTTCAAATCCATCGTTTATATATCCATCTCTTAATTTTTTTTACATTTTCAACAATAAAATCAGCTAATTTATCATCATCGTCCTCGGAAATTTCTATAATTTTCTCTAATGCATTCTTTGTAAATATCTCTTGAGGTGTATAATATTCTCTCTTCTCCCCCCGCAGAATTTTCTCTTCTTCTTTTGCAACATCGCCCTTTTGTTCTTCTTCTGCAATATCACCTAGTTGTTCAAGTTGTTCGGTATCATCCTCATCCTCTTCTTCAATAGTACTTAGTCGTTGTTTAAGTCGTTCAAGTGTTTTAGGTGATGGGGAGCCAATATCAATATCACCTAGTCGTTTAATTTCTTCTTGAAGCTGTCGTTGTTTCTGACGTCGTGTAGCAGTTACTATAATCACCAGGAAGATTTTTTGTAAAGATTCCTTTGTTTGTTTGGATCTTTTTGCTATTTTTTCAAGTACAAGAAGAAGGGGTGTTTCTTTTCTTTGCTGTTCCTTAGGAATATCTCCCCATGTGGCTCTTTCAGTGGCCGATACATTTTCCGTTGCTGTGGTTACCGGTTTGAACAATTGTTCAGTATTAGCTGTAAAGTCTGTTTGAAGGGCCTGTCTCGCTTGCAATTTGTCTCCAACAGAGTCTCTAACATGAATAAATCTCTTAATTGCTGCCAATCTCTCACGCGTTGATTTAGTCGTTAGTGCTTCATTTACCATTATTAATTAATGTACGATTTAAATTGTAAGTGAAAAATCCACGGATTGCTTACCCACCCCAAAATCTAACTACAATACTTCCGCGTAGTGACGAAATCACCATGCAAAAAAATATTTATAAATTAAAAAGGTAGTACAATAGTGTATCAAAACATACGAATATTCTTTCTCGACAAATGTAAACTTAACAAAGCTGTCGCAGAAGTTTTCCGTAGAAATCCTAGAGATGAAAAATTCAAAGAGAATTTTACTCTTGAACTCACCATAGATAGATTTAATGATGATATATTTCCGCTCACGAATGAGCAGCAGTTACAACTAAAACCAAGATATTATAACTACGATTAAATGTAATAGCTATCAAATAATATTTTACACTCTTTGGTGTATCCACCCGGTCCAACTCAGAAATATCATAAATAAGCATCGTGAACCCTTCTCTGAGGTTAATTACCACGACAAAATCATTGTAATTAATGAATAATTATCCTATTCTGTTTAAAATCATAAACGATTTTCATTATTAACCACCCACCCTCCTACATTTCAACGCGTCCTATATAGATTCGACATTACTTGATTTTCTGCACACACACACAAACAACATGTTTCACGTAATTCATCACTGATGATTTTATCAATAGAGACTTATAGAATTTCAACTTCATATATGTGTAATTCCATACCTGTCTGTTGATTTTACTATAACAGGCTATCTGTTTGAAAACACGTAACGTGTACATATAGTATATAACGAGGACATGAGAGTGTTTTAAGGAATAGTCTCAGAGGAAGGTGTATTATTTTCTTTAATTAAATTCTTTATTATTTTGATTTGGGAATTTACTGTGCGTTTGATCTCATATTGATGTCCGAGCTCTGTCCTGACTTTTTCAACCGCAGCAAATAACCAGACAAATGTATTTATGTCATTGTCATATTTGAAAGATTCATAAATAGCATGTTGAATTTGTTTTATAAGGGAATACGACCTCGGTAAGACATACTTATTATTCTGAGCACTATTATCAATATCTTCATAATAGAAAGAATCTGATCACAATCTAATTTATTTGATAATTGTATTTTTTTATTTTTCAAATTTGAAATCTCAGTAATAATATCGTTTATGTTTTCAAAATTCATATATGATATTTATATATATATATATATATATATATATATATATATATATATATATATATATATATAATACAAAAAATAAACAGTAGCTATGATGAACGGTTATCAGTCACTGGGTCCCTTATTTGCATTTTTTCTTTGAGAATTTTTCTCTTCTGTTTTTCCTTTGAGATTTTTTCTCTTCTTTTTGTTTCTTTGAGATTTTGACTCTCTCTTTGAACATATGACCGTTTCTTTTAGCCGATAGTTCATTCTGAACTATCCTGTGTGTTACCCTAGTGTGACATAGAGCTTTTTGCATCCATGCTACGGTTTATTTTTGGCGTCCATTGTCATATGTATAGTCTCCAAGAGGGAATCTAACTCATCAAAAAATGATTTAGAAACAAATGAAGGTATGCTTAGGGAATGGACGTCACATTTATATATATATATATACATATATACAATGACATGGTATTTACAATGAACGTCACATTTACATATATACATATATATAATGACATGGTATTTACAATGAAATGATGTCAATGGTATGATATTTACAATGATATGATGGTATGATATTTACAATGAAATGATATGATGATATGATGGAAGGACGGGGCGGTTCTGCACTCAAACTAAAACAACCATAAACCCACAAAATTACCCCGGGTTGAATGCAAAAACACATTCACACCGTGTGACAGTGTGTGACGTATGGTTGTTTCAATTTGAGTTTCGAATGGTTTAAAGCCCCAGTAATATAGAGAGACGGCATGATATATAAGCTAACTAATACATGAAAACCAATGACAGAGGTGTGTGATTTGTATTATTTCGTGTACTTAATAATGATTATTGAAAGTATCTAAAGAACACCGAATACTTGAAAACATAAAAAAAGAAATTTGTTTGTTGCAAATACAATCTATTTGATTCGTTTTCTCACAAAATAAATACTTGAGATTCGTGGCAGTTAAACCAACACAAAAAAGCAATCCAGTGTTCAAAAAACCCATTGAGATCCGTAACTCTTTTATAAACCGTGCACATGCACATATGAGGTTATTCCCCTTTGGTGTTACATACAAATAATACAAAAACAGAATTCAGATATATGTAAATTGAATTATATTTCCGGTTAGTTTTGAAAATGCTGATTTATAAATTCCTTCTGCTACATATCGTACCGAAGGCCCGTAAATATCAAAATATTTTCCAGCCGCATATTTTGATTGAAATATTCTTTCTTCGTTATTTTCTATATTGAGTGACTTGATAGGTCTCTTTCCAATTGATTTACAAGTACCGGTTCTCCCCCGTTTGGTATTTTCACATTGTGTGATAGCGGTTTTCCAATTTGTTATTTGTAAAATCCGAGTCGATATGATCAATAACAAGACCATCCTTGATCAATCCGTTAAAATATTCGAACGCAAATCTGTGACAATAATATCATTTTTTTCTAGCAGTGAATCTGATATACCCATGATTATCAGCAACGCCTACTGGTTTTTTCAGTCTGCGGTTTCTCACAATACCGTCAAGAGATGCCTCATAATTGCTGATCACAGGATGTGGCTAAAATTCTTGGTTCATTTATATATATATATATATATATATATATATATATATATATATATATATATAATTTGTCTAATTAATTATTTGGTTTAATTATTACTTGAGAATCTTTCAATGTAGTCTTGAGGCGTTTTTATGATTTTGTCCTTGATGGTGTCAGGGTCAGAATCTTTGATTCGTTTATCATAATAGCGCTTAAGCTCTCTGTATCGCTTACCACCACAATTCATACACAACTGTGATTTTCCTGTCACGCCCACCAAACATCGTATACAAGGTGACGGCTCAAAACTCTCGCGCCGTACGCTTCGTGAATGATAGCCTCAGAATTCATTTCTGCATGATTTATTACAAGCGGTTACTGATCCTATCATAAGCCATTTGCAATGATTCATTATATAAGAAATTCTTTATTTAAATACTTGTTTTAATTATAATATGGAGGAGTTCGAAAGATTATCGAAAATAAATCCCCAGAGAAATGCTAAATTCAATCTCGATAGAGTATCCACTGATGCACCAAAGGGTCTAATAAGTGATAGAAGCATAATAGCTAAAATCCATGACGCATTTAATGAATTCAAACGCGATGGAGCATCTCACCATTTGTCAACATTTCGAATGGATTGTAGTGTTGATGCTACCATGACCGACAAAAGAGCAGCAGTGATAATCTCGCATCTTGACCAGAAAAAAGTATTATTTTTAAAGAGTGAAATTCATTATCCGCTCAGAAACGGGAAATTGGATTATACGCAACAAATTTGAACCCATCCTGAAAGATAAAAGAACTATCACAGTGAGTCATGATTTCAAACCAGGAATGCTGACTGGGATTGACAAACCGTGTTACGAGAGATCCTATCCTGTAACCGCAGTTGTTTATGGGATCTATCCGTTAAATGATAAACCGAGTATTGAGAAACTAAAACCAATGAAACTGTTAAGGATAAATTGTGTAGCAGAACGAATAATAGAGCATTTTACAAATGCGTTGCGTGGAAACAAATTGACGGATATAAGACGTAAAGAAAATTAATGAATGGGAAGTAAAAATAAGAGAGAGCAGTGCAACAATTCAAAATATAGCCGAGTTAGAAACATCACTAAGATTCCCAATAACCGTAGCGACGATAACAAGAGAGATATTACACGAATCGAAATATAAATGAAATAGAGCTCCAATCAAAATTATTGATCATAATGCACACGCTTAGACCTCCGCGGTAACAATATTTCCGCGGGATAGAACAGTAAAATATCTACCCGTAGAGAAATGTGGGGAAAATATGTTTGATTTAATTTACGAGTTGAGTAAAATCGTCGACCTCTTGTCAGTGAGGTTATTTCAGAGTTTCAATGACGAAGAGTGCAAATTTGATCAATTTGTAAAACCCAATGGTGAATTATACCGTTCTGAAGCCCTTCATGACGAGATGAGAAAACTAGCAAGTGATTTTTCAACGGAACACGACGAACAATTACTAACAAACTGTTTTACCGTTCCGTCAGTTGCAGCTCATTTTGCGAGAAAGAGAAATCTATGGAAACCAACACGAACTGAATTTCTCTCAGATGTTGAAGCCAGTTGTGTTAAACTCGGCCATGGTGGATTATGGAATACCAAATATTACCCCAAAAGTGTTATTTCGGTCGATATGGTTGCGTGTTATCCGGGGAGTTTTCTCGGGTATGGAGAATGCTCTGAATATTTTAAACAATTTGAACATCCCATACATGAGATGACAAGGAGAGCGATTAATGGACTGCTGCCCAATTTTGATTTAACTTGATTGGCTCGTGTGGTATCATTCGAGATCGCTAAAGGACTTCATCCGTGTTGTTATATTTGGTTTGGTAGACACATCACTGAAAAACACTGGATGCCAATAGTATTATTACGGTATATGATTCATTCTAAAATACTGATATCGCTGATTGTCAATGAAGCAATTATATCATATCGGGCGCAGACTGATATCTGGTTAGCACAACCCGATAGTCTGGTTAGTATAATCGGCGAAAACAAAAAAACAATTTCCGTCCTTCGACGAAGAATACATGATTAGGTGGTCCAAGCACATCCTTGAAGTTAGAAATAAACAAGCAAAAGATCTCGGAAGAAGAATAATTGGTAAATCCACCCAAGACGGTGGTAGATAAATCTGCCATATCGCCTGTTTGGATAACCAATCCGCTGCTGTAGTATTTTTTACTTTTGCGGCACTAGCGAGTTTACCGATTGCTGCTTTACCCCTCCAGTATCCTCCTGGGGAATAATAAATAGATTCCATGTTGTTATTCATTACCAGCACCCATCATTAATTTACCTTTCATCGCCGATTTTACCAACAATGAAGCTAATTTTTCTTTGAAGGATTTGTCAGGGATGGAATTCGACGCATAAATCAATTTCACATCTGCGATATGTCTGTGTTGTAGATTGTTGCTTTTATAAGCAACATCATGAGCATGACATGCCTTATCAATAGCGTTTATTTGATATTCACCGGGTCTGTGTTGGTTTTGATCATCGAGTCTGATATGAATCTGGTCCCGGGTCCACAAGAACTATACCCTGGAAGATGTTTTACTCCTGGATATTTTCCCATGGTGTTCCTGGTAATGTTACTAACTTTGCTGCAGTATCACCTCCTCGTTTTTTTAAATAACATCTCCAGATATCATAGAAACATATTAAAATTTGTACCACATTGTACACACTTGCCAGCAAGTGCTGATCTGTTATTTTTAGTTGTAATTGTTGTTAAGTCGTTTGTGCTAGTACGCCTCTTACATTTTACACAATATAGATCCATAATATATTTATAATAACATGAATGTAATTGATTATTCAGTTACCCGACGACGGGAAGCTATTAAACACCATGTGATGTTGCCGAATTCAATTAGAATGATTATAATCGGACCATCTTGAAGCGGCAAGACACAATTATTACTTAATTTAATAACAAGATAAAAGTTGTATTTAGTAGTTCCTAGTGTAGACGATCCGAGATGTTACGAGGTGTTAAAGGATTTTAACGAGAGAGCAAAAACGGACATCAATGAAGATATTATTGAATTTATAACCGATATCGAGGAAGCACCGAGTATTGATGATATTGATGGAGGTATTAACAATTTAGTCGTATATGATGATGCTATGTTAGACAATCAAAAGAGTCCTGCTCGGATATTTTCCGATGTGATATATGTTACTCAGAGATATACACAAATACACAAATACCAAAAGTGATCAGAGATAACTGCAATATTATTGCTGTATTTAATGGAGTTGACACACATACGCTACGAAATCTTCACCAGACTTGGTGCAGTGGAGACATGGATTATAATCTCTTTAGAAATTTCTTTAGTCGCGCTCAGTCAATCCCAAATGGATTTGTCACAATAAATTTGCATGACCCTATATCAAGATATCGTATCGGACTTGATCAAATATTCGATTCAAGTCTTAATGACTTTCATCGTAAAATGGATTTTTAACCCCATAGCAGCAGAGAGGGTGTGTGACAAATACTTTACGTCTATTTGGCAAAAGGGAATTTAAAAAAAAAATTCTTCGATTTAGCAGCAGAGAGGGTGGACGACATATGAATTGGTGTCTGTGTTGGTAAAAGAGTTTTCTAGGAGGCTTTGTTTACCAAACAGCAGTAGAGAGGGCGCATGTGACAAATGAATCGGTGTATGTGTTGGTAAAAGGTTTTCGCAGGAAGCCTTGCTTTGCCAAATAGACGTCTCTACAACTTTGTAGGGTTCACCCTCTCTGCTGCTTAGAGTTCATATTTAAATGAAGAAATAAATTAAATAATCTCATACTCATTAAAATCATTAGACTAAAACGTTACGCTATGAGTCATCTAACATCCACGTGATAATGCTAATCCCACTAAAAAAATAATCACTGTATCAATACACGCAAAATTGTATTAACACAAATAAAACAAAGTATTTTTTACTGGAAGTATTCATTAAATAAATGATGACATAATTAAGATGTTCAAATCATTGTCCTAAATTATTGTAGAACATTGGATCTTCTTTTTCGCTGTAAAAATACAACTAACTCGTTTATAAATTTAACCACATTGGCATATTATGGAAGCACACTGCACGCTGTATTCCTTCTAATCAGTAGATCAAAAGGAAAATACATGTGTTTTGAGTACATATAAAGTAAAGGCTTCAGTTGTGTTCTATCACACTGGGTACATGTGAAGTGACATATAGGATACACTACATTGCTGTTAAGCACAGAGGTAATCATTCTAGAAGCGACATATCTGGTATTTTCTACAATGAAAATGAAATCACTTTAAATATGCTAGGGCATGGTACACAGTGAGTGGTAAATTACCTTAGTAGAAGGCGAAATTAGTAAAAGTAGTGATACTAATATAAATACTGCTAGTAGTAAGAGCAACGTTAGCAGTAGTGGACTGGTAGTAACAGTCAAATAAGTTAGTATAATAAATAATAGTAGTAGTCTTAACGGTAGCAGAAGAAGTGAAAATAGCGATGACTTAGTCATTACTGGCTTGTCATAAAACATACCATGAATATAACTGGTCGCCATTAAAAGCAATTTTCTGAACAACTTTCGTTTATATAAAATCACATCACACTGTAGTTCTACTACATTTTAGAACATTTTTTCTTCTTTCATATTGGTAGTGATAGAAGAGTTACATTGGAGCATTTTTGGTAGGGATTTGAATGTAATTGTTTTGTCTTGAGAATATGTTTTGTCTTGAGAATATATTTTGTCTTGAGAATATGAGATCAGAGAGTGGTTGTCGGCGTGTATTTCGGCGACAGTGCACATTGAGTACCGTGGTGTCAGGAAAATGTGATTTGGTGGAATATCATGCCTCAGAGATATCATTATAAACTGCCTCACTGCAGACATCGTAGCGATAAGACTGAAAACATGTTAAAGTTAGGTTAAAAATCCTAATCAATCAATCAATCAATCAATCTCTCTCTCTCTCTGTCTCTCTCTCTCTCTGTCTCTGTCTCTCTCTCTCTCTCTCTCTCTCTCTCTCTCTCACATGATATCAGGGTCAAAAAGTAAGAAATTATAAGTGAGAAGACCCAACTGTCAGAAAGTCAATGCCATCTTTTAGAAAGGACTTCAATTTTCAGATCTATTCATTATTCTAATTTATTTATTTATTTATGTATGTATTTTTTTATTTATTTATTTATTTATTTATTTATTTATTTATTTATTAAATGACTCTTTTATTCATTTATCTAAAATATAATTATAATTACTCTTTTAGGTTGCTGCTTATGAAAAACTCACAATAAAGTTTGGAAAATTAAGCTGAACCCAGGTGTTATAAACGATGGCTTAATGTGTAACAGGTAAGTTATCTGCCATATTTATTTATAGGTGGCACATTTTGTTTGAAAATTGTATCCATGTATGACAAAAAGTCAACATTTTAAAATATTGTTTTTAGATTTTAAAATAATGTTGTTGGTCAGTTTAAACAACGGATGTTGTCTATTCTCAACGTATCTCCTAGCATTGTAAGTAAAACAAAGAATATATCCGATAAGATTTTGACATCAAATGTTATAATACTTAATTGTCGTTCAGGCTTTTCTGTTTGATTACCGTATTGTTCGCATACGAGTATACTACGTATTATTGCCATTAAGACTTTCCATTGGTTGCTTCAAATTATCCTATTATGAGATATTTACTCACCAATTTGTATACAAGAAAAAAATGATCGAAGAAATTTATTTTGGTTTAATTTTGTGAAGAGATTGAACAGTGTTATAAAAGAAAATGAATAAATCATGATTCATTACAATCAAGGTAAATTTGTTGTATTGCAAGTTTAACCTATCTTTCCTAAACTAGTGAATGGCGTAACACATGCCACCTCCCCCCTTCACATTATTCTGACATCAGGCTGACCAGTTCTAACTCTAAATCCGAATGCGGAGTTAGCTCAACGCCAGGCGGAGATCCTAGCCACCTTACACGTTATGGGAGTTAACATGGCAAAGATAAAGTGTTTGCAAAATGTAGGGTGCAACATGTACCCAGTTGGGCTGGAAACCCCGCTGTTAACCCTTGGAACACATCTAGGGTTTCTGAAAAACGGTCATTTTTGAAAAACAGCTATTTACTGTTTTCAATTTTTAAAAAGCAGCTGTTAACAGCTGTTTTTACTGTTTTTTTCTATTTTTTCACTAAATTTACAGTCAATAGCTTAAGTTTGTGATGAACACCGTTTCATTATATACCTTCGTGATACGTTCTAAATCAATACATTTTTACTTCTTATAATAATATTTCAAGAATACAAGTGCATTAAGCGACTTGTCTTAGAGACGCGATCTTAATTTTGTACAGAAATTCATACAGACCAAAACAAAACTCTTTCAAAGTCCGTTGATGTCGGTTTAATGAATAAAAGTGCGTTGTACAATTTCTAGAGATTTTCAGTGCGCTGGCCAGAGTTCCTGAAGAGCGTGAATTCGGACTTGAGCCATTTGAAACTGTCTTACCCTCTGACTGCAATTGATGATCCATTTTTTAGAAGCAACAAATTCAATTTATCTTTCAGCATCATTTGACGACTGTTTGACATATTCTACATCGTTGTCTCCAAATAGACGAGACACTAGATTTCCTGCGAAATTTAGCGTGGTCTTTGACGGGCAACATATGGATCTTTGAGACTGCGCAAGAGGTTCATGACATCATTGTTCAATCGCTCTTCAACGCGACACTTCAAATTTTCCATGAGCTTGGTACTATTGTCATTATTTAGGTTAGAGAGCTTGTTGAACATGAATTCTAAAATTGTGTCAGCACTCATCAACGTCGCGTCATCTTGACTTAGATTTTCAACAGCAAGTTTCACAGGTGCCATTTCCTTCAGAAGAGTTTTGATAGCGTCAAAATCCAACGTCTCAATCATTTTCAGCGCCTTAAATTCGGTTAGTGTTTAGCGGATGGCGACTTCTGTCTTTACTAGCGGCTCTAACATTGTTGAGATGGAGTTTCAGCGCGTCTTCACGTCAAGGCGCAGTTCTATCTCGCGTCCAAACTCAGCGTTTACTTTGGATTGAAAGACATTATTTCGAGTAGTTGATTTGTTGATGAATTTGACAAGCTCGCGTGATTTCTTGAGCAGATCGTGGTAATCGATGTCACCTTCTAATGTATCATTGCTGATCACTTCCAAAATTGTCCATTTCATCAATATCGTCACTATTCAGGTTTAAATCGTCCATCTCAGTACTCTCCTTGTACAATGTGTCACATACTCCAAATTGCAGTCCATGGTACAGGCAGAACTGTCTGATGACATCAATGTGGCTAATGCATTTCTTATTTACTGCAGCACCGTCCTGAGTAGATCCCACCAAATCCGTCTCCATTGTTATGAAAAAAAACGCTCAAATGCTGTTTCAGTGATTCGACCATATCGACAGCAGTGCACGAACCAAATTTGCGAACAAGACCCGTCTTGATTGTTGTTTTATCGCCGCTATCATGAAGTTGACTCTGAAGAATCGAAGTCCTCTCACGGTTGTGTATTCGTCCACAGTCATGCTAAACGTTAATTATCTCTCGAGTTTTTCCTTGATGTCGGCAATCGTTTGTTTCTCTTTTCTTCGTAATCATCATGCATCAGCTTCTCCACATCGATTTCGTTCGCTGGAAGTTTGAATCCGTCCCGTGAGATTGATTGCCGTATATATTTGTCTCTAGAGATCGCTCAAATCGATATTCCATCAGTAGCCAGATCGGTGACAATCTCCTTCAGACTCTTTCGCCCCAGGAAATCGGCAATCGATTTTGTTCTCTTATTGTTCGCGGGCTCTTCCTTGAATGTACACCCTCCAGCAGGTCTATCAAAATAAATTCCATGTATTTTCAGATGATTCTTCAACGTTTTCGTGGAGTTTCCAGAAAATTTGATGATTTTATTTCATCGTCCACATTGACCTTCCAGCTCTTTTGTAATTGGATTCTATCGTTTTGCGGCGTATTCCCAAACTGAAGACATTGCTGAAAAGATCATCAATATTTGTTGATGCCACAAGATCATTTTTATAACATCTTACCTAATTAAGAAAAATTACTCTTTTATTTTAGTTTTTGGCCAATTTTATAAAATCATCATAACAAATCACTAACACATTCAAGAGAAATTTCCAAAATATGTTTTCCGTTACATATTTCATATCCATAATGAACATTGGAGCATCCGTTGCAGTATCGTTCTGTTTAAAACTTTCCATTAGAGGCAGTAAAACAGCTAGAAAAAAAACCAAAATGTTTACTGTTTTTTATTTTGGGCGAAAAACAGCTGTTTTACTGTTACTGTTAAACAGTTACCAGAAACCATATCCACATCAGTGGGCTACCATACCAAGTCGACACAGAAGAATTGAACGACAAAATGTACACTAGACTAGGAATAAGAATCCTCTCACAAAATGGCCAACATATGGGGATGGAATCATTTAACATCTGGAGTAAGGATAATTAGTGTATCCAAGGAAGATGCAAAAATAATTCCCACATTTTTCTATTGCATGGGTTTCAATCTAAGGTCCTGGGACTGCGAAGCTGATAGGAAATGCCCCAAGTGCGGGGAATATGCAAACGGGCCAATGGATTGTGGAAAGAAGCAACCCACGCCAACGGGAGAACAAACATATGCAAATGTAGCTGCAGAGATACCCACCAAAAGCACAAGAATAACACCGGAAATGATAGCTACACTCAACCAAGGGGCGAGATAAAAAGGAACAAAAGAGCCAGTTAGAACCCCGGAAGGGCAAAACAAATGGATATAAATATTGACCCTAAGCAGAACCGGCCAGAAAACACCAATGAAAGAAAGGAACCATATCCCCATAATCAATCCCTTAGAAACTGTTTCACATTGAAGAGGACATGGAAAGTTTCATCATATCAGGAGAGGAACCGATCCCCCTGACATCCTCCACCCCAATCCCAAAGGGAAAAAGGACAACCAAGAAGCGAAATGCTATAAACCTATCAACATATCTAGAAGAGAAGAGTGTGAGTGATGCAAGGAAAAGGAAAACAGAGAAACCCTATCAAAATCGCTTGAGGGAGGGAAACCACAGGAGAAAGCAGAGAAGGAAGATACAAAAACAACGGACAAAACAGACGTTAACAAAGGACTCGAAGTGGCAACCATGGAGAGTGCAAAAAAGGAGGACGAAACCAAGACAATTAGTGATATTGCCTCTGAGGACACCGCTAACATGAATGACTTTAGGGAGACCCTATTTACATCACAGGTCACTAGTGACTTCGATATATCAGATAGTACGATTAGGACTGTACGGGATCCCCAGATAAACGGGTAGATGAGGAAATTATATAATATACAAATATTAGCCGTCTAAAAACTAAAATTAACCAATAATACTGTTTTATCAAGAGGCAACCTGATGTACAACACAAATGGAAGGACAACATTTTCGCTTGTTGTCTCTTACTATAAATGGAATACATAAAGAAAAAGCACAAAAAATGACACAAATAGGGGACTATGACTTACTTTCTTTTACAGGAAACACACAATCGATTTACGGATGAACTTGAAAGCGACATGGATAGTATAACTATAACTAACAACTTTGTGGGAAAGGATACCAAGGGAGGGGTAGCTACGGTTATCAAAAATAAACAAGGGTGCAAATGGGAAAGGGTAGAAGAAGGGGCATTGTTTTAAGCGAATGTTAATTCACACAAAAATAGGAGGGAATAATTTTTTGAATGTGTGCATACCAGCTAATAGATATAAGAAACAAGAATGTATAGAGGAGCTGGCGAAATACTTAGAAAACTTTACAATGGGCAATTTGATCATAGGAGAGGGTTTTAAATGGATAGGGGACGAGATAGACAGAACGGGTAGACTGACAACGGAGGACATACTGTTTAAGGACAAAATGGAGTACATTATGAAATCACAAAAACTAATTGATATATACAGACGGTTAAACATACTCAGGGTGGATTACACTATTGACTAAAAAGAACATAAAGGGAGTAGGATAGACAAATTTTGGGGTACATCATCAGGAACATAAAAAATATTTAAGGGCAGGGATAATAGAATACAAACTTTCGGACCATAAGTTAATATTTGCAGAGATAGTGAAAAACAAAAAAACTAAATGGGGAAGGGGACAATGGAATCTAAATAATAAAATATTAGAAACTGAAGAATTTGGGAGGGAAATTAAAATGGAAATAGAAAAATTTAAAATTAAAGGGATATAGGATATAATACCAGAGTTTGATAAATTAAAGGGTATTTTCACAAGAATAGCAATCTTTCATTCAAAAATACGGGTTAGAAAAATAAAATTAGAAATAGAAGCTCAAGAAAATTATATCAAAGCAATAACAATACAGGGCACAAAAAGACATTAGAAGACAAATTAATGAAACTAAAGAAGATCAAAAAGGAAGGGACATACAATCAGAGAAATTTACACAATTATATAAGAATGCAGAAGGGCTTTTTAAAAGGGAGGAATTAAGGAGAGGGTTTTTTTTTTTAGAATCACTAAACAGAGGGAGGAAAAGCACGACAGACAAAACTAAAATACTTGACTTATATACAAAAGTACTACAAAGACCTATATACTTCACAGGACATAGAAGACGAAGATATAGACACTTACTTATGAGAGACAAACTGCGAGATGATAGCCGCAGAACATAGAAGCATATGTGAGGATTTCATCTCGCAAGACGAAATATTGGAGACTATAGGGAAATTATCAAAAAATAATTAAGCAGGAAGAGGAATCTCTGCAGAATTCTATAAAAACTTCTGCGGAAAATTGTAGCCAGTATTAGAATGGCTATATAATAATATCGCATTAAGGAACCAAAACATGTCAAACACAATGAGGGAGGGTATGATAACAATAATATACAAAGGGAAGGGGGATAGGGACAAATTAAAAGATTGGAGGCCCATCTCCCTCCAAAATATTGACTAAAAAATTATAAGTAAAATCGTAGCAGAAAGGGTGAAAATGTATCTTGATAAAATTATTAATGTAAATCAAACTAGTAGCCGAAAGGGTGGGAAATACAAAAGAACATACTTAATATTAGAACTATCATAGAACACATCAATATCACTGGAAAAAATAGTACTATGGTACTAATAGACCAGGAAAAAGCTTTCGACAGACTTGAACAAAACTATCTATACAAGACACTAGAGAAATTTGGATTTGGAAAAATGTTCCAAAATTGGACTAAAATCCTGTACAGGGATATAAACTCATGTGTACAGGTAAATGGAGCCAAAACGGATAAATTCGATATTAAAATATCAGTGAGGCAAGGATGCCCACTATGTTATTATACGTAATAGCAATATAAATACTTAGTATTAAAATTAATAAAAACCAAGAGATCAAAGGGATCAAAATTCCAAACATTAAAGAAGAGTTCAAAATGCTACAACATGCAGATCATTTCAGGAACTTTATACAAGACAAACATTCCTATAAAGAACTAATAAAGGAATTTGAACAATTTCCAAAGTTGCTGGATCAAAAATTAACCCCCGCTAAACAGTAATCGTATTAATAGGAGATTGGAGAGGTATGCAACATGGGCTACATCGTCCTTTAATTAAAGACAACGTAAAATCCTAGGAGTAACTTTTGGAAGAAATGAGGAGAAACATAATCTCAAGGAAATCAGGGAAAACATTAACGAAAATATTAAAATCTGGGCGCTAACGCCATTATGCCTTTTGGAACGGGCTCGAGTTCTAAAAACATATATATGTATGTGCACCTTAACTATAAACTAAAATCATTAGATATACAAAATGAAGCGTTAAAAACTATAGATAACGAGATTATAAAATACTTATTGGGATTTAAAATGCACTACATCAACAAAGAAACTCTATATAGGGACGGGAAAAGGGGAGGCATCCCCCACCCGGCCCTCATTAAAAACACCAACATTCTCAACAGATTTAAGGAAATTAAAGCTTAAAGCAGAGCCCAAAATAGATTGGCAAGGACTTTACATATATTATTTCGGTTTCTCAATGAAGAAGAGAAACGACATATATATACAATTAACAAACAAACAAAATTATTGGAGGAGCCAAGGAAACTTAGATCAATAACAGAACTTCTAAACAAATATAGGGATTTATGGGAAGTCGACACAAAATCAACATACAAATGAATCACGGAACACACTATAAATAAGGATAAAAACAGAATAGACCAAAAAAGCATAAATATTAACTGAAATAGGGCCTGGGGAAACTGGGTCATATTAGGATCAGTGAAAATTAAAAGTCACCTGTTCAAATACATGCATGATGCGTGGTTGACAGGAGAATTCGCAGTGAGACGGCATATGATCAGAGTGTCGCCTAAATGTCCACTGTGCAAAAATTTCAAGTTTATAAAAAACCTACCATGACTTAATGTGTAATAAATAGACCGGAAAGAGTTAGTCTGATATTAAAAATCAAGACAACTCAACTGTACAACAGCAAACAAATACTATTTCGAGATGGAAAATTTAATTTAAAACTACTTTATGAAATAACAAATTGTATAGTTAGAAATATGAGAGCATGCGGCCAAATTATCATAATTGGGAAACACAATAGATAGGAAAACATTGGGGTAACAGGGACCTCAGGAGGAGAAGTACTAGAAAAGAAAACACTGGGCTAAATCACATGGCACTACGTGAAGTGGTCAGGCCCGTGGAAGAGATTGGAAAAGAACTCACCATGATTAAAAAATAAAACCAGCACAGCAACAGAGATGAAAAACACTAGTTAGAATTAGCAAGGGGAAACAAATGTATTTCCCAAAGAAGCATGCTCTCTAACTATAGTCACTAATGGCCCAAAACCACCACTACTCGGTATAGTTTTAAAACGAATTATACAGAGAGCCTGTTTAATGGGCTAATAAATAAACTACGTTTGGACCGTAGTCGCTGTAATTAAAAAGATAAATAAAGGAAGAACATAGTCGGGACGGGTGGAGTACAAATAAAATAAAAAAATGTACAGATCCCACCTCGAATACAGTCGACCTAGAGAAAAGAATAAGTAAATAAAAAATATACAAGTCTCGGCACGAAAAATAAATATATTCATTAAAGCACTAAGGAAAGGGTGAATAACTCATGATGAATAAACACTAAATACACCGGACTTATACCAAAATTTAAAAATAAATTTCTATAAAAATAAATGGATGTATTCCAACTTTAAAATTTACACCAAGTGAAGACTGTTTAAGGGTCAATGCACTGATAAACAAATGGTAGATTTGATCTATTTGATTAATTCAGAGCCTCGTTCAGATCTGTAACTATCGCTTCAGTCTAGCGTTGTTCTGTCGTTACAACAAGACACTTTAGTATTTTCCCACGATGTGACGTTGGTGGCGGGTATCATGTTTTTCCCTTATGTTTCGACCGCGTTGGAAGATTCCCGTAGGCTGCGAAAGGCCAACTGGTGTAAGGAAACGAGCTTTGGTTACCTTTTATAGGCCCTTCTCCATGTGCAGCAAGCAGTTCTGTCCCTAAATAAGGCGGATTGGTCACTCAGGCTGCTACGGGATGATGGTGTCGTCTCCGAATCAACCAAAGACGACCAAATGCTTGAGTCGTCTACATGTAGAATTGGAACTGCGGCCTCCAGTGCCATCTTTAAGCTGCCGTTTTCACTCCTTTCCAATCGCTGAAGGGCGTGATAGAGTCGAAAGTAAACAGTAGCTAGATCCTTCATGGATGAGCAATAAATAGTGTTTAGATCCAGCTGTTGTATAACATGCCTAAATAACGTGTCATCCACTCCACCCCCATCTATTTCCGAACGTAGCAGGAACATAACGGAATTGTGTCACTGTATTAATTCCACAGAATGAAGTAAAAATAGAGCCATTAACTCAGATGAAATAGTTTACCGTCATAGAGCGATAATGTATTGTGCAAATAAGAAGAAGGCGAGGCTTATACTATATTATGATTAGGGTATGTCTATCACTC
This sequence comes from Unio pictorum, assembly GCA_030141615.1. Taxonomy (NCBI): domain Eukaryota; kingdom Metazoa; phylum Mollusca; class Bivalvia; order Unionida; family Unionidae; genus Unio; species Unio pictorum. Next base: position 12,643,128 of record JARLTB010000100.1, read on the forward strand.
TGAATGACACTAGGCCACTAAGTCGACACCAGTTGATTTAAAATGCAGGTCTCATGGTTTACATTTATATATTGTACTCTCTAAATAGTTTACCGCTATGTGTCGTGCAACATTATCCTGAAATCGATCAAGGCAGAGATTAATGAGAGGTCAATTTTATTGCGGTAATCTCTATGTTTAAAGGGTTAATGTGGCTCTCTTCGAAAACTTGCTATGAATGAGCCACGTCGTTATTATTCATTGTAATTATTTATGTTGACCTTGTTTAAATACAAAAGATGATTCATTCTAGACAACTTATCTCAGACGTTTTCACACTGGTATTTCTGCCCTGAATATTACATTTGGAACACTTTGCAACAAGCAGTTGACTGGTATTCAGTTCGTACAGCTCATGCTGGCAAAATGATCAAAATGATTCATACAGACGATGCTGTGATAACGGGAGAAAATGAATGACTACTTTGCAGAGGATAAACCCTCCTACTTTGAAATCGCTAATGTTTAGTTGCAATTAAAGTACATGTATAAACAAATAAATCAAGATTGCATGTTTATAATGTCATGCAGAGCCATTATAACCACCACAACCATTATAATCGTTACATATCAAAACCACGATACCGTCCGTAAAGGTATCAGTCGTCAAAGCTATCATTGAATCGAAAACAAAGGCACAAAGGCACATGGACTATTAAAAGTTGTTGCTACGTTTTGATAATACTCCAAATGGTGACTTAAATTTTATAATAAAAACAGCGGCAATAGTGCGGATGTAGATTGTTTGGTTGGAAGAGGACAAAAACAGGTAAATGAGGATTCCAGCTCGTATCTGTTGTATTTGCTGGATTGTCAAGTAGAGAGAAAGACATTATCGGTGCAAGAACTTGGGATTCTGAAGTCAGATAAATAAATTAAAAACGATGGATGAAATCCTTGGGTGTTTTACATTACTAAAGTATAAAATAAAAAACTTAAAAGATATTTATGCACACATGGGAGTTTTGGAATATTAAAGAAATAAAATCCAGAACAGGATTGTAAACACGTTTTTTTTAACTAAAATAAAATAATTAAACAACAGACAAAAGTGCAAAATTGGAGTTTTGTGATGACATTTGGATCCTGGTTTATTTTTCCCTATAATTCTGAATACTTCGCATTAAGTACCTGCATTTGTTTTAATAACCACTTAAACGGAATACAATGCAACATTTCATAAAAGGTCATAAAAGGTCATTAAGTAATAGTTTGCATGAAGGAAACATGGAAGGTAACTTATTTGTGACCTAGCTCAAATCAGACAGGTTGTTGTTGTAGGGTTTAACGCCATTTTTTCAACACAATATAGGTTATACATGGCAGCCAGTATTAATGGTAGGGGAAGAACCCAGGTAAATACCGGTAAGAACAACCGACCGACGAGAAGCTACCGGCAAGCTTTCTCACATACCCACATTAACCGAGCCCGGGACTCGAACCCACGCAGGCAGAGGTGAGATGGCAGTGATTCGTAACTATCAGACCACTCGGCAACTCGGGTAACCAAAATCAAATAGATAATGTAACCTGTACGTAACTGAGACGGTTGTCGTACGCTTCTGAAATACTTTACACGGATCAGTTGGTTTGTTCATAGCAATGATGTTTGCCGTGAAAGGACAGGACACACCAGGCATCAACATGAGTTAGTCCAATGAAGTCAAGGCTTATTATTATCTGGTGTGTAATTCAGTAAGTATGTATTCTGAGGAATGTTTGTAAATAAATCATATATCAGATTTTATATAGTTACACAAACTACGGAAATTACATAGTCACATTACCTTTGTTCACATTTGGGGTAAAGGATTAAATCCTGGTTAATATATTAAGCATGTATTAGTATAGCTAAAGAGGCACGTATTCATATTGCGTTTGTTCTCAATGTGGAAGTATTATCTGGTCGATTTATTTTACAGATAACAATCTAACTACATAAATACTCGTCCATATTGCCAATGTTCATGGGAAGAGGAGACTAATTTCTAGTTAGTATATTGTTCGATTATCAGTCCAATTAGATGAATATATTATCATATTCTGCATGTTTAAAAGCAGAAATTCATATCTAACTAATATATAAATTCCTACTAATATAACATTATTTTGAAAGGTATTTATTATCCGATATTGACTCAAATGAATCTCGGTTATTTTCGGATACCAGTTGATTCTGTTCAATAGCTTAAGTGGTGTCTTCTTATAAGAGGCTACCTAGCACATAGAAAGAAAGATTTATTTTGCCAGCTTTTGCAACAATGCTTCACCTGAAAACTGATGTAATATGTTGTCTCAGTACATGCAAATGATGTAAAACGCCATGTGTTTTCAAGTAAGCTCGATGAATACACTAGTATATGCCAAAACGTGTTCTAGTCGAATTATCCAAAGATAATCAGTCTCCACGGCAATGCCTGAAATCAAATACTCTGATACAAAAGTTTGAAATATATCGGAAATAACATATATAAATACTCTGAGATACAAAAGTTTGAAATATATCGGAAATAACATATATAAATACTCTGAGATACAACAGTTTGAAATATATCAGAAATAACATATATAAATACTCTGAGATACAACAGTTTGAAATATATCGGAAATAACATATATAAATACTTTGAGATACAACAGTTTGAAATATATCGGAAATAACATATATAAATACTCTGAGATACAACAGTTTGAAATATATCGGAAATAACATATATAAATACTCTGAGATACAACAGTTTGAAATATATCGGAAATAACATATATAAATACTTTGAGATACAACAGTTTGAAATATATCGGAAATAACATATATAAATACTTTGAGATACAACAGTTTGAAATATATCGGAAATAACATATATAAATAATCTGAGATATAACAGTTTGAAATTATATAGAAAATAACATTGTGTATCATCTTGGTGGTTATACATGTATTTAAACTGCAATGAACGACTCTATCAGAAGATATAGCTTTAGGTACGAAACTATCATATTTTAATAAATTTTTAGTATGCATTTGACAGCGCCCCGTTTTAAGCAATTCTTAGATTTATTTGTGTGATTATTTGGTATTCGGCGCCATGGAAATATTCCTAGCGCGAAATAATTAGCCAATTATTAGGAGCAAACGTCATAGAGCCGAGTGTTGGTGAATTTGAACCATGAATTTAGGTCCAAGCCGAATGATCGTCCCTTTAGTAACATAGTCCATAATAAAATCTAGTGGTGTATAATGGTTTTGTGGTTGAAATGGAAGTATTTACGGTAGGAAACCAATAAATTACACAATGGAATCAATAAGTAGGGACTTGGTAGATACCGCTTATGTGTCCATAGTGGAAAATAGGCGTTGCTATATAAGTGTGATACGCCGGAAAATGTGTGGATTGACTGGACTAGGGTCGCGCAGTTAAATATTTACAAGTTAGAATGAGAATACTAGTGTATGTACTATGGCATAACGGGCCGGCGGTACGGAAATCTGATGATAATGAAGAAAACCCATACAGGTGCGGTTAATGGACTTTTGGGCAAGTAGTTTTAACTGAGGTCACCAATTAATTAAAGCAAAATTTATTAAATAAAGACAGACACGTCTGACTTTCTATTTTACAACTCAAGTTGTATGCAAGTCTTTGGAAATTTGGGGAAAACATATGAATTCCAGCGTGACTCGCGCCAGGGTTTTGACACCGCTCGGTCAAGTGAATAACCCTGTGCGTGTAACAATATCAATAGATACGAAACAACTCATTTGGGCATGAACTGCTCGGGTACAGAGCGACTTGAGAACGGAATGATCAGCATCATTTGAGTCTGTTGGTATGGGAGGAAGCTTGCTCTTAGGCTCCCTTGGGGAGTTTGTTCTAATCAGAGTGTTCCCAGATTCTTCATCTACCTGTTATACTGGTCGCCATGTGTAGCATATCAAGTCTAATTAATAGCGTCAAACCCATTACACCATTTTTCCCTCTTTTTTGTCAATCGTGGGTAGGGGTCTATCATTATTCTGTAAATTCCTAGTCCGATGCATCTAAAATAATAGATATGGAGATTGAAACCTAAAATGTCTCAGATTAAATAAATAAATACATCTATTCAGTTAATCCATTTCCATGAATTATAAAAGAAAGCATGGATTTGATATACGACATAAAATGGGTAGTAATTCGATGCGAGTTTGATGTCTCAATTATTGTATACGATTGTTAGTGACTTGTAATATGGAAGTGTAAAATGCTTGGCTTTAACTATTCAAAAGAAAAACTGTCTAATTAAACTTGAAATTTTATTGTATCAACTGTTTTATTTTTGTTTTGAAATTGGTCATATTCCTAAGGAATTGTATGCTCTATTTTGCATTATGTCTCTCACTATGATAACTGCTATCATCATGGAGAGGGATTACTTCCTATGCCGAGATTTTAAATGTGAAATTTATTCATCCCCCACATTGAATTTGACATGAAAAAAAAATTATTTACATGACACAATATCTATCTTGCTAGGAGAATGTGACAATAGAACCTCCGATAAAATCTTTAACCGGTATAACACTATACTGTATTCAATGAACAAGCTGAATCACGGTTTATGTAACTCTATTGATGAAGTATGTCAATCGTGATAGGTGACAATTAGCAACCAGAACGTTCTTAGCTCTTTTCAGTCCACGAGTTTGTCTATTGTCATATTTTCATATTTCACCAGCTATGTGTTGTCCGACGTCACCATGATTCCATTCTAATCAGGTAGACGCTTTGTGTAGGCCCATGTAAGATCTTTGATTTATTGTTAATCTCAGTTACGTCGACTCAATTTGAATAATAATGTAGACCTTGTCAAAATATTACTTTTAATGGATTTTTCGCAGTTGAGCCCCGTCCGAATCAATAGCAGTTTTTGATTATACTGACCTTCTACAAAGGAAACTATGCATTACTTTAAGGGAGGTAACTAAGACGTCCACATACTATTACATTTGCGCTGAATCATGTATGTTTCTTACATTTTACATAAAACGGTATAATGTTCATCTACATGTAAAGCAAAGCACATAGTGACAAACATCTATTGTACATTTGGAACGATGCATAAAAAATGATTTATGCGGGCTGTACGACGCAAATGCACGAAGATCAGAGCTAAGTTGGAGTGTTTCATGTTGATTTCAAAATATTACCTTGCAGTACATTTTACGAACCATATATGCAAAATGGTTAAATTAAAGGAGTAGTAATATTGTTATTGATGTGACATTTGTTGGAATCATCGACATTTGAGGTGATTTAATTATAGGTGTAGCATCATCGGGAGTAGTATCAGTAGGAGTTATTGTTGAGGTGTTATAACGATGCAGGTTTTAGGACGAGAATGCATGAAGAAAAATGGGAGAAAGAGGATGTCGACACATCTTATTTATTTCTTATAGACAGATAGAGAGAAAGAAAGATAGGAACTAGTACTGGGGTTACTGAGGTCAAATAAATAACTAAATTACATTTATGTTAAGTTTGGAGTTTTGTGGTGACAACTGGGCTCTTATTCATTTTTCCTCTTATCCTATTTTCTATACATTATCTGCCTGGATTTGCTTGAACAAACCACATGAAATACATATTGCAAGAGAAACATTTAGTCGGGGCATGTAACCTACTAACAACCTAGCTCGTTGCTCTATCTTATGACATTCTCTGCTGTGTCTGGTTGGTGATGTTTATATCAGCGGAGTTTGCATATGGAGCGTAGAATAAATACATGGTGTAAATTACAAAGAATGGATTTTTAATGATTTATATAAACTTTTGAAGTATCAATATTCTTGATATAAATATAAAATTACACAAGTACACATTTATATTGTCTTTGTTTAGGGCTATTATCAGGACAAGGTATTGTGCAGGTATCGATCTAACTAAACTCCTACACGTGTTTGCAATTACAGGAATACCTATGTTGTCACTGTAAGAAGTGATATTGGAATTACAGAAATGTCGAGGTAATTTGTGTTATGGTTATGACACATATGCACAGCATATTTGGGACCAGAAAAACTATTGAGGCACGGTGTCTGATAGGGACTTTAGTGGATTCATTTGTTGAGATGAAAACAATATGTTAAAGAAATTCAATCCTTTTGTGGAGGGAACAATGAGAAATCGGGTAAGGAACCCCTCCATAATTACCAGTCTGACAATGAATTCTCTATGTGTTCGTACATTCAACCACGTACACGTAAGATTGCTATTTTCATCGTCCATAATCAACTACGTCATATTCTAAATGGAATAAGTTAAGCACCAATATATATATAGGGTTCTATTCATAAATGAAACCTCTAGATTAATTGACAAACTACAAATAGGACGACGGACGATATTCGTACGGCCATACCAGGAACTTAGTTGACTTCCAGTAGGCAAATTAAGACAAAATATGTAAATACTCTTTCCCGCTTTGTTTGCAAAGCAACATTATACTGTGTTTATAAGTGTACATGCACCATGCATATTATCTAGACTTAATTTGGATGCTGTTAGGTTGAGGTTTATTAGCACTATATAGCACAAGATAGGTTATACGTGGCGGCCTGTATAAAGGGTGGAGGAGAAACATGTGTGAATTCTTTCGAACAACGGAAAGTTACTGGCAGTTTTCTAACATATCCATATTAGTCAGCTCGTCACTCGAGAACCCATTCTCATTTTGGTATTATATAATAGTAAATATCAATGTATGCCTAAGACGTTGATCTTTTGTACACAAGCTGATATCTCTTCGATAATTTCTAAATTTAACAGTAGCTATTCCTTGATTTCGACTGAATGTTTGCTATCTTGTACAGACCGGGCCTAACTAACATCGTCACTGTAGTTGGTGAACAACTCACTTCATCTAGAGTCAATACATTTCTATCGACATTCTACTGAAAAGACACGATGGCCAATGTAAGATCGCAAGAGATTTGCAGAATAGTGAAAGATAGGAGTCTGAAACTACAAGCGGAAGGTATGTAATCGATAAGTCATATTTAAAAACCTTGATAATAATTACCAACATATCAATGAGTATACATGATGTTCCAAAATATACTAAACACAGTAGGTGCAAAAGTTAAATCTGATTTATTATTTGATGTCTAATATAGGCAGCAAAATCTTTCAACAAATTTTCAGGTCTTGCTTCTAATGATCATACACTTACGGTTTTAGTACGCCCCTTTAATATTAGTTATAAAAAATATATACATTTTATATGATTATAATTTAAGAAGGAAGAAATTATGACAATTTATACTGGTCAATCACGTCAAAGGCAGAATTGCACCAAGTACAATCGGCAGAAAAACGTATATATTTATGTCCAAATGTTACTTTCATTTGTTTAGCAACACCATAAATGCAAAATTAAAAGCAAACTAGACAGCTATTCAACTTATTCAACACACAAAAACAGAATACAGGGTCGTAGTTCCATACTGTCATTTTTCCATTCAACCATGCAGCGCGCCAATGGAGTTTGATTGTGTGACGTGATATGCAAGAAGTTTTTTGGCTGCTGTAACAGGTTTTCATGATGAAAGATCCACCCTATTTGTTAGACACAGAAAACATTATCGACCCTAATGATTATACATCGAAAATTTCATCCATCTTAATGGTTAGACATATAAACATGATCCATCTCAATGGTAAGACATATATAACATAATCCAATCTAAAGGTAAGAAACAGATAACAATCCATCATAATGGTTAGACATACATAACATAATTCACCTTAATGGTAAGACATATAACATGATCAATTTAAATGGTTAGACATATACAACACGATCAACTCTAATGGTTAGACACAGAAAACATGATCCACCCTAATGGTTAGTAATATATGGCACGATCATCCTTAATGGTAAGACATATATAACTTGATCCATCTTAATAATTAGACATATATAACATAATTCATCTTAATGGCTAGACACAGAAAACATGATCCACCCTAATGGTTAGTAATATATGGCATGATCATCCTTAATGGTAAGACATATATAACATGATCCATCTTAATAATTATACATATATAACATAATCCATCTTAATGGCTAGACACAGAAAACATGATCCACCCTAATGGTTAAACATATATAACATGATCCCCTTAATGATAAGACATAGATAACATGTTCCCTTAATGCAAAGACATAGATAACATGATCCCCTTAATGGTAAGACATATATAACATGATCAATCTTAATGGTAAGACATAGAAACATGGTCCAACTAAATGGTTAGAAATATATAACATGATCCACTATAATGGTAAGACAAATATGAAATGATCCACCTTAATGTATAGATATAGTTATCATGATCCACTTTAATGTTATGACATATAACATGATCCACCATAATGGTTAGATATATGTAACATAATCCATCTTAATGGTTAGACATAGATAACACGATCCATCTCAATGGTTAGGCAAAGAAAACATGATCAACACTAATGGTTAGACATTTCTAACGTGATATACCTTAATAAAAAGACATATATAACATGATCCCCTTAATGGTAAGACATATATAACATGATCCATCCTAATGGTTACACATATAAACATGATCCATCTTAATGGTAAGACATATATAACATGATCCATCCTAATGGTTACACATATAAACATGATCCAATCTAAAGGTAATAAACAGATAACATAATCCATCTTAATGGTGAGACATACCTAACATAATCAACCTTAATGGTAAGAGATATAACATGATCAATTTATATGGTTAGACATATACAACATGATCAACTCTAATGGTTAGACACAAAAAACATGTACCACCCTAATGGTTAGGCATATATAACATGATCACAAATAATGGTAAGAGCTAGATAAATATCCAAATTAACGGTAAGATCCACTCTAATAGTAAGAAACAGATCATTATTTATCTAATGGTAAGACATGGATAACATGATCCACTCTAATAGTAAGACATATATAACATGATCCACTCTAATGGTAAGACATATATAATATGATCCACTCTAATGGTAAGACATATATAATGTGATCCATTCTAATGGTTCGGCATATATAACATGATCCACCCTAATGGTTAGAAATATAGAATATGATCCACTCTAATAGTAAAACGCGGATAACATGATCCATCTTAATGGTAAGACATATAACATGATCCACCCTAATGGTTAGACATTGACAAAAGGATCCATCTGAATTGTTAGACAAAGATAACACGATTCACCCTGATGGTCAGACATATATAACAAGATCCTTCCTAATTGTTATACATATATAACATGACCCACCTTAATAGTTACACATGGATGACATCATCCATCCTAATGGTTAACAGCTCCGGTGGCCTAGTGATTAGAGATCCGCCGCGGAAGCAGAAGGTCGTGGGTCCGATCCCCGACCTAGTCATACCAAGGACTTAAAATATGGTACTAACAGCTGTCTCGGTTGGCGCTCAGCATTAAGAGGTTAGTGCTAGGATTGGTCGGCTTTGTTTCAGGATAATGTTACTGGGTGGGACATCATGCTACATGTCTGCGGCCTGATGCCCCAGTGATAGACATCACTATAAACTGCATCACTGCAGACATCGTAGCCATATGACTGAAATTTGTTTAAAGCTACGTTAAAAATCCTAATCAAACAATGAAACAAACAAATCCTAATGGTTAAATTCAGATAACAAGGCCCACTCTGATGGTTAGCCTCAATAAAGTAGCATTAATAGGCAACCTTTTATTTCACCACCATATCATGTATAGCAACACACATTGAAATTTAACAGTTTGTACAAAAGAATGGAACAAGTGAAGTTGTTTGTATAATAATTAAACAAATATGCTCACAAGTGTACCGAATTGGAAGCCTTGTTCAAAATATTGTGATGTCTGATATTTCTAATAATGAGTGAAAACTGCTCTGTGTCGCGTCATAATTGCCTTTCTCTGATATTTTTAAAACCAGTGAGAATTACAGTGTGCCCTGTTTAAAACAATATGTTAGCCAGTGGCGAAAATTGTGCACGAGCGACGACGAAGACCCAAAAGCTTTTGTCGCCCCAAGAGGTATGATGTCAGAGGCCACCGCCCTCCCCCACCTACTCCGTTAATACTTTACTAATGTTATTTGTTGTTTCCAAACATTAGTGAACATTAAAGTACCTTGCTCATAAAGACCATGTTGTCTGATATTTCTAATGTGTTTTTTTTTCAATAGAAACTAAAATTACAGTGCGTTATATTTAAGGTATCGCGTTATCTGATCATTGTAAAAAGGAACAAAATTAATCTGTGTCCTCCTGCTCAAGAGATCGTGTTTTCTGGTATTGCCAAATACGAGAGAAAATTGACTTGTGGCCGGCCTCTTTTAAAGACTGCTGTCTAATGTTTCTTTAGAAAAAGTTGTCAGATGTATTGTGTAGTCTGTTTTAAAGACAGTTTTTGTTTGATGTTAATAAAACTAGTTAAAATTACTACTATTTTAGAAACAACGTGAAGTCTGATGTTTCTAAATATGAGAGACAATTTATGTGTTACCTGTTTAAAAGACCGTGTTGTCTGACGTGTCTAAAAAAAACGATACTTACTGTGCATTCTGTTTAGAAGACTGTTGTCTTATGTTTCCAGTACTGTTTACACAAGGCAAGGATTTCATGATGCCCCAGTGCTACATATTACTATACGCTGTCACACTACAGACATCGTAGTGATATGACTGAATGTTTGTTAAAACTATGTTAAAAGTCCAAATCACACACACACAAACACACACACACACACACACACACACAGAGAATTGGATGAATATGCGTTGGAAACTGCAATCATCAACGAGGTTGCAGGTATGATCATTTTAAAATGAAAATAAAATTAGGGGCGTTTATCACCTTTAAATGAATTGGACAGGTCAATGTGCTCTTCACATACAAAACAACTATGGTTACACATGTTTGCAATTTAATCGGAGTACCTAAAATATCTATTTTAGGTGTAGATATTGAAGTTCCATATTGTAATTATTAGTAAAAATATTTTATAGCAAATACTTATGAATAAAAGGAAAAGAAAAATTGCAATGTGTGGTATCATCATTATTTTTCAGTTTGTGATAATATAAACTGTAACTAGGACAAGAAAGTTACCAATATATTTAAATAATTGGGGAGAATATTCTAATATCTTGTTTTTAAGTGAAGATTGAAGGTGTTACAGTAACAAAATGAGAAAAAGTGTACTCGACAGAAAAATCGTTACTTATGATTTGTTGGGAACATGTATGGAGTATCCAGGTGTTGTACGATAAGATATAGCGAATTCTGTAGGACAAGTTTAAAGGGTAAGAAAACCTTTCGCGTTCCAAAAACATACCTTTGAAAAATGTCGTACGTCTGAGAAAAGAATTTGCATAAGCTACTCTTTCGTCTGGAGAGTATGGAAATTAGTATAAACACAGAACAGTTTTTTTCTTTTCTTCTTTAATCTTATTACCCTATCATGTTTAGTCACAATATATCTAATAGTTCTTGGGGAAGACACGCTACTCAAGTTGTCTGAGGATTAAATAACCACCATTGGTAGGAATTATTACATACCCGCACTCCCACCCATCTGCTCTTAACTATTTTGTTAATTTATGTTACAATAGCAAGCGACTGATGTAGTGACAAAGATCAATCACAATACATCCGATGGTTCGTTTTACTTGCATAACTGTTTAACAACAAATCAACGTAAACCATGTATTTAGCAATATTTTGGAAAATTTGACTTACAAATAAATGGAAATTTTAAATAATGACAAATTAGGAAAAGTAGCTCTAAGTGTGTAACCTGTTTTTATTGATTGTAATCAGACATTAGACCACCTTAATGAGATACAGCTGGCACCAAAAATAACGGGTAAGGATAATACAGTGTAAAAGTACTTTATTTAAACATAGTTTTATTCCTCTGAAGGGGTTGTCTGGGCTTTGGGTTCCATCCTACTGTGCAACAGTGCTCTACTCAAACAGTCACATTTATATTACCTGTGAAAGGAGAGAGGGGGCGGCAAACTACAGTGTAACAATGCTCTATTTAGATACAGTCAATCACCGAGTTGTCTGAAACCAGTTTTCATATATCTTTATTGTTAATTACAATCATCTTTATTGTTTATTACAATCATCAAGAGTCACTAGAGAGTGATAAAGATCGAGTCGACGAAACACTATTTGGGGGATAACTAACAAGATAGTGTAAATTTTAAAACTCGAAGCGAAACACACACCGAATTCGATGCATTAAATTAAACAAAAATACTTACCATTTGAAAAGAGGGAATTTTCACAATAATGTTCTGTTCAAAATATTATTAATTCGAAACAACGCCAATAAATGACAAGAGATATTAAGCAAACTAAACCGATCTTGAAACAAATTAGTAAAGTTAAACATTAAAAAAAGAAGCTATAATGTGGAAGAGAAACAACGAATCGGATGTAATGGGTTTAAAACATAATATTTATGGGGGAACGTTCATGTGGCTAACAGATGTCTCGTTTGGTGCTCAGCATTAAGATGTTAGTGTTAGGACTGGTCGGCCTGGTGTCAGAATAATGTGATTGCATGGGACATCATGCTAAATGTGTGCGGCATGATGCCCCAGTGTTAGACATCTCTATAAACGGCCACACTGCAATGCTGAGCGCCAAGCGAAACAGCTGTAAGTACCATTTTTGTAAGTCTTTGGTACGACTCGGTCGGGCATTGAATCCACGACCTCCCGCTTCCTCAGCGGACGCTCTAATCACTAGACCATTGAAGCAGTTATTCATCAGTTTGTGTAATAGGGAAAATACAAGTACAGCAGACTGCAGCAGGGATCGTACTGGGCTTCTCCAATTGTCGCAAATTGCGAATTTGTTTCCTTATTGGCGACAAATATATCCCATTTGGCGATTTTTTGGCGATATATTTTTGGTTATTTAATTTGTACATACAATCATGGATTTGGATTGGATAAATTAAAAGGGAGAGCGAAAGGAAGCCAGAAACTTGATTAAGCAATGCATTGGAATCAATCTGTTAAACAAACGATCCTTTGTTCTTATTGACAACCCCATCTTTACAGTGCATTGTTACATCATAATCTGCTTATACTGACATCTGGGCTGAGTACTGTATGCTGTGATACAGTCAATCATGCTACCGTACTATACCTACAACTGACCCACTTCTGAAGACGCGAATAGAACAGATACAATTAATTGAATGGCTAATCATTCTGTGTTCTTTTTTTACATAAAACAATAATAACACGGTAATCTTTTCGGTAAGTTTTGTTTTGTTTGTGGAGGTTTTGACAAATGAACTGAGACTAATGACCAGTGAAACAAATAGTAGAATAAATAAACCATTACTTCATGATTTCAAAGACGTCAGTACTTTAACATTCCGCAAGCAAACAAATAAATAATCGGGAAAAGAGACCGCGTAACTGCTATCCCATGTAGTAGGATTCATTAAGTTAAGTGTATGATCTTCTTTTGAGAAATATACTTACTACTACCCGAGCTTGGACAGTAGTTGTTGGAGTCGGTATGGAGTCGCCTTCCTAAAGGACGACATTATGGGATTATATGGAAATTAATCTTCGCTGTTTATTTTAAAAAATTTTCACACTATGCTGTCTCAATCCAATTTGTACATGAGTGCACTGCAGAAATTTAGGATTTGCATGTTGTATTGGATCTTTTGGAAAATGCTAAAAAGCTTATAGGTTTAAGAGGAATGGGTAATTTCATATTATGGATCACAATGGGCTGTATGGAAGTTTTAAAGTTGGGTTTGTCGAAATTACTAGTCCATCTTTGGGCTGTATGCGAATTTAGCATTGCATCCTCTACGAATACAACATGTGGTAACTACTATTTTCAGAGTTACTTATGAACGCTTAAGTATACGAGCATATATAGTAATTTTTTTTGTGTAGGGTGCTCTATCCCGGCTGATCTTTATGCAGACCGATATGGTGAGGCCCACCTGCCCTAACTTTTTCTAGGTATGTATTCTATATTTAGTTTCAATGTATTTGTTATCTATTTATTTTATTATTTAATTTTTTAAAAATTATTTTATTGTATTTTTTAAATTTGTTTTTTTTTTAAATATTTAATATTTATGGGGTTTTGTTTGTTTTTTTATTTTTTTTTATTTTTCAATACATTCATCTAGTTCTAGACTGAATCCTTCTTCACTGTTTTTTTTTCTTTTCTCCCTTCTTTTTTTCACTTCTTCTTCTTACTCTCCATCACCCCTGTATTTTTTCTTCTTCTATTTGTTTCATTTTTTTCCTGTAGGTATTTCCGTGGAACTTCTTTCTGACCCTCAGTCACGCAAATTCCCTTTTCATTATTCATTTAAACTTGTTCTCTTTGTATTCTCCACATTTCTGCTATTTCGTCATTTCGTTTTTGTTCTTCCATTTTTTTCTTTCTCGTTCTATTTTATATCATTTTAGGTCTTCTTTCTGTCTTCTCTTAAAATGATCTTCTCTTAGGTCCTGTTCTATTGGCACACTATTCTGTATTTTTTCTATCTGGCCTTGTTTTTGCTCAATGTATTGCTTTTCCTGCTGGTGTGTTACTGTTGTTGTTGCTGTTGTTATTGTAGTTTTTTTTCTTTTTGTTGTTGATACTGCTTTTGTTTTAGTTTTTCCTTACTTTGATTAGTCTGCGTCCTGTCCATTTATCGCTCTTCTTGTTCCATCTTTTCTTCTTGTTGATTTCTTATCCCTACTTCCTCTGTGTTACTTTCTTTCCCTTGTATTGCCTTTGTCGTTTTATTTTCCTGATTTACTTTTATTTGTTTCCTTGTTTCGTCCAAGGTTTTTTGGGGGGAAAATGCTTGGGATTTCCTGACTTGAATTGTTTAGTTTCTTGGAGATTTCTTGGTTTCTCTTTTGTGGGATTTCATTTCTCTGTTGCTTATTTAGTTCTTCCATCTCAACATCAGGTTGATTTTTATTTTCTATTGGGCGCTCTTGATTGTGGGACATTTGTGAGTGGTATGCTCAGTCTTCTCACATCTGTAACACTTTCTATGGTAAATGCACCCTTTAGACCAGGTTTTCTTTAAAAAGCCATTAAGGTAATAAGCTGTTTTCATCCCTTGTAATCTGCTTTTTTCTATTTCAAACACTCTGGTTCCATTATATGCAGTAGTTTGAGGTATTTTTGCAGGTCTGGCTTTCCCAACTTTTATCCCTAATTTCTTTTCAAAGCCTGCTACCGTTGCTTCTAATGATATTTCTAATGGTATATCGGATAGATGTAATTCTCCCGTTTGTTACTTTATCTTCTTTTTGATTGGTGTGGGCTCCCTTACTGTGACTTTCTCTCCCATTATGTTGATCTCCCCATATGGAAGTATAGGTTTTTTTTCCTTTTGGGCGTAGTAAGTATTCTTTGTATCTCTTTCTGTTTATGGAATATATTTGATTTATATATTCTGCGTTCATTTGTTTAAGAGCTATCATTACCGTTGAAATTTCTGGTATTTTGTCTCTTGGTATTGATGTCATATCCAATTCCTGTGTTCCTTCTTTGTACAAACATTCAAGGAATGATCCTACATCGTTCTCTATTCTTCTTCACTTAAAGAATTTTTCTACATTGCTAATTTGCTTTTGCGTCTCCGCCCTTTTGTTTCCTTGCTTTTCTTTCAGTCCGTGTGTTGACTACAGCTCACTATGTTTGATACGGTTGTTATTTTTCCTTCGGTTTTCGTTATAGTTTTCCTGGTTCCAATAACATTATTGTTGAGGAATCACGATTCAATATTCTTTCTTCTATATTCTTTGATTTTATTTTTTGACTATTTACTTCATTGTTTGTTAAGTTCCATTATCAGTCTTGCTTCTTCTGTGTTCTTCTGCGTTTATCGTGGCATATATAGTAACGTACAATAATTCTCTAAATTTGCTTATTAGTCATACAATAGCCTATAAGTACAACTATAACAATGAAATACACGGGATATTATGTACGCGTATATAAACATACATAAAATAACAGATGTCCCTATGGCTAATCGATTTCTAAGTCATTATAAAATATCCTCCAGCATCCTCTACAAGTCATAGTCATGTAAAGCTATTCAAACACAACGGTTTTTCTGTTTTATTTGTTTGTCTTTTCGAAATTGTGTATTTGCCTTACATAAAGACTCATTAAAAACCAAAAGCGCTTATGCTATTGAAATAGTAGGTTTGCAAACTTCGTAGTCAGTTTATTGCATTCATCGTAGTCAATCCCTAACAAACGTGATACCTTGCTGGATCCAATGCATTTCAAAGGACTGACAACTGACAAAGATCTGGCATTCGCCATCTGATTTGTATTCTTATATATATATATATATATATATATATATATATATATATATATATATATATATATATATATATATATATATATATATATATATATTAAATAAAATAGGGCAATCTCAATTTTATCAGATCGGCTCACCGTTCCACACACCCACACACATACACACACACACACACACACATTCTCTGACTAGCATTATGAGAGATCAAATTGTCTATATTATACAAGTCCATCATAAGATTCCCTGATATGTAGATAATGCAACCAAATGTGTAACTGCCGGATTTCCTTGGAATGTTCACCTCACCTTTAGCCTAGTGGTTACTGCGTTCGTCTCGGACGCGGGATGTCGTGGTTTTGATGCCCCGCCAAGTCATACCAAAGACTTACAAAAATGGTACTAAGGGCTGTCTCGCTTGGCGCTAATCATGAAGATGTTAGGGTAAACACTGGTCGGCCTCGTTTCTGGATAATGTTAATGGGTGGGACATCATGCTACATGTCTCTAGCATGATGCATCAGTGCTAGACATCACTAAAAACTACCACACCGCAAACATCGTTCCGATATGACTGAAAAAGTGTTTGAGCTAAGTTAAACATCCAAATCAAACCCTCCTCTGAATTTTCACCACTGAAGGATAATAACCAATTTAGTAAAGACAGTGGATTTCAGTAAGTAGCATGCAGATGTTCTAATCATCTGGACACAAAACACCAATTATTGTTCTTTCATGTAGGAAATGAAATACGAGACATTTTTCACATCAAATTATTAATTGTAAAACTTTACTTCAATATATACAATATACACGATTATACATGAAATATTAGGCAAGTATGGCTGTTGCACGAGATTTTGTAACTGCCTTGTCTGTTAAACTTCAGAGATCGGAAAATTCTATGATGTCTTTTATATGGGACACATTTTGGCCAGAATAAAGTTGACATTTTATACAAATGTGTAGTGATCCATGGTCCATAATTTGTATTGATTCACGAAGTATGATAGCAAATGTGTATTGATTCATGTAGCCATGTACACGTCTCGTCTTTGGTTTGAATGATCCACCTTGTTTTCAATGGAGATACTTTACCCATCTGTATAGTAAGACTGTACCGTGTTATATTCTAAAGATTGATTTATGCTTTTAAAAAACTTATTTTAAAAGCACAGTAATTAAAGTACAAAATGTGCCAAACATGAAAACTTTGAAAGATGACACTAGCTGTTATTATTACGTCTCAATAAAAAGAAATCGTCACAGTTGAAAATTACTTGTAATGATGCATGGTCGCAATTTCGAATTCAAGATATTCTTGTGAGAAATGGAATAGTTATCAACTATTTCAGTACAATTATCAAATCTAAAAGCTGAAGAACACGGCATTTATTATCATACTATATTTATTGCGTATCGATGAAAGCAATCGTCCCTCTTATTAATACTATTAATGACATATAGTCACATTTTAATTGCACCATTTAATTTGTTGTTCTAAAGAAATAATATCTCCCAACTCAATATAGCTGTAGATTATATTTAGTCATTGCACTAACTTGTTTTATATCAATGTCGTCTACTTTAAAATATTTTAATATAGGAAAGGAAATGTACAGTTCATGTACGCCGTCGATTTTGCACATTAAAATTATATCGCTTTTAAGCCTACGTGGTTAGAGCGTCCGCCTCGCATGCGGAAGGTCGCGGGCTCGAACACCGGAAGAGTCATACCAAAGACTTATACAAATGGTACTAGCAACTGCCTCGCTCGGCTCTCACCAGTGCTAGACATCAATATAAACTGCATCACTGCAGACATCGTAGCGATATGAATGTAATTAGATTACATTGACCTTGTTTAAAGGCAAAAGATCTATTCTTTATAAAGAGCGTAACTAAGACGTCCACTTACCGTTACATTTGCCGCCATAAGTATTGTTTCTTACACTATTTACCAAATAATGTGATGTTGTTTAATTTGTAAAGCACAGTGGCAAGTACCTGTTTTATGCATTCTTGATTGATGCGAACTAATTGATTTATTCAGAGTTTACGATCCAGATAGGTGTAGATCATATAGAGCAGTGCCAACTTAGTCAAGGACAAATTGTGAATAAAGTATCAGTATACAGGTCTTGTGTGTTCGGCTATGCTTTAATGCAGATTTAAAAATAGTAATTAGATTAATAGTTCCATATACACAAAAAATAAATAGTGAAGTCAGTATCATAAGCATCGCAATTATTATCATCACCACACACTGCAACCACTGAGGATATTAAAGGTACAAGTAGACAACATTGTTATAGCACGTTAACAACGGCACCCTTACACTAATATTGCTAATAGTATTTGTTGATGATATACAAAGAGGTGATTAGATTGTATTTGTCTCAACAGCAGCAGAAGTAGTAGTTATTGGGATGGTGGTCGTAGTTGTAGCAATTTTAGTATGAGGATGATAAAGAAGAAAGGGCACGTATCCATTTTTCATTCTTGGATCTGAGTCAACAAACGACATGAATGAGGTATACATATCGCAACAGAAATCATTTTAGCCCACAAAATTCCATAAAGTGATTGTTTGCAATAATATATATCCCACAGGTATTGCATCTTATTTTTGACATAGAATGCTAGATATCCCAGGTAAGGTAGCCAATGCATTTTACAGGTATCAGTCTACACATACACATTCGTATCACCTGTTTTTACAATTACGGGAATTCGCATCTAGTCAGTGTATGCAATGCTATTGGAATAGCACAATTGTCGAAAGTATTTATTGCTCAGTATTTACACAGATACAGAACATGGTTGAGCTCAGACTTGATACATATTCATTGAATGGTTGAGTTAGGATTTCACCCCAGATAAGGTAGTCAATACATTTTACAGGTATCAGTCTACACACAGGATTTCATGCAGATTCATAGAATTGCTAAGTTTAGACTAAACATGTTTTCAGACAAATTATGTATTGAGGCAAAATCGCAGGGGTGGGGAGGGGGTGATTGCATCCCTTTATCCCTAAGTGTGTGCGTCCCTTGATTGAATTCAGACTTTACACACATGCATAGTATGGCTGAGTATGGGTCTCACGCTAATAAGCAATATATTGTATATATTTGTTGTAATGTCGATAATTTTGTAAGGCTTATACATGATGGTACCACGAAGGGTAAAATACGTAGTTATTCATGTTTCTGCTAGTATCATCTCTCTCAACCACGATATGAATGAATGAAAATGTCCATCATGTTATTATTAAAACTCTAGATGTTATTCAGAAAATTACCGTGGCCACAAAAAATAAATACTTCATCAATCAGACTTATTTTGTAGATATTTCCACAAGGCATTGCTGTCAAATATTGTACAAAATAAAGTGTTATTGAATAGACTGATTATTACTTGAATGTATAACAACGATAAGTTTCTTCCCAGTAGCTATCACTGAACTTAAATAATTATATAAGAGCTTAACAATATTTTTACATTTTTAGTGCTGGTTGAATAGTCTTTCACACTTTGTACGAACAGCATATCATGCACGTTGTTTCTATTTGCACACCCACATAGTCAAGACTTAGTTTTGTAGTGCGTAATAGTACATATTTTCTTTATGTCCGAGACGTTTTTATTTTACACACAAGAGTATGTCTCTACTGCAATTTCGAAAATAATAAGTAATTCTGTAAATGGATTCTGGCTGGACGTTAGTTCTCTATCTTGTACAGCCCAGCCCTAAATTATAAACTGTCATATTTTCACAGTTCAGTTCAACTAGAGTCAGTACCTCTCGATCAACTGAAACGACAAGATGGCCACAGCAATGCCACAAGAAGATATTTGCAGTCTGGTCGAGTATAGGACTCTGACACTGGAGACGAAAGGTATGTGACATACAAATTTAACGAAAGACATATTAAACTGCACATATTTTATGAAACGTGAACCCGATTAAATGATAAGTAATAATGCTAGATAATGACGTCAAGATGTAAACGTATAGGGTGCGTGGGAGGTTGACCGACAGCAACGGTCGTTCCTAACAGTGATCCTCGATGGAGGTGCAATTATAATTATAGTCAGCATAATGCCAATAAATATCCTGATTACTGTTTGAGATGTCATATATTAAAGATCGTTATTAAAAGGTGCCACACGTATTCTGGAGTTCCTTGGTATCGTGAGTCGTAAAGTTAGCGATGGGCAAGTAAGTAAACGAAAATGCTGCCTTCAAGATATTACATATGTCTATTCGGTATTATTTTTTCTGTATTAACATAAATTTCATGTCCAGCTTAACTCCAGATTCCAGAATATGCAAGGGGCTTTACTCTGAGGTCGCGGTATTCTCAAAAAAATTATTTGTACGATGGCATGTAATTAACCTTATGTTATGATGTTGACGTATTAGGTGCAAAAATTGTAAATCAATTTGAATATCGAATACTACTTCAATGCCACTCATTCTGTCTCCTGTACCCTTCTAGGACAGAAACTTGTCTGAGAAAATTACAACAAAATATATGTAGCCACTTGTGACCGGGGAGAGGGGATGGGAGGAAGCAACGATGCCATATGTTTATGAAAGTTGGGGACAGGGGTGGGAGGACGTAGATTTCAAAAGTTCAGGAAAGTTTTACCTGGTACCCGTCAATCCTAACGATTGGTACACAGGTACGCGATCAAAGGAAAACTCTATGAAATATTTAAGAACCGCTTTGTTGCAGGTTCTCCTACGCCAGCCCCGAAGATAGGCATAAGCATAATTAATACTAATGTTAGTAGTAGAAATGCGTAATTTGAACATTTTACAAAAATCATTCTATATGTTACATGCCATAATTACAGAAGTCTATGAAAATGAACATATGTGTTTCCTTCTAACCGGGATCTGCAGTTAATTTTTGTCACAAATCGGCTAAATGAATGTGGATTAGTGCAAGGCTATACATACACAAAACAAAACTGATAAATTATTTATGCATAATACTCACTTTAACTAGTCTACATGTCTATAATAATTTTCGCGAATGGTCGTAAGGTGTACAAATGATATCTGTTGTATTATATCACTGTCAAATTCTTATTTGAAATTTTTAAAGTGCTATTGATTTTTCATTTTCTCGATGTATTATGTTTTTAAGTTCAATGAAATCTCTCGTCTCTAACATTTTACAGTCGTATAACATATATCAGTCACATCGATTGCGCCGGTTTATTGCGATAGTTGGCGTCATCTATTTTCAATTAGGACTGGTCTGTTACGTATGTGGTATCAAATAGAATGAATCTGAGACAATGCGGTTTCACATTAAAAAAACACGTCTGTTTTCTTGGAACTGTTTCATGTACGTATTGTAAATAGAAAATAAAGAAACGACACAGATGTTTCATGAAGAACACATATACTCTTATCATTCGTATATATATATATATATATATATATATATATATATATATATATATATATATATATATATATATATATATATATGTGTGTGTGTGTGTGTGTGTGTGTGTGTGTGTGTGTGTGTATCGTGTTTAGGCTCTAATAAACGGAAATAAAGAAAGAGTGAAAACAACCAGCATTGTAAAATTTAATAATTTATTTCCCAGTAAAAACTATTATAATTGTGGAAATAAGAACTTACGGTTTTAAGAATCAAATCCGAAAATAATCCACGATTTTAGTAGTAAACAAGTTGTAAAATGTTCTAATTCAAGTTTGGGTCCCAATGAAAATCCAAGAATTGTATTTTCAATTAACTGGATCGACTTTCTGACCCAAACAAGTCTTGTCAGGTGCAAGTGGATTAACCATTACATTGTCTCCATCTAGGTCGTTGCCTAGTAATAAATGATTGCCCTCAACGGGTAAAACGGAGACTGAACCCACAAACAGAAGAAATAATCGCTGAATAGGCTGGGTTCCGGAATGGAAGAAGCACAGCAGAACAAATGGTCATTCTTAGGGTTCTGTGTGAAAAGTACTCACAACATCAACAAGACATCTATCACGTGTTCATATATTTCAAAAAGGCTTTTGACAGAGTGTGGCATGATGCATTGTGGGCCACAATGAATAAGTACAAGATGGGTCAAAAGTTGACCAACACCATCAAGCAGCTGTACGCCAAGGCTAACAGTGCAATAATTGCTCAAGGTTCTGTGGGGGACTGGTTCAAGACTATAATTGGAGTACGGCAAGGCTGTCTCCTGTCACCCACACTTTTCAACATCTACTTTGAGCGCCTCATGAGCGAAGCCCTTGAAAACCACTGTGGGACAATCAGCATTGGAGGACATAACATCACCAACCTCCACTTTGCAGACGACATTGATCAGCTGGCAGGCAGTAAAGATGAGCTTGCCACAATAGAGAAGAACCTCGATGAAACATCTTCCAGATTTGACATGGAGATAAGTGCCGATAAGACAAAGCTGATCACAAACAGTGGCAAACTTATCTCAACCAAGATTAAAATCAGAGGACAGGAACTGGAAACTGTGGGCCAATTCAAATATTTTGGTTCAAATATCTTGGTTCCATAATCAAGGAAGAGTGATCAAGGGTAGAAATTTTGTCACGAGCAGCACAAACAACGGCAGCTATGTAAAAGCTAAGACCCATCTAGGGAGACAAGAATATCTGTCTGTAAACTAAAATCAGACTATTAAGAGCACTAGTCAGCTTAATCTTTCTGTATTCATGTCAGGCCTGGGCCCTGACAGCAGAATTGCAACGAAGAATCCAGGCACATGAAATGAGATGCTACAGAACCATCCTTGGCATCTCTTACATGGTCCACATCACAAATGAAGAGGTGTGAAACACCATCAGACACAAAGTGGTCATTAGAAAGACCTCCTCACCACTGTCAAAAAGAGAAAGCTGAAATGGTATGGCCATGTCACTACAGCCAAAACAGTCTATCCGCAACAGTACTGCAGGGTAGTGTTCAAAGTGGTAGAAGGAGAGGTAGACAGAGAAAAAAGTGGAGTGACAACATCACAGAATGGACCAGGAAAAGTTGCGCAGGGCCACAGGCATTGGCACATGATCAAGACAAGTGGAAGGAACTGGTCAGATGTTCAGCAGCATAGTGCCTCAACGACCACATTAGGTCAAGAGACTGATGATGATGATGACGATGATGATGATGATGATGTTCCGACTGTCACGGGTCCTGAGACTAAGTCTGTTTACACGTTTACACAATGGAGAGGAACATTAACAATCATTAGAAGAAGACGTCTCAGAATAATGTAACGTACCTGACAATAAAAGAGTCTAAGAAGCTCCTGTGTACTTGAAAATTTTTATAGGGGTGGGGTTGGCCGAGTCACCCAAGAGTGATATAGAACCCTTGTGGTTCACAATTCTCTATATTAACATCAGAATGCGGTTCATCAAACCTAACATAAGTATTGCTATCAATATACACGACCGTGACCTCTTAGAAATAAGAGCATTTGGAATAGGTCTGTCTTGATTCGGGTGCCTATTTTGCTGTTTGAAGCATGCCACGTGACGAAGGTAACAAAAATAGCAGAGTCAATACATCTAAAGCGATATGTTTCACTTTTAACTCTTTGTAGTGGCCATACCGTCTAACTGATACAACATTTTTTAGTGACTCGGTCTGTGGTTAAATGGCAATACATTCAATACCAGACAAAGATATGAAAAAGGAGCCAAGTAAAGATTACTTTAGAAGAAAAAAAATTAATTAAAGATAATTCGGTTTTCTTACTAACCACCATAATACTTATTACAACCAGTCATATTTACATAGATGAATAACAATATCATAACATAAAGATAACGACTCTTTGTTTATATTTCTATATTTAAATACATTATCTAGTCTTACCCTCATAAACGAAAGATACACGTGTAAAATAAATTCCATGACAACCAAAACCATTGGAGATCACTATGCAGTGATAGTGAGATCAGAATCACACTTATAAGGGAGTGCACAAGAAGTTCATTCGGGAAGCTGCTCAATAAGAGAGTTCTTTAGAGAGGTTTTGTAACAATTTTGTTTATTTGATTTTATAGCAAAATAAATGTCTAGGATCGTGAGTTTCTAAGGTGAAACCAATGGTCATTGTCTGAGTTGAAATAAAATGACTTTGTATTTACCATGTAGTGTCAAATCATTCGATGAAATTCTGAGAAACGGCAACATATCTTACATTATCTAGACTGTATTAGAAGACTAGCATTATCATTTACACAAAATGGATGATTTTCATGCATTCCCAGTAGGCAGATACATGATTGTAAGTGCAATGTCCGATTTTCATCAATCATAGAAGTTGTGAGATATGGATTTATATAAAATGACTGACTTTAATAGGGTTGCGAATCACGGGAATATGTATTTACCTTTTAGTACTGAATTCCACTAATCTTTGGACATGCGAATATTTACAAGCAGTCCAACTATAGAATAATAATAATAATAATAATAATAATAATAATAATAATAATAATAATAATAGTTGTTGTTGTTGTAGGGTTTAATGCCATTTTTCAGCACACGATAGGTTATACATGGCGGCCAGCCAAGAAAGTATTTTTGGTGGAGGAAGTACCCGGAAAACCCCCCAGAAGCGTCATCGACCCGCGACAAGCAACTGGCAAGCTTTCTCACATAATTACATTAGCCGAATATGAGACTCGAACGCACGCAAAGAGAGGTGAGATGGCAGTGATGCGTAACGGAGAGAACTTTAGACCACTCGGGGCCCCCAATAATAATAATAATAATAATAATAATAATAATAATAATAATATATAAAAAGAAAAGAAAATAAATATAAAATAAATTATAAATAAGACTATGCAATCATGCATTGAGTATATCAATTGTATTACATGATGCAATACAGTCTTCCAATACAGCGTTGTGTTTTCGTACTCTAAAATAAGTTTACACAGCAAGACGAGAAGAAAACGCACAAAAAATCATCCACAATGTGAACTTCTTACGTACTTCAAAATGTCATTAGGTGGTACCTTTTCTCATTATTCAAATAGAATCATTTACGATAATAATAATAATAATAATAATAATAATAATAATAATAAATATTTTTATTATTATTATTATTATTATTATTATTATTATTATTATTATTATTATTATTTATGCCCTTGAAAAGGTCATAACTAGGAACAGAGTTTCTTCAAACAAAATAACCATGGCTAAAATCAAGCACTGATACTTACTTTCTAATACAAATTTTATATTTCCATCCATTTTGTATATATTAGGTGGTAGCTTTTCTCACTATTCAATGGAATCATTTATAATAATAATAATAATAATAATAATAATAATAATAATAATAACAATAATAATAATAATAGCAATTATATATAATGATAAAATAATACAAAATATTATAAATAATGATAATAATAAAATTATTAATCACAATAATAAAAATATTATAAATACAAATAATAATAATAATAATAATAATAATAATAATAATAATAATAATAATATATAAAAAGAAAAGAAATTTAAATTAAATTATAAATAATACTAAAATTATTAATAACAATAGAAATAAAAATAATATAAAAACAAATAATATTAAAAATACAAATAATAATAATAATAATAATAATAATAAAAAAAATTAATAATAATAATATTAATAATAATAATGATAGATAATAAAAAAAATATTATAAATAATGCCAATAATAAAATTATTAATACAAATAATAATAATAATAATAATAATAATAATAATAATAATAATAATAATTTTAATAATAATATTAATATTAATATATATAAAAAGAAAAAAATATTATAAATGATAATAATAATAAAAATATTAATAACAAAAAACACAAATATTATAAAACATGTAATATTCTAATAGAAATAATAATAATAATGATAATAATAATAATAATAATAATAATAATAATAATAATAATAATAATAATAATAATAATAGTTGTTCTTCTAATAGGGTTTAACGCCAATTTTCAGCACACGGTAGGTGATACATGGCGGCCAGTGAAGAAAGTATTTTTGGCAGAAGTACCAGGGAAAACCCCCTGAAAGAACCACCAACCCACGACAAGCAACTGGCAAGCTTTCTCACATAACTACATTAGCCGATTATGGGACTCAAACGGACACAAACAGAGATGAGATAGCAGTGATGCGTAACGGAGAGCACTTTAGACCAATCCGGGTCCTCAATAATAATAAAAATACTAATGGTAATACTACTACTACTACTAATAATAGGTATTATCATTATTATTATTATTATTATTATTATTATTATTATTATTAATGCCCTTGAAAAGGTCATAACTAAGAACAGAGATTTTTCAAACAAAATAACCATGGCAAAAATCATGCATTGAGTATATCAATTTGATTACATGATGCAATACAATCATCCAATACATTGTTGTGTTTTCATACTCTAAAATAAGTTTACACAGCAAGATGAGAAGAAAACACAACAAATCATCCATAATGGGAACTTATTACGTACTTCAAAATGTCATAGTACACGTCTTGATTTTCATCTTGCTTTTCTGCTGAAACTTACTTTCATTTACATTAATAATAATAATAATAATAGTAATGATATATAGTAATAAAATAATACAAAATATTATAAATAAAGATAATAAAATTATTAATCACAATAATAAAATTTTATAAATACAAATAATAATAGTAATAATAATAATAATAATAGTAATGATATATAATAATAAAATAATACAAAATATTATAAATAAAGATAATAAAATTATTAATCACAATAATAAAATTTTATAAATACAAATAATAATAATAATAATAATAATAATAATAATAAAAATAATATATAAAAAGAAAAGAAATATAAAATAAATTATAAATAATAATAAAATTATTAATAACAAAAGAAATAAAAATATTATAAAAACAAATAATATTAAAATACAAATAATAATAATATTAATAATAATAATAATAATAATTGTGGTTGTTGTAAGGTTTAACACATTTTTATGCACACGATAGGTTATGTTTGTTTTTTATGGTTTAACGTCATTTTTCAGCACAATATAGGCTATACATGGTGGATAGTATTAATGGTGGAGGAAGAAACCGGACAAACCCCGAATAGAACCACCGACCCACGAGAAGCTACTGGCAAGCTTTCTCACATAAGTACATTTGCCGAATCTTAGACTAGAACACACGCAGACAGAGGTGAGATGGCAGTGGTCCGTAACGGACAGCGCTTTAGACCACTCGGCCACTCGGGGCCCCCCCCCCCCCACGATAGGTTATACATGGTGGCCAGCCAAGAAAGAATTTTTGGTGGAGCAAGTACCCCGTAAAAGCCCCAGAAAGAACCACTGACCCACGACAAGCAACTGGCAAGCTTTCTCACATAACTACATTAGCCTAATATGAGACTCGAACGCACGCAAACAGAGGTGAGATGGCAGTGATGCGTACAGAGAACAATTTAGACCACTCAGAGCCCCCAATAATAATAATAATAATAATAATAATAATAAATATTATTATCATTATTCTTATTATTATTCTTATTATTCTTCTTATTATTATTATTTATGCCCTTGAATGATAATAATAAAATTATTAATCACAATAATAAAAATATTATAAATACAAATACAAATAATAATAATAATAATAATAATAATAATAATAATAATATATAAAAAGAAAAGAAATATAAAATAAATTATAAATAATAATAAAATTATTAATAACAAAAGAAATTAAAATATTATAAAAGCAAATAATATTAAAAATACAAATAATAATAATAATAATAATACAAATAATAATAATAATAATAATAATAATAATAATAATAATAATAATAATAATAATAATTGTGGTTGTTGTAGGGTTTAACACATATTTTTAAGCACAGGATAGGTTAAACATGGCGGCCAGCCAAGAAAGAATTTTTGGTAGAGGAAGTACCCGTATAAACCACCAGAAAGAACCACTGACCAACGACAAACAACTGACAAGCTTTCTCACATAACTACATTAGCCGAATATGAGACTCGAACGCACGCAAACAGAGGTGAGATGGCAGTGATGCGTAACGGAGAGCAATTTAGACCACTCGGAGCCCCCAATAATAATAATAATAATAATAATAAATAAACAGAGTTTCTTCAAACATAATAACCATGGCTAAAATCAAGCACTGAGTATATCAACTGTATTACATGACCAAATACAGACTTTAAATACAGCGTTGTTTTCATACTCTAAAATAGGTTTACACAGGAAGACGAGAAGAAAACGCACAACAAATCATCCATAATGTGAGCTTATTATGTACTTCAAAATGTCATACTACTCGTCTTAATTTTCATCTTGCTTTTTTGCTGATACTTACTTTCTAATACAAATTTTATATTTCCATCCATATTGTATATATTAGGTTGGAGCTTTTCTCACTATTCAAATAGAATCATTTACAATAATAATAATAATAATAATAATAATAATAATAATAATAATAATACAATAATAATAATAAAAAAATATAATAATAAAATTTCAACAATATTATAAATAATGCTAATAATAAAGATATTAATACAATAATAATAATAATAATACACATATATAATAATAAAATGAAAAATATTGTAAATAATGCTAGTAATAAAATTATTAATACAAATAATAATAATATTAATAACAAAATAAACAAAAATATTATAAAACATGTAATATTCTAATAGAAATAATAATAACAATAATAATAATAATAATAATGCTAATAATAATAATAATAGTTGTTGTTGTGGGGTTTAACGCCATTTTTCAGCACACGATAGGTTATACATGGCAGCCAGTCAAGAAAGTATTTTTGGTGGAGGAAGTACCAGGGAAAACCCCCAGAAAGAACCACCGACCCACGACAAACAACTGGCCTGCTTTCTCACATAACTACATTAGCCGAAGATGAGACTCGAACGCACGCAAACAGAGGTGAGATGGCAGTGATGCATAACCGAGAGCATTGAAGACCACTTTGGGCCCCCAATAATAATAATAAATATTATTATTATTATTATTATTAATGCCCTTGAAAGGGTCATAGCTAAATACAGAGATTCTTCAAACAAAATATCCATGGCTAAAATCATGCACTGAGTATATCAATTTGATTACATGATGCAATACAATCATCCAATACATTGTTGTGTTTTCGTACTCTAAAATAAGGTTACACAGCAAAATGAGAAGAAAACACAACAAATCATCCATAATGGGAACTTATTACGTACTTTAAAATGTCATAGTTCACGTCTTAATTTTCATAGTGTTTTTGTTGTTGATACAAATTTTATATTTCCATCCATATTGTATATATTAGGTTGTAGCTTTTCTCACTATTCAATGGAATCATTTACAATAATAATAATAATAATAATAATAATAATAATAATAATAATAATAATATATAATAATAAAATATAAAAAATTGTTATAAATAATGATAATAATAAAAATTATAATAATAATAATAATAATATTAATATATAAAAAGAAAAATAATAAAAAAATATTATAAATAACAATAATAATAAAATTATTAATAATAAAAGAAATAAAAGTAATATTTTAAAAATAAATAATATTATAATACAAATAATAATAATAATAATAACAATAATAATAAAAATAATAATAATAATAATAAAAGAAATAAAAGTAATATTTTAAAAATAAATAATATTATAATACAAATATTAATAATATTAGTTGTTGTTGTGGTTTAATGCCATTCTTCAGCACACGATAGGTTATACATGGCACCCAGCCAAGAAAGTATTTTTGGTGGAGGAAGTACCCTGGAATACCCCCGAGAAAGAACCACCAATCCACGACAAGCAACTGGCAAGCTTTCTCACATAACTACATAGCCGAATATGAGACTCAAATGCACGCAAACAGAGGTGAGATGGAAGTGATGCGTAACGGAGAGCACTTTAGACCATTCGGGGACCCCAATAATAATAATAATAAATATTATTATTTTTATTAATGCCCTTGAAAAGATCATAACTAGGAACAGTTTCTTCAAACAAAATAACCATGGCAAATGTTATGCACTGAGTATATCAGTTGTATTAGATGACCCAATACGGTCTTCCATTACATCGTTGTGTTTTTGTACTCTAAAATAAGTTCACACTGGAAGACGAGAAGAAAACGCACAACAAATCATCCATAATGTGAACTTATTATGTACTTCAAAATGTTATAGTATACGTCTTGATTTTCATCGTGTTTTGTTGCTGATACTTTCTAATACAAATTTTATATTTCCATCCATATTGTATATATTAGCTTGTAGCTTTTCTCACTATTCAAATAGAATCATTTAGAATAATAATAACAATAATAATATAATAAAATAATAAAAATATAATAGATGATAATAATAAAATTATTAATAACATTAATAATAATTTTATAAATACAAATAATAATACAAATAATAATAATAATAACATTAATATATAATAAGAAAAATAATAAAAATATAATAATAATAATAATAATAAAAAGTATTAATAACAAAAGAAATAAAAATAATAGCATAAAAACAAATTGTATTATAAATAATAATAATAATAATAATAATAATAATAATAATAGTTGTTGTTGTAGGCTTTAACGCCATTTTTCAGCACACGATAGGTTATACATGGCTGCCAGCCAAGAAAGTATATTTGGTGGAGGAAGTACCCGGGAATACCCCCAGAAAAAACCACCAACTCATGACAAGCAACTGGCATGCTTTCTCACATAACTACATTAGCCGAATATGAGACTCAAATGCACGCAAACAGAGGTGAGATGGCAGTGATGCGTAACAGAGAGCAGTTAAGACCACTTTGGGCCCCCAGTAATCAATCCAAACCATGTATTTAACAATATGTCAGATGTTTTTGTAAACAGAAAGTGCACTGACCTTTAATTTGTTACATAATATAATAAAGAAAAATGAGAGGTACATTGCTTTTCACGCAAACTTTGATATTTAAAACAAAAGAAAGCACGCATCATTGAGTCAGCTCCCAAGACAAACCTGAAAATACTTTCCAACTGCATAATGAATACAATTTCAATT
This sequence comes from Unio pictorum, assembly GCA_030141615.1. Lineage (NCBI taxonomy): Eukaryota > Metazoa > Mollusca > Bivalvia > Unionida > Unionidae > Unio > Unio pictorum. The sequence goes on from JARLTB010000100.1 coordinate 12,674,805, forward strand.
AATCGAAAAAACGGTCTCCTTTCCCAAACTAAAATGGAAAAACAGGAACTAACCGTAACAGCGGCAACAACAAAAATGACATCTGCAAGAAAAGACACTGGAACAATCGTCCACATCATCATCGTAACAGCAACGAAAATAACATAAAGATCATCGTACATGACTGAGATAAAAACGATGATGATAATGATGACAATGATAATCCGGTGGCAATGACCATATCTCGAGCCGCGTGTTACGATTATGTTGATACATAACTTGATGATAATGATTCCACTTATTTAAAAGGATCCCAACCATTATTATGATAACCACACGTAAATCTAAAATTCCAATTATTTGTTCTTGTTAAAACGTTCCATATAACCTATAAATAAACAGTGTATATTACACCTGACAACCCCATGACCTTGGCCTTGGAGTTTACTAAAAATAAATGACAGTAAACAAAAATCACACCTTTGGTAAATGCAGCACACTCAGTTTAGAACTTTAGATCACGTTTGGTGCATACCGTACGGTCTTTAAAAAAACAATAGAGGATTTTTTCAAAATACGTAAGTTGAATAAGCCACGCATTCTTTTCTTGCAGCGATGGAACACAGGCCTTTAGATGTTATAAGGTCGAACGCTTACACGTCACAATATACCAATGACGTCACAATGATGCCAAAACATAGAATGGTCCCCTATTGTACATTTACATTATGTTACGAACGCAACGAAATCGTGACCTTTCCTAATTCAAAACGGTCACGGATACTGTAACTAATGTAAACAAAATGGCCGACGTGCCCAATGCTTTCCAATTTTGTATGTGCTGATATATATCAAATATTTTTTTTCTATTGAAAAAATAATAATAAGAGAGACTTTAAATATAATATTGCAGAACTGTTTAACTAAGAGAATGTGTTTAAAAAGGCTCTGGAACACTTGTCACAAGCAATGGCGTTAGAGATGGAAATAAAATGATTATGTGATCATTATGTAATGACAATAGCTTACCAGCACATTGGAAGTGCCACGTTTATACTGTTTGTTTTTTTTCGAGGGACACAAAATCGTTTACCTAATAATCTTTTTTTGCTGTATGCTACCACACACCTCTAAATCTGCAAGCAATAAACATATGCAATGACTTTTTGGAAGACACATCAATAATTTTTAAAAAATCTCTTTAAATCATAAATAGAATGGAGGCTTTATACGTTTCGTTGCTGTTATGTAGATAATATTATTCCAAAGTTGTTCTGACAGTATTTTTACAAAATGATATTTAAGTGTAACAGTCCATATTGCCATTGCTAGATTTAGCTTTGCAAACAGACTGATAATAATTTGCATGAATCATTGTGATATGGACTTCAAGATGAAGGTTTAATCATTTTATTTCTTAAATAATTTGCAAAAATTTAGTGATAAAAAATGGAAACTATAAATAATGACAAATTAGGAAAAGTAGCTCCAAGACTTTAATTTATTTTTATTGATTGTAGGCAGATATTAGACCAACATATCAGATACAGCTAGCACAAAAAAACAGGAAAGGATATTACAGTGTAAAAGAGCTCTATTTAAACATAGTTTTATTCCTGTGAATGGGTTGTGTGGGCTCTGGGTTGCATCCTACTGTGTAACAGTGCTCTATTCAAACAGTCACATTTATATTACCTGTGAAAGGGGGGGGGGACAAACTACAGTGTAACAGTGCTCTATTTAAACACAGTCAGTGACAGAGTTATATACCCTGTGAAGGAGAAAGAATACTACGGTGGAACAGCACTCTGTTCTAACAGTCATAGAGGCATGAGAAATCAATCCATATTTCCTTTTAGGAAACATAGACTATAGTGATGGTACAATCATATTCCCTGGGAAGATGGAGCAGATTAAAATGAATCAGCTCTCTACATAAACCAGAGATCTCACAAGGGATTTAAAACTGGAATTTCAGGACTCCTGATTTGGTGAAAATATGAGTCCCATCAGCAAAGATTGCAGTCCCTCAAAAAAGCATGATGAAGTGACTAAATGTCTATTAAAATGTGAGTAATAAACACACATAAAACTTTTGTTAGTTTTAATTGGTCATAATTATTTATTATTCTTTACATGTATGAATGAAAAATGATATCATGGACAAATGTCATATTAACTACAATATAGTTCATTTTCATCTAAGTCACATTTCATAAAGTTTTCTGATGCTTGGCTGCAGATCATATTCACCCGCACTATGTCCCTCTTGTTTGACTCGCATCAGTTGTGTTCCAGTCTCATGTTTAATTCTTGACCTTCCCTTCATCTTGATTTTGTTCTGCACACTAAAGCCTCTCTAGCTTGCCATACATGTCACTGGTGACACCAACAAATCACAGCTAGGACTGCAAAGTCTGGACATACATAACTATATTGTTGCGGTAAAGTTTTACAAGCTTCTGTCAGTGTGCAGTTCAATGATTTAATGACTACCTTCACATGGTAGAAACCAGATTGTGTTCTTACACCATCAATAACTCCATCCTCACCACAATATATATTGATCAATTCCTATAGTTCATTTTCACCATGATCATCAAGTGCAAGTGTATGAGCAACACAGTGTGTCTTCATTAGATGCTTGGAGTGGTACTGTTTTAGTATAGCTTCAACGCCATTGAGTCTGTCAGTCAGCTTACTGAGTGAGATTTTCTTTCTCTCAAATAACTTCACTACTTCAGAAACAATTGTTGCAGAAATTTCCATCTATAACACTGATACAATTGACAAATGAATCACTGACGTATTATCATGACTCAGATTCTTCACATAAACTTTGAGCTTTTTATAGACAATCACATCCATACTTTCATCAATAAATTAATAAGCCCCCAAAATTAAGAATTAGTTATGTTGGTGTCTACTATTTCTTCTAAAGTATAGTTAATGGCCTCCACATATCCATCTTTATTGCTTCACTTAGTAATAAAACATGTTAAACTATGAATTGTTGTGTATACATTACAATATAATGTCAGTAAAAGTGGTAATTTGTGAAAATTAACACAATTATTTTATTGGATTGAATATTTATTAAAAACAAGTATGCGCATTACATTATGTTCCTAAAAAATATTTTAAAAATTTAGAAAAATTTGCCTAACACTTAAATTACTTAGTTTATTCATTCTACAAAATTCTAATTTTCTTAAATTAACTAGAATGAATAACAAAAAATATTACTTACATGTTGAACAGTTGCTTTGCATTGTTTTGCATGATGAGTCTCAGCAGCAAGTAGTTGGTCTCTAGATGTATCATCCCTAGAAAATGTGGAATTGTGCAGACTATATACATGCAATTTTCGCTATAATTGGTTTTCTGTCCTTGTTTCCAACTGGGTAGTCTATCAGCTAAGTATAAAGCACATATTTCCAACATATTACTCTAAATAGATTGATTCCACAAAGAAAGATCAAACAACTTTGTAAATAAATATTTTCTTTGAGCTCTAGAGAGGTCCTTCATTAACAAAATATTCACCTTTTTGCTTTGCTTTTATCATTCCAGTAGTCTTTCTTAAAAGTTTTTCTAGTTTGCCAGAGGCTTACATTTCATCCACATGATCAAAGATTTGATTTCCATGTGCCGAGTCTAACTAGATATCTACTTTCTCTCTAGCTCTATTATGGTTTCACACTAAAACTGCATGTTCCACCTCATTAATTCAACTTTTTCAAGTCATCAATATTGGAAGTACTTTGTCAAACCTCTAGTTCTGTTTTTATATCCGCAAACAAATTCAAGAATTCTTCATCTATCCTATGATATATTTAAATTTTTATTTCTTAGGAAGGAGGGGTCGGTTATTCTCAACAAAGCATTTCTCTTTTTGTTATCTTATGACATTATGTTAAAATTGATTTCCTATTCCCCATGGGGACCTCTTAAGTTTCGCTATCTATCGGTTGAACCACTTGCCATGGAAGGATATTTATTATTATGACCACTTTCACTAACTACCCAAGCGCGAGTCGTACAGGACTGGCTATTATTGTAAATGCTTTTGCTTGATATTGCTAATGTTTACATTCGCGTGTAAATTTTTACACCCACACGATCTCCAACGATCAGCTGATGCACAGTATCACAGGGCGAACTACCTATAATTTATTTACTAGCCAACAGTATAATGGTATCCTACTATACCCGTATCAATAGCTATCTTGCAAATCTGCTAGATTTAGAATGTCTGTACCTTTGTCGATTGCGTATGATCACTTTCAAACTGAAAACACTGCATGTCAACTAACGTTTAGTTACCCCAACTGAGCACTTTCGGACAAACCGGAAGTCATTAGTCTGGTTATTGGTTACTGACTTGTAGTCCAGGAGGTCTCGAGGTTACAACTGAATGCGGATTTGTGTATTAATACGCCAAGGCTATATTACGAACGAGTGTAAGAATATGTACACACCGGCGTTTCATTCAGTAGCAGACGACAAAACATGGAGAGAGCAGAAGTTTACATGGAGAAAGGATTTTCATTGAAATAATCAAAGTAGTGTATACATGTAATTTTGAATATGAGATGCAAAATATTGGATGATTATATATCTCTTTATTATTTATATTTTTTTTAAATAATCTTTTTAAATGTATAAGGTACAGTAAGCATGCTTGTTTCCGTTAGTGAAATGACACACGCCGCAACATTCACTCCCTTTCTAATTTATACAGAGTAGAAATTGTGTATAAATTTTTGAAGGTGAGGGGATGTTTTCAATAACTGTCTCTTTACTGAGAGAAATGAGTGCTCGTACCGAATACTGATTGTGTAGACTTTAGTGTCAATCTCTTTCTTCTTTCCCCGTTGGTGTCATCGCTGTAATGTAGAATTAGAAAATGAATTTAGACTTAATGTCTTACTATCATTTGATTTAATTATTTTTGCTTAAATTATGTCTGATTATTTTTACTTAAATTATGTGTATGATTATTTTTTACTTAAATTATGTGTCCGATTATTTTTTACTTAAATTATGTGTCCGATTATTTTTTACTTAAATTATGTGTCTGATTATTTTTTTACTTAAATTATGTATATTTATTATCTCCATGCCTGCTAGCTTTGACTGAACATCTAAAATTTCAGCATAGTTTTGGTAGATCCCGGTCCATTCGATAAAATCTACCTTAGAGGCAAAGATATGTTGTTATATATTCATTTCTTTTTTTATTGCCACCTAGCAAGTATGTTAGAAGTCGTTTGTTATATGGAGCGAAAATGGATTGTTTTCAATGAACGACTCACGTTCTTGATCCAAAGGGCTAAAAATAAACCCCAGGGCCTATATTGGTTACATATATAAAATTTGTCTGTTCAAGCACTGTAGGCGTATATATGATGGTGTGGCTGGGGTCTCAATACTTTCCGAGTTATTAAGCAGGGTCCAAAAGTTCCACTGGAGTTGTGCTATTTCCTGTGTTGATAATAACTTGCATACATTAATTAAGTTGTCTTTTGGTGCCAACAATTGTTTATATGGTCATATATTGATAATCTCAAAAGTTTCAAAATTGTCAGACAGGGGTAGGGATTGAATTCCTTGAAAGTGCCAGCTATATTCGTAAATTTATCTTTAAATGTCGACAAAGTCTGTATTACGGTTGTTTGTTGGTGATTTCAATAATTTCTATGATGTGACCCAGGAGGTACTTTATTGAGGGTGGGGATAAACATCGGACTACCATCTCACGTTGTTTGTATAAATATTTTGTCCACATATCACATATGGTAATTGTCGTGAGTTAATTAAAATTTATGTAGAATCACCGCTTCTGCATTAGCCCTACTTTATTCTGAGCAATTTAGTTTTATTATTATTTTTTAACGTAATAGTTGACAGTAACAGTACAAAGGGGCATCTATACTATACAAGAAAATAATATTTAAAAACTATTTTATATTATTTTTGTTATTCGTAGTTACAATCACATATGGCAATTAACAGGAGTTCCTTGAAACTTAAGTAAAATCACAGCTACCTTTAGTCCTACTTTATTCTGACTACTGTTTATCGTTTTTTACTCGAACGTATTTGTTATAGTTCGTTCTACATATCATAGCTTAATTTTCCTATATTTAACTCGGTAAATATTCAGGTCATCGTCATTCAATGTAGCTAAAAATATGTAATTCTTTATTAAAACTTCGTGTGACATGAATTGGGTATGTTTTGGAACGAACTATAATAGTAATAATAATACAAATAATACGACTATTACGATAATGGTGGTGGTGTGTAAAATTACGACAGGAGATTATTGTTTTAGGTCAGAAATAGATATATAGATGAATTTACGTTTGTTTGGCGTTGTTTACTAAAAGTATATATGTCTGTATTTTGTGTATTCCGTATCCTGATGTATGTCATTTTTTATCCACAGCCGGCCACATACCCATGTACACTGGACTTGTGCTGATAGAAGACAAACTGATAGTCGTAGAATGGAAGGCGTGTAATCTTCAGGTTTACAATGGTCATGACGGTAAACTGATTACATCACACAGACTGGAGTCCCGTCCCTGGGATGTCTGTCTTATTAGCAAGAATGAAGTCGCTGTGTGTCTGACTAACGGTAGGGTTGTAATCCTGTCATTGAAATCGATAGATGACGTAAAACTCGTCAAAACTTTAGAGACAGGATTTGATCGATGTTATTCATTGGCAAAATTTAATTCAGACAAACTCATTGTCAGCGGTTATAAAGGCATCATGTTGTGTTGGGGAATTTTATCGATTAGAGATGGACGTATGGACTCAACTCACGACATCTGTAAAGGGGGATGGACTCACATGGCCGTCAAAGATAACACCGTGTACATCTCGTGTCCGACTTCAGACTCCATTAATAACGGAATTCATGCATATGATATTTTAAAACACACAAAAAAGTTTCTGTATCAACACCTGGAATTAAAAGATCCGGGGTCAATAATGGCTGACAGGGATTATGTGTACGTGTGTGACAGGTACTCTAACAGAATTCATCAGCTGACAGACAGCGGTCAGCTAGTGACCATACACACAGTGTCATCAAGACCGTTAGGAATATTCTATGATGACCAGCAACGATTACTTTACACCATAAGCTATAGAAGTAATGTGATAACTGTTTACAAAATGGAGTCTTTACATCAACCAGGTAATTCTATTTTATTTTACATTTTCCACAACGAAAACTTCATTTATTTACATTTCCTAATTAACATTTTTGTCTCAAAATATGATTTATGAATATTGTAGTCATAACTTTATTGTAAGACAAACATGTATAACAGATTTAAAATAAAATAAAAGTGGAATAAATATTATTTTATTATTTTGGAAGTTTGAAAATGTCCATTTTGTCGTGCATGGTCATATTTATCGATTTATAATATAAATAAAATATTTTTGTTATTTTAAATATTATTACAAATTATATTATAGTCATTTCTATTCATTAATGATTGTTCAGTCGTCTGCTCGTTGGTTGTGACTACATAATTTTCATATAAAAATATTAAATCTGTATGGACTATCAAAATGGCTGCTTATCTGCAAAACTCGCATCTTCATCAGTTCGGGGCAATGCATATTTTTTCCCAGAAGGTGGCGCTTTCATTGATAAATCGTTGCACACGACATGTCATTGCACGCGACATGCACGCGACCGGATCTCGTTCAGCGTCTAAAATTCCCACGTATTTTGTGTTGAGATCATTCATGTTGATGGAGCGGTTCTGTGATGATTTTCATAAATATTATACTTACAAATCTATTTTTAAGTTAAACAAATTTAAAAGATGTCAAATAAAATCAAATGCATAAGTTAAATTAATTCAAAGTGGAATAAATGATTACGTTTTCATTTTACGTCGATTTTAAATAATATTTGTTATTTTAAGATTCAATACTGAAGTATTTTAAAATTTCACAATAATATAATTATATCATAGTCAGTGAATTACCGATGTACATCTTAGTTGTCGCCAGAAAACTTATGCACGAAATTTATCAGTTGCTATATAGACTTTGTGAATGGCGGATTGTTACTAAATTTAGATGAGTGTAATCTACATGTAAAAATACACTTTTCCCAGTAGGCGGAGCTTCCTTAGTGACGTCATAGCACGCGACATTCCTTGCTCTTGTTTACACTAGATCAGACCACATCGTAATATTCAATACTGTCAGGGAATTTTGAATACTTTTTATTTTTTGTTGAAAGGTACTGGATTATACTTTGTTTAGCAGCGTTTTGGAAATATCCACGTTATTTATTGGAACATTAATATGATGATTTTAAATATCCAGCTATATTAGACCACATGAGTCTGACATTTTATCATTAAAGTACGGCGAAATGTCTGACAAAATGAAATATATATATATATATATATATATATATATATATATATATATATATATATATATATATTGATAAAACGTCAGACTCCTGTGATTAGACTGTTAAATTATTTGCTAGACTAAAATTGTGAAAAACACTGTAAACAACTAAAATTACACATTCTATGCTAGATTATATTTAAATTTCTAAATTTATAAAACTTTAGATTTGACTAGGATTATAAATTCTATATTAGAAATCAACTCAAAAGTTTGTTAGAAAAATATTGAAAATTATATATTAGAATAAAATGAAAAATTCTAAATGACTAAAATTAAAATATATACATTAGACTAAATTATAAATTGTATATTAGACTGATCTTAAAGACATAATGGGATGTTAATTGAGTATGTTAATAACCTAGTGTGGGTGTATCATGTATTTAAATTAGTAAATGAAGCATGATACTTTATAATTTTATTCTGTGAGTAGCCATGGAAAACTGAACAAGCATAGTTTTAAAAAAAAGATGGAGAAAAATTTGTATATATATATATATATATATATATATATATATGTATGTATGTATGTATGTATGTATGTGTGTGTGTGTGTGTGTGTGTGTGTGTGTGTGTGTGTGTGTTCTGATGATAGTGTAATAAGATCATATGATTTCAATGAATACTTGGAAGTTCTGGTTCAAGCAGAAACTGGAAACAAAATTTTAGTCCTCCGCTAAGTTCCAGTTAAAATAATGTTTCAGAATATTTTGTGAAGTTTAACCTTTTCTGACTGTTCATACATTGTCTTCATCAAAACTGGTATTGTCATTTGACTTCAGATTCAGCCATTCCTGCAGAGGTCCTTAAAATGGATACAAGATCCCTTAAGATGTACAAGAAGGCTCTCAATGATGGAAAGGAAAAGGTGTACAACATCAGGGTGATGGTGGTAGGGCAGTATGGCGTGGGCAAAACAACTTTGACCCAGCGACTTTTGGAAAAAAATGTCAACTTATCTGAGAGACATAGCACTGATGGGATAGATGTTCATGTAGAGTGCTCTAAAGTTTCTTTGTCAACTGGAGAGTGGACAACACAAGAAAAAAGTAGGTCACTTTTTTGTCTGATGATTCTTGTTATCATTCACATAGTTTTACATACCTATTTATCAAAAACTACTTATTCATTCTCTCTCTGAGGAAACCTGGTTCTCTAGGCATTTGGCAGTAAAGGTAAATAAGTTATCTATTAGGAATCAAACATTTTAATTGGAAGGGATGTAAACCCTGGAGTTTATTTGATAAAAGGTATTTTCCATTCCAAAAACAGTTTAAAAAAAATACTCTTGCACTTGTTTGTACCACTGCAAATTTTCAATTTATTTATACAAAGCCTGTAAACAATTTCAGCCACATTTGTCATATGTCAACCTGGTGTGAAGGTTTTTCTGGTTTATAGAATGATGAAGATCCACAATTAGCCTAAATTAGATACCAAGTATTAATAGCCGAAAAATATTATCTTTCAATTTGTTGTAAATTAATGGGATTGTAATCTAGTACATACATACAAAGCTTGTATTTTTGCTTGGCACTTTATATAATAGTACAGTATAATTATTTTGATCTCATGCAGTCCATATGTTGCCTTTCTTGTATTTGAGTTTGAACATAACTATAGTAAATGTCATACAGGTCATGTAATCCCTTGTGTTTAATTAATTCAAAATTTAATTATTCTGCTAAACTTTAATAATAAAATAGTTTAATCAAAACCTATTCAGTCCTGAATATTAAATGCGTTGTGCCTTAAATGTCGTCAAAAAACTTCCAGAGAAAAATTATTGATTGCTATGGACAAATGTAGCCAGCTACTACAAGGGTGAAGAAAATAGAATGCCAGGTCTATCATAATAAAACAATTAGGGTGGTATGTTTTTTGTTTAAATGCATGCTGCCTTCATTGTAACACCACATTGCATATGTTTTAATCTGGATTTGTACTGTATCACAGCTTAAGGTGAATCTCCTCCATACATAATAGATAATTGAGCATAGATTTTGTTGTCAGAATTTCTCAGGCACATCACATATAAATAAGGTCCTTCCAAGGGAACATGGATGTATGCGGATCCAAATAAAGTGAATAATTACCACTTAAAGAAATGTGTAATTAAAAGAATAATAGATGCAACCCATGACTGAAATAGTCTGTTAGGAATGCCTATATGACCTGTATGACTACTACTATAGTTAGTCAAAGCTTTTACTATCATTCTGACTGCTGTCCAACATGCACTGAGAATAGCACATATTTTTGGAAAGCTGCATGTATTTCCATTCATCTTGATTCTAGCTCTTTTACTTGCTTGTAACCTTTATGCACCTTTTGGCTTTTAGTCACCCTCTGTTGCATGCTAACCTGCTACATAACATAGCTTCATGGTGAATGGTAGCTGTACTAACACCATATAAGCCATTAACCAGGTCATCTCAGTACAGGAGAACTTGGAGGTTCAGGTTAGAATGGTATTGATGTGTGTGTTTTGGATTATCTTATTTTAACTGTTTCCTATATTTCTCATTATTCACATTTGCATTTAACATTTAATCAGCAGTGTATCTTCAAGCAGAACATTCTCTTAGTATGGATAATAAAGTGAAACTCCTCAAAACCTAAAATGCTTGGGACCAAATTAAATGTTTGTTTTTCAGCTTTTTTCCATTATTATTGAGTTTTGCAGACGCCAAAACAATGTATTTTTAAACAAGAGTTTATAGTATGAGAGAGGTAAAGAGGGGAGAGAAAATATTTATGATAGAACATTGTGTGTATATATGCAAGAGTGCACAAATTAAAAAAGCTGTTGGTTTATTTGAAAATTTAATGAAAATATAGTCAAGTTGAATAATGTATGATTCTTAAAAAATCAAATTTGGTCTAATGACTAAAATTTGGTTTGCTCAACATAGAAATACAATCCTCATCAAGATTCAAGAAAGGATATAATTGTATAACTTTACTGTCAAGTCCATTCAAATTATTAACAGTAATCCATAGCGTTTAAATACTCTGTATATTGTATGTTCTGATGACAAAGTTTTCTCCAACATTCTTCAACATATGCTTTGGCAAAGATTCATACTTTTTTCTATCCTTTAATGATAGTTCATTTATGTCATATAAGTGATATAGCTGGTTGTTCTTTTTTGGGGGGGAGGGTGCTTTCCGCATTGATATTTTCACACCACTATGGGGAGGCCCTCCTGCCCTACTTGTTTTCTGTACTCAAGTTATAGATGTTGTGTGTATGTTATAGTTTGATTGTTATTATTATTAGTAATATTTGTTTTTTATTTTATTTTATTTTTATTGTATATTATATATCAGTTATAAAATACTGGTTCTTCTAGACATTCATCGTTGTACAGGCTATCTTCCATCATCCTCTGGTCTTCTTCCCTTCTTCTCCTTCTTTCCCTTCTTCTGTTTTCTCTATCTTGGATAAAAATTTGTTCCGCTGTCATGTTTTCTATTATTTCAGTTTCTGGTTCTTCTTTCTCATTTCCCATTTGTTTCTTTTCCATTTCCTTTCTATTACTTTTGTGTTCCTCTGGGGTTTTATTATTGTCCTTCAGCTTTTGTGTGCTTTGTTCTCTCCCGCTTGTTGTTGTTGTGCTGGTTTCTGTTTATTATTTACAGTCCCATTATTCTATTCTTCAAGCTGCTTTAGTGGTGCCTTTTTCCTGCTTCTCATTTCCTGGTTTTCTATACTGTTATTGTCCATCAAGGTGTTTACATTTGGTTTCATCTTCTTTCCTTGTTTTGTTTTATTGCTGCTGCATTTGTTTTCTCTTTTCTTTATTGTTATGTATTGTTTCCTTTTGTTTGTGCGTCTGCTTCTGTGTCTGCGTCAGTCTTTGTTCTCCTATTAATGTTTGTTGTTTACGGTGTTGTGTATCTAGATGTTCATGATTTGTTGTATTTACCATTCCTTCATGGTTCTTCAGGCATTTATGTGGTGTAATAAAATTGGCCCATTTCTCCACATCTATTACATGTCCTATGGTAGATACATCCTTTATACCAAGATTTAGTGAAAAACCCATGTAGATAAAAATCACTTTTTATTGATTTGAGCTTCTTTTTTCACTTACCAGTATTTGAGTTCTGTTATATATTGAAAAACCTGAAACTATTCCGAGTGTTGATTTCCTTTTTATTTTAAAGTTTTCCTCAAACCATCAAACTGTGTATTCTAATGTTATATCCATAGGTATGTCATTTAAGTGTATTTCCCCTGTTCTGACATTTTGACATACAACTCAAGAGACAAGACATCCATACAAAATCATCAAGCTTGACTTATATGAATGCTTTTCAGAAGTTGGTAAAGTTAAATTTTGGGGACAAGTGCTTTTTTCTTGGGTAAAAATTTCAGACAAGTGAATATTTTCATACTAATTAACTTTTATCTACCTTCATATGGCTGTTTTTGCCCTCCAGGCATACAGAATGATTGAATTTACCCTTTCATTGTATTTACTAAAATCCAATATCATACCCTTTGTTTGTCATTAACAACTGTTGTATGTGTGCATTATTTCTGCTTGACTGAATACTGCAGTAAGCAAACAAATAAAAAAAAAAATGGTGAAAGAAAGGAAAATGGATATGATTAATTTGGAGTGTATTAAATGGTTTTATTGTATTGTGTTTACTCAAACTAGATCCCCATGAATGATACCCTTTGATTTTTTATCAGAATGAATATAATTAAATTGGTGTAAAGTACTTTAATGACATAAGCATCAGGTCCTTTGTAAAACTCTTTAAATCACAGTGATGATTTGTTATATTTAAATTGATCATACAGAGGATTATCTTCCATGCCTGATATTGAAGCTAAGGAATTAGTGAATTAAAATACTAAAGGAGCTGCCTCTGTTCATATTTAAAGGACATGTAAGTTATTATCAACTTATTTTTACTTGTCAATAGCAGCACAGTTAGATTCTAAGCAGAAGCAAATAAATTTTTCTTAAATGGCTCATCTACAAGCTTTCGGTTACTATTAATTTACCTTATAGTTAGCTTTTTCCTTATGGTGAAAAGATTTTGGAATTAGCCTAATGCTGGGAATAGTCTGTGTAGATACACTCACTAATTATTGTTTTATTCCCTTAGGATGTCTTGCCTGCTACATCATAACATTTTACATTAGTGCAGGATGTGTCAGCAATTTAGCTACTGTATGTTTGAAGTGAGTTACTGTTTTAATCTTGCAGTGTTCATAATAGTAGCAAAGTCCCACACAAACTCAGCCCCACTGATACAATGACAGGTGAACTAATTTAAAATGAATCTTGCATTTGATCAACATGGCAACCAATGTCATGCTGAAAGACAGGAACATGAAACTTGGTACAGTCATTTGTGTGATGTTACTGATAAATTTTTCAGTTTGAAAAGGGATAGAAAGGATGAGCTTCATGGAGGTCAGAGGTCAAGGGTACAATGCTTACTTATTCTTCTAACACTAGAATAAGGAAGAAAGCCAAAGCTAGTTGTCAATTATCTTTTTTTCATTACAAGTGCAAGAAAGTGAACATTTTTACTATATATATATATATATATATATATATATATATATATTTCTTTCACTTAATGCAGCATAATTAGCTTATTGTCAAGCATATAATCAATGTTAATGTATCTTGTTAATGTGCCATTTTGTTGGAAACATCACATTTGATGTGACTAGATTAAAAAAAAATAACAGCATAAATTTTCATATTTGTTATAAGGTGATGTTCTACAGTTTTATATTTTGCATAGGGTTAGATTTCTTATAAAAGTGAATTTACAGGTTTCTACCACTATTTATACTGGCTATTTAACAAAGACATTGCATATGTTTGGTATTTTTATGAACTTTTAATTCCCTTTTTTATTTTGGTGTAAGACTGATGCACTAAGTTAGTTATATAGTATACAACTTGCCGTTACTTCAGATGTGCACCTCTATAAAAGAAATCTTTTAGATTATCTTGCTCATTTTCGTTTACTTCCGAGTATAATTGTAAAAGAATAACAATTAAAAAATGAGCCAATAACTTCTTTTTACATTTTATATATTTGATAATTTGTTTGTTTCACTTTTCTGAAGCTGATATTGTCTAATCTCACAAAATTAATTTTGCCTATTTTTAGTAACTGCTAAAGATAGTGTACTTTAGACTAATTCAGGCTAATTTTATAGCACATGGGAGCAGTAATTTTTGTTAGCTTAGTGGTTAGATCATGTTCTGTTTCCACAAGTACAATATCCAAGGAAGTTACAGCCACAATACAAATAAGTAGCATAGAAGTGTGCCAACATTTTCAAGCGTAGATGTTGCAAATCTGTAGAGGGCCTGCATTATATAGTATACTGTGACATCTTCCATGAAAGTTCCACTACTCATCACAAGTTACTCTTGCATCCAAACTTAGACCTCTGTAAGCAAAGAAAATGTGAATTTACAAGCACTATATAGACCTTCATAAATTGCTTCATTTTTGCACCATGTCTGATTAGCTGTTATTTACAGTCATGGAGATATTTTGAAATAGCAGCAGATCCCAATAATAGATAGGACTTTTAAAGATTGAAATGAGTAGAAAGCAGGAACAAGCAGTCCATAATATGTAAAATGTATTGGTTAAAGAAAAAAACCACAAAATATGGTCATCATATCTTAGCTTTTCAAGGGTAGTTGACCCACAAGTATAATATGGATACTTCAACAGCATTTCACCCTTCCTGTCACTTTTGTTATATTTGGACATTTATATTGGAGTGGGGAGGGGGATATAAAAATATCAAAAGGGGGTGGGAAGGGTAGAGTAAACTTGGATGATCCCCATTCCATGCCACTAATAAATGTAATTTTTGAAGAAAATTTAATGCATATTAATTAAATAACATTTACTTCACACAGGACACACAATTTTCACAAATTAAATGATATATCTGTGCCATGTATCGATACGATTCACTGCCTGATTTATGATACATATCAATACATGTATCAAAACTCAAAATGTGATTTTCTCAACACGTTTGATTAATCATGTGAATGTACATGTTGAATAGTATTTTCATGTCCAGATAGCATAAAATATGCAATTTATCAGTAGTGAGTGATAGGGTTAATATGTTTCTGTATAATGATAACTGTTACCAGGAGAAAATGTTGAAATAGACTGAAATATCACTGCTAACATTGTTGATTGTGTATAACCAAATAAAATAAGAGAAGGACTTGGTTGTGTTTGTTCAATCTTCATTCAATAAATTTGAAATGTTATATGTTTTGTGTGTATGATTCATCACAGTGTTGTAGCTGATGTGGGGGTGGCATCTACATTGGGGAATTAGCTGGTAGAGCCAACAAACAAACATCTATGTTACATATTTCTTTCAATTCAAATTCAAACTCTCTCTCTACATCTTGCCAGTTACTTACTTACTTAATTTAAATTATAGTGAAACTGGCCATGAAGGGTCATTTGTTCACTAGTTTAGCTGTCAGAGACAGTTATTAAATTTTTCCCATGGGGTTTAGGAATGGTGCCACATCCCCATGGGCGTTTGTGCACACATAGTGTGCTATTTAATTTGGTCATCATATCGCGCCCCTATTGAGGGGCTATCAACATGAATGAAAGACCTACGTGAGTGGGAATAGTACAACCATGCACTCAACCCTATCAACCAATCAGTAGATGTGAGCTAGAGGTTCAATGGCACCAAATAGTGACTAGTGAAAACTGTTTTTCACTTCTAGTCATGTTGAGGTGTCTGGTAGCAGGAAAGGAGGAAAAGGTCCAATAGGCCAGCCCATTGATGTCATCTGTCTTGCATGCCCTAGCCATTTCAAATCGAGTCCAGTTGTTGCTAATGGACAACCTATACCAATAATGTGTAAGCACCTGTGCAATTAAGTCAATCTTTGTAGTTGTAGATTTTTCCTAATGTCCTAACATGCCAATGTTTTCTAGTACAAGGTGTACATCTGGTGTTTTCCCTAACAATTTATATTTCTAGGTATGTCTATGTGACAAGTGTAGGTTGGTCAATGTCTGATTATATGGATTGTTAATTTTGACGGTGGACAGCCGAAAATGATCGAGTTAGGATTTTGAAAAACGAGATTGTCAAATAGAGCTTTCGAACCAAAGGAAACCTCTGTAAAGTATAAATGGCAATAGCCCTTAAAAGGGCTTTTTGATGGAGGGTTACCTGGTAGTAACCAGTCTTCCCTTGTTCTGGCTGGTGATTCCTTGGGTCCTTCTTTGGTCTCTTGCTTCTAGTTCCTCCTCCATTTTGATGGTAAGCACCAGTGTCCTCCTCTTCTCACTGTATCTGTCTCCGAAGCTTTCCCTAACAATTTGGTAATATTCTGTGCTGTTGTTATTACAAGAGTGTATACAGCCCCATATTACAGCCTTCTTGTTTCGCGTTGATGACGGTTCAACATATGGTTTATAAATTAATACAAATTCTATTTATTAGTAGTTAGTTGCAGCATTGTGCCACTGGGTCTGATGGTCATGGGTTTGAGCACCTATATTCATTATTTTGGGCCTTAGTTCTTATATCCTAGTTTTAGGTGCAGCCTTGTGCTGCAGGGCCTGATAGTCTGGATTTTGACTACTTTATTACATGTAGTATTAATTTGAGGATTTGTTTTGAAATATCTAGATGTGTGTTGCGACATTGTGTCTCAGGGCCTGATAGTCTTTGGTATTTGAGACTACCTTATAGTATCTATTTGGGGCCTTAACACGGGTTATACATTTATGTGGTCAGCATTTGGGCCATAGTGGCGACATTAAATTTAGGGACCTGCTTTGTAAAGGATGTCCTAGATTAGTTGTCTACTAATGCTGTCAGTGAGGCTGTATATAGAGAAAAGTTCAAGAACAGATAGAGAAGAGTCTTAGTTCTTAGACACCTATATTTTATTTTTGTTTGTTATCTTGTGTTTTTGGCTATATTTGATGTTATTTAGAAATACTTAAATGATTTTTGTAGTTGTTTAATTTATTATCCCTGTTTACTTTTGTGTTTTTGTATTTGTTTTAACTATTGACCCTAGTATCATAGTCGAGGGTGATTTTATTTTCCAATTATCTGTTATTGGCGTTAATGTCATTTCCGGTTCGGTTGTTCAGGTACCGTCTTGGGTCCACAATACCCAGTGTAGTGTAGGTGGGCCCTCTTAAGAGGCAGCGATTACCCTTCTGGTCCTGAAGTTGCTTCCATTCCTTTAATGATTTTAGTTCTGTTGAGTATTCTGCCTCTGATAAATATATCAGCCTAGAGCAGACTTCACAGGAGACATCTGATATCATATTTCCGTAACTGGCTTGAATTGTTTCTGGTACATAGATCTGTGTTTCCTATATTAAACTAAACATTTGATATCTCACTAATGAGTTGTCTAAAAGTTGATTTGAAAACATATAAATGATTATAATACATCTGATCAGACTCACACTCACTTTCAACCTCTTCCTCAAAATACAAATGTTAAATAAATGTGGTTTAAGTGTAAAGTTTGACAAAGATTGTCAGAGTTCAATTATAACATATATTTCTTTAAAATCTATATAGGAGATACCGGTACTCTTGCTAATTAGAGAAACATAATTTAATATCTTGTCTCTAAGATCATCAGCATTTTCCAAAATCTAAAACTAATTGTAAGTCCTGTAAATAATTATTTAATTAATTTGCAAAAACACAACTGCCTGTTCTCACTAGACTTGTTAAACCAAATGATTAATGTCCTTAACACATTAACCCCTGCCGCCTCAATAACTCGTCGCACTTTACCTGCCTATCTCCCGAGTGCCTCTATAACGTGCTGAGTTTGCATAGTTTGTATCCCGAGTGCCGAGTTTGAGTGGCACTATTTTACTATGCCTGTATCCAGAGCTACGACTTGAATCGGCGCAAACCATTGGTTGATTTGAAGCCATTTCCTACTTATGCCGGCAGTTTAACCAATCAAATGTTAGCTTATGTAGATAGAGTGTACATTGCTGAAGAAAGGGGGGAAAAAAATGACTTCGATAGTGGCAAGATTAGTGGAAATATTTAGATTAGAAAATGAAGAAATGTACGAGAATCAGCCAATGGAAGTAGACTTTTACTTCACAGACTGAAGAAGTATTTACACGAGGTTTAGTTTGCCATAGAGATGACAAGTGGAATTTGTATGTACATCAAATGGAGTGAATTTCAGGTGTTGATAGTGTTAATTATTCAGCGTGAATTCATCGTGGATTTTTATGGATTATTCATGGCAAGAGAAACAAATTGGTACGAAATTCATTTTATCTTTATGTGTCAGTTTTATTTTTGCATGTAGTTCGAAATTTTTATATCATTTTGTACGTAATTTTATCAAGAACTGCTGTGCCAAATTTTAGCTTAATTAAAGAAACGTAAATCTAAAAAAAAAATACATTTATTACTCGTAACTCTCTGAAAAAAATCTGCAAGCCAAGTATTGTCAGCATGTCTCAGGGATACAGGCACTGGTAAGGCTACCACTGCTATAGGCGATCTCTACAGGTATGCTGTCGGGGACTACCTAGATGTTTGGCTCAGGGCTTAATGTGTTAAGGTCATGGGGTGAGTGTACTGTAAAGATTCTGCTTGTATTGTTTTTGAAGATGTGGATTCTATTCAACATGACTATGTACCAGACTAGGAAACTGGAAAACAGTTAAATCATATAAAAGTCCCTACTACGACAGAATAGCATACTGCAACATTAAAAAGTCCATATAGCACAAAGCTATTAATGTATTATTCAAAAACGAAACTGGTTCTGGTATGGGAATGGAGATGAATATTACCATAATCCTTTACACAATCCTTCCTGTGAACACAAATGAAAAGCTATGACAGCTTGGCCTGATCACAGGTGCTTGACACGAGCTTGATGTGAAAACAAAAATAATAATCTAAGGAAACAAATCATACAGGGTGACAAAAATACCCAAGATTACCCCCATGACCCATTCTGACATAGTACACTCATCTTTTTATATTCATGTATTATTTATTGAATGAAGATTGAACAAACACAATTTAGTGTTACATTAAGTAATGACTAAATCGGTTTGATAATGTCAAATCACTGAGGATAATACTTACAATGACTTGGACATTCTATTTCTTTAAGATTAATTTTTGACTTATAAGTGAGCAAGAGGTCACAATTTGATACTTGATTTAACACATTTTCTTTATATTTGAGTGCAAATAACACCACGGTAGCCATTTTGATCTTGTTTAAATACATGTATATATCATGAATAAATCTGAACATCCATAATAATCAAAATCTATATTGTCAAAATGTATTATATTTTTCTTGCATGCTTTTTAGCATGTTTACTTCAAATAAAGACTTGGAATATATAAGCCACAGTGGCCCATGTATAATCTTCCTTTAAAGAATGCAAATAAATTACATATTCTGCTCATATGAAGTAAGTGTACAATCAGTGGTCCTATAAGTATCACAGCAACATTATACCTATATATGTAAAATGCATGATCAAGTCAACATGTTGTCAGTTATCATTGCTGTGTAGCGTTTGTGTATTGAGAGAACAATTAAATGAAAACAAGCACAACAATCAGTTTCTATCCTTTTTTATTGAATGCACATGATATGATCCAACAACATTATGTTTCTATTATATATAGAAACTGATGTTAAATTAAATTCAGAGTTAACATATCACAAGATAAACATATTTAAATTGTTGTGACAGTGACAAACACACATGTACTTGTTACACTATTACTTATTACTCTCTCTCTCTCTCTCTCTCTCTCTCTTTGGTTTTGTTGACATCTTTGTTGGCTTCCATTGCAGCATATAGATTTGCTCGCCAGAGGAGCGTTGCATAATAGGTAAATTAGGGGGACTTAATGATTCTGGGGACATAACAACCCTTATCGAACTGGCCTATAACCTACTTCCAGGGTATGTAGTGTCAAGGTCATGCATGATACACTAAAGTGAGTGGTATTATAGAAAGGTAGACAGATGTAGCTCTTCAATGAATCCAAATAATATGGACATTTTAGTTGAACTATAAAATACAGAGGGAGAAACCTATGTTTTTGGACCAGTTTTTTTTTTTCCACCTAAACTTTGTATATGGTCAGAATCAGAATCTGTATCCAGATTTTAGACTTTATGGCCTCAGATCTACAGGTGAACATGTGCAACAAGTAGGATAAGGTGGACATTGTGAATAAAGAGTCTTCTCTAATCTCCAAAATGTGTTTCCTACTCGCATTTCTTGTGAAAAGAGCAAAAACCTTCAAGGGTTAATGTGTTAATGCTGTATTTAGTTGGTGACTTTGACCATTGCAGCCATGTTTATAGTTGGTTTTGGATTTTACACGTCAAAGCAGGTAGTTGTTCCAAAATACATTGACAGTGGCATTGGTAGTTCACTACTTTCTAATGTGGATCTGCAGGTCATATGGAATCGGGTGATAGAATATGAGGCATTTCGCATTCTTGTATATCTGACGTAAAGCAATAAAAAGAAGCAAAAATCATAATTTTGGCAGAAACTTGATTGTTTACAGCTGACGGCAAATTTTCAGTGAGATTTATTATGATGTCATTGTAGGCTTTGGACCCTCCATGGGTCGTTAGTTTAATTTTTGCCATTTTATTCCTATTGTGATGCAGCCCATATCTAATTTATCATTGTTGTGTATTTGTTGATATCTAGGATAGGCTTGTATTCCATGAAGATTGTTACATATCATATGAGATTGTGTTGAGCTTTGTTTGACTATAATGGATTTCATTTTGCTTTTTAGTTTTCATTAATAGTCTATGCAAATTCCAGCCACAGTGTAGGCTGTAATGACTGTTGACAGTGTAGACAATGTTTCAATCCTTGCCACATCATTGCCCATTATTGCACTATCTTTTCAAAACCCAACATTACTTTTTTATGTAAAGTGGAGTGGATCAAATTTCTGCCTCTAGAATCTGCTTCCAGCTTCATTGCCTCAAGCGAAGCAAACACAGTACGAGTCACCTGTTGGCAGTGCATGTGCTATCTGTAAATCTCAGTTGATTAACTTCTGAAATTGGCATGTCAGTATTTACAAGCTGCAATAATTTGCAGAGCTCAAGCTTTAGTTTTCAATCCTAAGGTATGCTCATAAACTCTCAAAAAAAGTCAACACTGTCGCAATGTATGTAGTGTGACTATACACCAAGAACACCACTCAGAAATGAGTCCATCTATCCTTATGAAGTCATTGTATTTTACAATATCATTTTAATATGCAGTTCTTGTTACAGGTCGATATAGTTCCTTATGTGATCTAAGCATAGCTAGCTCAAGTAATTTTACATAAAGGCATATTGCCCAATGTCCATGCTGCTCGAACATGGAAAAAGGTCCAGCATCTCTTGAGACCCAAGCTGACCCCCAATATGGTCCCAGTGACCATCTCTCAAATTGTGTTAACAATTATTTTCCTTAACTATGGCACTGACATGAGTTTTTCAATAAAACACTTCTTCCACCATTTAATTAGTTTTTATTGAAAGTAGTACATTTGTTGTTAGAACATACGCACCATTTTGTGAATGAGTTTGTAAACCAAAACGTTCTTGTGAAGTCAAAAGATGTTGCTTGCATGTTGTACTTCAGTGACCATATAAATTAATATAAATTACAGGGACGCATAAATAATGACTAGATGTATTCAGTTGCATGTACATAACAGCCAGACTTTGCATTTAGTTTGCTTAGACAAATATGAATTCCTAGAGCTCCCTTTTAGTTAGTGTGTAGTCAGCCCTTATAATGGACTTTTGGGGAATTTATGTGGTTTATATTCCTCCTTTCAGATGCAGAGCAATACACTAGACTTCAGCGCCTTGTAAGACTTTTAAATGAGCATTCTCATAAGCAGGAATCCAAAAGAGAACAAGAGAGACAAAGTGAGTTGGATGACCAAGTCACCAGTGTAGAATACGATAATGGACATACACAGCATAATCAGCTTGTCAGAAAAGAACGTATTGATGGACATCCTTATCATGACCAGCCTGTCAGTGAAGGGACAGGCACCAATCAAACAGTCAAACCACCATCATCCCAACCAGTGGAATCACCCATTGTCAAACTTGGTCCAGATGCATCCAGTGGCATAGACTCCAAAGAAAATCAGAAGGATACAGTGATAGAAATCCTTCAGTTGGTCAATGAAAATTCAGGCAAACTAGAGAAGGATACAGAGCAATATGCTGCCTTGGCATTGTGGGATTTTGCAGGGCAGTATGTGTTCTACACTACTCACCAGACATTCTTGACCAGGCGTGCTATATATCTCTTAGTCATAGATCTCAGTCAACAAGTCACAGATACCATAGATGACGAGTGTTTCCTTGATGCCGAGGGGATAAAACCATGTAAAGTTCATGGTAAGTAAAGCATGTTTAGATGAAAAGGGGGTGGGTGTTGATGTCATACAAAGTATCATGTACCTAAAATGTCAGTGAAAATAGTTTGAAGTTCATTTGCAGAAAATAATGAACCATTACCAGTGAGGGGCTCTTCTACCCACTTGTGATATTGCAAGCTGAACAACTACTTCTCACAGAAAGACAACCTCACCACAATAACAACTACTACTGCTTGTACAGAAAGACAATCTCATAATGGTAACAACTACTACTACTGATAGTACTGAAATACAACCTTATCATGGTAACAACTACTAATTATTCTAGTACAGAAAGACCTCATCATGGTAACAACTACTACTGCTAATAGTACAGAAAGACAACCTCATCATGGTAGCATGTACTACTATCCCTCTATATTTTTAAGGACAAGTTGAAAGATTGTTTAAAGTGTATTTTAAAACCGCAAGACATCCAGCATGTAAAACTGCTACTAGTCCACTGAACCTGTTGCAAGCTAATTGTTTGGCAGACAGCTGCAAAAATTGAAAGCCAGTCCATCTGACCAGTTGGATATTTAGACAAATCAAGTAAATTAATCTTTAAATTTCATATTGTTTCATATTTAAAAATAGTAATTGAAACCATGCAAGACATTGCAGCTACTTTTGTTTCTGTTGACTAATTGCGTCTTTAAAGCAAAGGATCTGTGATGCATTTATTATGTACTTCAGAGAGAGGAACATTTATCAGATGGAGTTTTTTTTGCATTGGGAAAATGCACAATGGAATTAAAGTTGGCACATTGATGCAACTGTCATGGACTGCTATTGAACTTTCTTTAAAAATCAGAAATATGTAGACCTGCAAACCCTTCAATTTGACCCCAAGTTATACGGAAATGCTGTTTCGATGGCCTAGTAGTTAGAACCTCGGCATGGATGAGGGAGGTCATAGGTTCGATCCCTGGGCAAGACATACCAAAGACTTTTAAAAATGGTACTAACATATGCCTTAACGCTCAGCATTTAGGGGTTAGTGTTAGGACTGGTTATGCTGGTGTCAGGATAATAAGACTGGTTGGGAGATAATGCTTTATGTATGCATTAAAAATCCAAATCACACACACGAAAATGACCCTACATTACAGACTCATAGAATAAAAGGACAAATTATGGAAATATAATTGTTTGCATTAAAATTGGGATGCTATCTTAACTGTGTTTGTCAGATCTGGGATTCACATTAGATTCACTAGAATTCATCATGGAACCAGACTAACTTTCTCTGAGTACCTCAGATGCTTTTCAGCTGTATGTACATTGTGTATTTTGAAATGTTAAACATCTTCATGATAAAGTTGCTTATTTCTTGTTAAAATGGCTTCTGACAATGCAATGTCAGGACAAAAGGGACAATAAACATCTTAAAGTATTTCAGTAGTACAGAAGAATTAAAGGAAATATTCATATTCTTCAAGAAAAGTCAGGACAGGCAACAATTATGTGTAATATCATGCATTGATTGGTGTGTGTCACATGGCGGGAAAAATGAATTGCAGCTTGTGAAACTGAACTGGAGACGTAATTAAGTTTCATGCAGATTTTATATACAAGTTGTGAGTTGAATCCACTGTTTACTACTGCATCGGTCTTGAATCATACTTCTAGACCGTCTACTTCATGTTTGTTTTTGCAAATATATATATATATATATATATATATATATATATTGATTTGAATTCACAATTTTGTAAACCACAAGTGTCATTTTAGGATTAAATTATTGCAAAAGATATATTCCTTATTAAGCTTATCAGTTGTACCGGTTCTCAGATAAATGTTCATTACAATAAATCCATATTTCTATGGTGTAAATTATGAATGTTGCAACATCAAATTTTGGGTATCCCAAATTTGAGATATTTTGTTAATTATTCTGACCAATTTTGAGTAGTATTATACATTTCCTGTCATAGTGTTAAACTTTAAAGTGTGAAATGAGAGAGAAAATCTGCCAAGTTGCTTCATGTTTTAAAATCCAGAATCATTTATGACTCTACTGGATTAATTTCTGATAAAATATTGACATTTATTTGATTGCACTTTAAATTATATTCAGGCAAAACAGAAATATATGGTGTCTCACTGAAGCAGTTTTCAAAATGCGATTGTGTTTTATTGTCAATTAATTTAATTTAAATGGGCAAAACATTTAAAACCTTGAATGTTTTTATTAATGGATCATTCAGAAAAAATTGAATAAACAAATCACAATGGTGGAAAGAAGAATATTTTTGTTCTGTCTCGGTCTTGGAAAGTACTTGGCTGTGATATACAAAATATAAACAAAATAACATATGGTTAGCATGAAAAGCACTTACCTGAATGAGATTGTATATTTGTTACAAAATACTGGACAGTTATTTTTCATTATTAAAAATGACACCATACGTCTTAGACATCAATCGTTTCCAAAAAGAACACGAAATTACAGCTGAAGTGACTCTCGAGATTTTACAAGTGACTCTTTAGTTTGGAAATCTGTTGAGAACCTTGTACTGTTGTTTTAAGTATTCTTTTTTACTTGAATTGATACTGTATTTATTATTTATTATTATTATTATTATTATTATTATTATTATTATTATTATTATTATACACATAATAATATTATTATTGTTATTGTTTTTGTTATTTTTATTTTTATTAGTATACACATATTATTATCATTATTTTGATTATTAGTATTATTATTATTGTTGTTATTATTATTATATTATTATTATGATTAGTATTTATATTATTGTTGATTTTGTTTTAATTATTATTATTATTATTATTATTATTATTATTATTATACATATACAGTATTAAAGTTTCAATCTGTTCTGTCTTCAGAGCTGACTGAGATCTGGCTCAATTCAATACATTCTTGTGCATCTTCCTCTCATCCTGGAATCCCTCCTGTGATTCTCGTTGGAACCCATGTTGACAAGATTCCAGAGGTATGTGTAGATGGTATAGATAATAAATGACTCGTATACAGAGCTCAAACTTCCAATGTATATTATTTAAATTATTAACAGTGCTGATTCTAACATGATTAGAGGACAGACTGTTTCTATCTTGTTCATTTGTGCAATGCACTATTGTCAGCAGTAGTGTCAGTGTTAAATAATGTGCAAAGAATAATTGTTGAATTCAATGTGAATTCCAGTCCACCATCACCCCCAACCAACCAACCATAAACTGGACAGGGAAGGTCAGAAGGCCCCCTCTAATTGCTTTATATATTTTTACTGAATTTAATGCACATTTGCTACAAAGTATTAATAGGTGAATACCAACTAATTGTGTAACAGCACTTTTTAATGGATGCATCTATGGGATATAATATTGTAAACCAAAAAAAGTATTGCTTTCATTTTGTCCGAATCACTTAGTAATGCTTCATTGATAGCAATAGCATCAACATTTCAAAGCCATGGGCAGTTCCAGGCTCTTTTGGTCCCTTGCAATCAAAGAGACTGAAATCATTTGAAGTGGGCATAAGACCTTAAGGCCTGTAAGACTTAGCGCAATCAATGTTTTTGGGGATGTAGTGGATCCAGATGCCCATAGCTGTACTGATAAACTTTGAGAAGGTGAATTTCTTTCTTTCACAACTCGTCACTCTCTATTGTATCTCTACTGAGTGTCAACAGAACCACAGTCCCATGGTAGCCACATGTATCATTCCATATGAGTTTGAATCCTTTATTGTCAGCTTTCATATATCATCATTCATCGCCAGTGTGTACAGGTAAAGACATATGGCAGACACAGGCATCAAATGTTTTCAGATATGGGGAAAAGCTCAAACGTTTTTCCAAATGTTAACACTCTGTACACACAATTATTTAAATTGATATTGCAGTTTTCTCAAGTAATTAAAAGAAAACCAACCTTTTTTTACTGCAACATTCCATATTTTATTACCAGAATCAAAATGATGCTTGTCTTTAAAAAGGATTTTGACAATTTCAGTAATTGATCCAGGATGATTTCATTATGTAAAACTGAACCTACAGCTTTCTAGTCATGGGTCTAATGAATTCACCTTTGAAAATCTTGCAATACAGTGGTTCCCTGGGAAAATTGATGCCCCAAAGCCAGTTGTTATGAAATTTTGGAATGCAGAATTCAAAGTCAATATTATGAGGAAGAAAAGAGGTTTTAAGAGCACATAAAATGTAACAATGGTGGAAGATGTCAGTGAGTGGAAACTATGGGACTCTTAAATATGATGACCGTGCATCCACAAATTGAATCTTCCTGGTGTGTATACCAAACAAAGGCTGGTAAAATGTACAAATTTGACCTTTTGGACAACATTAATACAACAATGAATCTCAGTCCAGATGTGAAATAATTGTTCATAGTGATTCTGCTTACAACTGAAGGTATAAAACTTTGTACCAAAAGATGTTAAAAAAATTGTCTGGCCTTTCTGTATTCTGAGTTCGGAAAATTGGCTTTAATAACAGGACAAATCGTTTAAAGGGTACAGAATTTCAAACGACTTTGCAGTTTAATTTTTACTTATGCTTTTCTTGAAAAAAATGAGTATTGAACATTTGTGATTTTCATACATTGGTCATATGTATATATGTTTGTGTGTGTATGTATATGAATGCATAAATACATATGTATGTATTTAAGTAACTGTAATTATGTGTACCACATGTATGCATATGTCTATTTTTGAATGCATATGTATGTATGTATGTATGTATGTATGTATGTATGTATGTATGTATGTACAGGTGTTGCCACCCAGTTTAGAAATAATTGTGAATTTTGCAATAATAGAAAAAGATGTGATGGTCAGGGCAGATACATTTTTCTTGATATATCAATTAAAGGATATTTATGCTGGAGAATTTATGCGGTCATAATGTTGATAATGCTGAGTTTTTTTAGGAATTTGAAAGAGGATGTATCATACATTTTGACAATTCTTATGTTATTATTAGCGATGACTGGATTGTTGTTCAGGACATGGAGGAATTTGAAAGAGGATTTATCATAAATTTTGACAATTCTTATGTTATTTGTGATGCCTGGATTATTGTTTAGGACATGGAGGAATTTAAAAGAGGATTTATCATAAAAGTTTGACAATTCTTATGTTATTAGTTGTGATGACTGGAATGTTGTTCATAACATGGAGCTTGACTCTTGTATCATCCTGCATAATAAACACTCTATGGACATCAAGAATCAACTTGAATTAGTAGATCCAAGGAGAGCTGTGTCAATCCTGAGAGTAGAATGTTTACCTGGTGACAGGCAAATCCTGTGAAACAAAATAGATTGGATTATTTTTAATCGGAGGATATGTTTTTAGATTGTCTTGATGCATCAATTATTCCAGGTTATAAAACAAACCATTCAGCAGTAACATTAAAATTATAAATATCCACAGTACCCAGAGGTCATTAGTACTGGAAATTCAGTTTAAAGCTACTAAAGCAAGAAGAATATATTCAGTTGGTCAATAGCTGTATATATAACACAGTAGAAGAATGTTATTGTGAAGGCAATAAGAAAACCCCACTTAGGTGAAATTAACTTGGAATGATCTTTTTAGTTATGAAATCCTTCAAATACTTTTAAGATCAGAATCAATTAGTTATTCTCAAGCTATGGAAAACTTGATAATGAAACCTTTAAGAAAATTTAAGCTGAAATACAGACCTTACATACTCTAGTGATGCAAAATAATAACCCCACTGTTAGAAAAGAATTGAATTAAAAGACAGCTAGATTTAAAAGAAATGAGGAAGAAAGAGATGGCAGGTGTAATGTTAAAATCAAAATGAAGGTGGTATGAGTCTGGTGAAAACGATTTAAAATGTTTCTTTAACCTTGAAAAGAGAAATTACACAAACAAAATAATAGAATACTTAATTATGGAAGATGGAACAATAGTAACAGGTCAAAAAGATATATAAAATCAACAGAAATATTTTTATGAAAAACTATACAAAAGACAAAACGATAGTAACTTGCAAATTTTGAAAGAGGCTCGTGTGAAGGTAAGGTAACTTTTGAGTAATATGGTTTAGCAATGAAAAGTTTGAAAACTGAAACTAGCCCCGATTCAGATGGCTTTACTGTAGAGGTATACAAGTTCTTTTGGAACAATTTAGGTGGCTTTACTTTTAGGTCTCTAAATGATGGATATTATTGAGTGAATATCAGTCTCCTGGAATAACTAATTGTTTTTAAAAGATTAGATAAAAAATAGAATTTGTTTTAAAATTGGAAACCAATTTTCCACTTAATAGGTTACATGATTCAGCATCTATTGCTTCTAGGATCATGAGAATTTTTCCTCTTATTGTTAATGACAGTCAAAAGGGTTTTATGAAAAGGAGATTCACTGGTGAAAACACAAGAATTTTATATGATCTTATTGCAGTATCATGAGAAGACAAAAATGAATCTAGTAGTCTCTTTCTGATAGACTTTGAAAAAGCTTTTGACTCATTTGAATTTGATTTTCTAGAGAATGCCCTACAATTGTTTTAGAGTACTCTGCAATAAGTCTAAAAGTTGTATAATTAATAATAGACAGTTATCCACATTTTCAAATTGGAGTGAGGGTTGTCACCTAGAGTGAGACCCTTAGCTCCATATTTATTTATAATAGAAATTGAACTTATTACAGTATAACTAAAATAGTACACAAATATTACAGCGATTTCCTAAATTAAGTTCAAATTAAGGCAGTACACTGTTGATGTTTTTTTATATTATTAGATGGTTATTGTTTGTCATTGAAGGTAACCAAGGCAACCAAGCAGATTTTTAATGACTTTGCCTCTGCATCAGGACTGCACAGCAATGTTTTTAAGTCATAATCAATTTGGATTGGAAATTTAAAAAATTCAATTGAAAAGATATGTCCTGAAATTGGTATTAACTCATCAGTTGCCAATTTTAGATGAATTATTTGATGAAGTTCAAGGAAGTATTGAAGATGCTCGGCTTGTGGAGTAGAAGGAATTTGTCATTTACTGGAAAAATTACTTTGAAAAAATCATTTTGCCAAAATGTATTCATTTTTTGCTGCTCAACTCAACCAAGTCTTCCACCCCATATAGAAAATGAACTGAATTACGTTTTTGAGGTTTATTTGGGATGGCAAAAGCAAGAGGGTGAAATGATATACTCTTATAGCTTCCTTTAAGAAGGGGATATTAAACATGATTAACTTGCACTCATTGATGTGTTATATAAAGCTTTCATGCTTTAGGCACCTTATCCTAAATGAAGATAGTTTATGTTAAAAACTTGTTTCCGAACAAGTATTTGGAAAATTAAAACTATGAAAATGAACTATCGCTTGTTAAGAAATACTTGTCTCAGATATTCTTAATTTAGTAAGTATATATTATTTTAAATCATAGACATGGTGGAGAACAAATGGTGTTATACTTATTAAAAATCTTTTTTAATGCACAAGGATTTCTATTAAGTTTTGATGAAACACAAATTAATAATGTTATACTGTACACTTTGCTCTTATCTCAAAGATTTCAGTAAAGTGGGGAAAAAATTAAAAGTTTTTGAAATTGGAAACACTTTTAATGTAAAACTCAACATAAGGTTTCTTATTAGGATAAGAGCAAAGAATACATTTATTTATAAAGATATAATAAAAGCCAGGATACAGAAGCCAAATGGCAAATATTAAACTTGGTCCAGGCAGATAGGATGTGCTTTTAATGTAAATGAATGGTCCAAGACTTTTGTTTTAACTAAAGTTTGGATGAAAGACACAACATTGATTAGCCTTAGTTTTAGATTTCTACATAGAAATATTGCCACAAATTTATATCGTACCAACTTAGTGTTACAGTTTTTTTTTTAAAGTTTCAATACAATATATATTTAAGTCATGTTGATTCTGACCTATAGATGAATATATACTTAATTCATGTTGATTACTGGCCTGTGGATTGATATATACTTGTGTTGATTACTGGCCTATAGATAAATATATACTTAAGTCGTGTTGATTCTGGCGTATAGATATACTTAAGTTGTATTGATTACTGGCCTATAGATGGATATATTCTTAAGTTGTGTTGATTACTGGCCTGTAGATTCATATATACTTAAGTCATTTCAATTGCTTACTTATAGATATATATATATAGACAATAATAAGTTGTTCAGTTTTGTGCAGTACATTCTCTTCACATGTCAGGTAGAGACAGTTCCTTGATTTAAAGAAACAAAACTCTGGTCACTGGCCAGTTTTAATGCACTATAAAAATACTAAAATGCACGGGAACCAACCTGACCATTGGTCACTTTAAATGAAGTGTTCCCATTTTAACATGCAAAAGAATCAAACTCTGGTCACTGGTTACTTTGAATGAATTTTTGCCATATTAACAGGGAAAGGAATCAGATACTGGAGGCTGGTCACTTTGAATTGATTTGTGTGCCATATTAACATGGAAAGGAATCAAAGTCTGGTCACTGGTCACTTTGAATGGATTGTTGCTGTATTAACATTCAGACCATCAGATGAAAACTGTAGCACATACTTAATTGACATGTGTTTGCAGTATGCATTTTTTTTATGTTGCGGTGTATTCCTGAAATGCATGCTTTCATTATGTTAATTATGTGACTGTTGTATTCATGTGCTCCCATTTTGTTAAAATGTCTGAAAATGTCTGATTTCATTATGTTAATTATGTGACTGCTGTATGCATTTGTTTTCATTGTATCAAAATGTATGAAAATATCTGATTCCATTGTTTAATTTGTGTCCGCTGTACACGTGTTTTCATTGTACTGGTATCTTCAAAAGTATGTTTTCCATTATGTTAAATGTGTGACTGATTTAAACATGTGTTTTCATTGTCTTGTGTTTCAAAAGTGCATAATTATTATTATCTTAAATGGATTTTTTTTTCTAAGGAAAATTCCACCAAGAATTATTTTACTTTCTTCACAGGAAAATCGAGAAAAGGTCATTAATAAGTACTTCATGAAAATACGCCAAATGTTAAAAAACAAGCCGATTGTATTCCACCTGATGGATAATATTGCCATTGATAACACCCAGTGTGACCCGAAGCTGGAGCACTTGAAAAGAAGAATTTTTGAGCTGGCATCACAACAGCCCCATTGGGGGGAGGAAAAACCTGCCCGATGGCTCCCCCTGGAACAAGCGATCATGAAAATAAAAGCTTCTGGGGTCAAGGTACCAATAGGAAGACAAATTTTACATTAAATCACAAGAAATGTTTTCATGACAATTAAATTTTTTTAAATAAATTTCTTTCATATTCTTTTATTATTTCTGTTCTGAAATGTCCTACAGCATAACATAATAGATGGAAATTAGTTGGAAAATGTATATCCAACACATCATATGATATTCACCATCAACATTTCTTAAGTCTGCAAATATTATTCAACTTAATTAAATTGAATGTGCTGATAGTAAGTTCCAACATAGTAAGTTCCAACAATGTTCATGTTACTGATACACCTGTATCTATCACCTTTGGCTCCAGACTTTATTACAGTATTGGTATGCTTTCTTTTCATCAGGTTGCACCAATCAGTCTCATAGAAGAGATAAATAGGTCCTCATCTATTAATATTGAAGACAGAGATGAACTGGAAGTGTTCCTTAATTTCCAGCATGACATTGGCACGATTCTTTACTTCAAGTAAGACAAAGGTTTCTTTCCCCCATTGATCCAGAAATGTCTTTTAATCCATTCTTTGATTTTTTTACAATGCACTTAACATTATTTTAGACTAACCCTAGTTTATACTGAGTGAAATAATAATTTAATACACAGTGACCTGTGCATTATCAGGGCTGAGCAAATTTTTTTTTTAACCACTAGTCCAGGACAAGTGGTTTCAGAAAATTCACTAGTCCCACCTTTCTCTTCACTAGTCCCACCTTACTTTTCACTAGTCCCACCTTACTTTTCACTGGTCCCAAAATGGTAATCACTTGCAGAGATTTGATGTTTTAGCTGATGGATTTGAAAATATGTTCATGTATATGTCTGCCACCTGCAACTAAGCCAGCAGTTGATAGCTGTGTCTGGGTTAAAGTCCTCAAGCTCTGGTCCATTTGCAGAAATGTTCATTAGCATTTGTAAACTCTTTAGGTTTAAGGAATTCCTTAAAGAAGTCTTGATTAAGTTCATTGAACTAAATCCTCGTTCACACTCAGCAGTGGTTGGGCTTATTACAAACATGATTAAGAGTGTTCCAAGAATTTCAACAGGTGGGTCCGGTGACTGCTTGTATGCCCTCATCTTTGCTTTGATACTGCTCAT
Source organism: Unio pictorum (assembly GCA_030141615.1). Lineage (NCBI taxonomy): Eukaryota > Metazoa > Mollusca > Bivalvia > Unionida > Unionidae > Unio > Unio pictorum. The sequence goes on from JARLTB010000100.1 coordinate 12,708,087, forward strand.
GAATGGCATGATGGTCTTCCTGTTTGAAAATCACTTCAAGATGATTAAGAAGAACCTGCAAGTCTTCCCTCCCATATTTCATTAGAGCTGCCCTCTCATGAGGAAAGTGACTGTAGTCAAATATTCTAAAGCATCTCAAAGGTTCTTCATTGAAGTTTCCAAAACCAAAGAAAACAAAAACATGAAATAAAAAGAAAATTCCATTAAAAATGTAACTCATGTTTAATTACTAGGAATAAAGTTTAGGAATGATCAATATATTTGCCTTTTTTAAAGAAAGTTTTGAATCTTTTCTTATACTCACCGCTTGTCAATGTAGCTTATCATGTCATCAATGATGTCAGTCACACATGCTGGATTGGGCATTTCCCCTTTAAAATCCATGGTCTTGTATGTCTTACTGGTGGATTCAGAACTTGAGATGAATTCCTACAAAATAATAGAACTTAATAATATTTTATTATATGTTACAGAAAATAAAACATAAAAAGCATTCAAAATATTTGAAAACTGTCAGTGAATAAGTTTTAATTGGTTCAGTAAACTAAACTTCTTATGAAGACAATGGAAAATGCAAGTACTAAGTTAAAATATTAAATACCTTTCATCATTGGTCCATGTTTATGCTTTAGAGCTTCCAGTCTAAGAATGTGAGCTTCTACTTCATAGTAGACCTCTGTCACCAGCAGGTTGTCCTTCTGAAACACCCTGGACAAGGATGATGTAATCTCTAAGATGTCACACATAGCATGCAGCATAAACACAAACTTCACTGAAGAAATCTCCAGGATGTAGCTCTTTGCTCTGGCAGATTCATCAGAGGACCCTTTTGAAGCAACATGTTCCAGATGACTTTGAATGACAGTCAGGCTGGTCTTAAGGGCATTTAATGCTCTTGTCTTGCTCGCTAACCATCTCACCTATGATATGAAAGCAAAGAAAGATCTAATAAAAACAACAAAACAGAAAAATAATTACAATGTTATTTTTGTCCTTTGTCAATTAACCCATCATTAATCTTTTATTTCTCCTCCTCCTCCTCATAAGCATCCATTTTCTAAGATTGTAATAAAGTACAAGGTATTCCACATCAAATATTTAATTATCAAGAATTATTAGATCACAGATAAATCTATAAGAATAAAATAATACTCACATTAAATTTCAAGCTCATTCAAGACAAAGTATGTCATATAATAAAACAAATTATCCATAATTTTCAAACAAAATGTAAAATTTAATTGTATATACAATATGTGCATAAAGGTACAAACCTGCTTTATACCACTCAAGTGAGCCAAGGGCATGTCAAGTATATCTGAAATTGCCTTCACTTCTCGTCGTCTCTTGGGGCTGTAGTGATAAAACAGGAAAATCCCCTTTACAGTCTCCTCAGACTTTTTCAGATATGAACTCGCTTTGACGGTATCCAGAGCTGCAAGTTCTAACTTGTGAGCAACACAATGCATAGGAAATATCCTTGGAGCACAGTCTAATAAATATTTCATAGTTCCACTTTTTAATCCCTGCATCACATTGGCACCATCAAAATTGGCACATACAATGGTTGGTTTCCTGCTAGTAACATCACTAAGATCGGATAAAGTAAGACCCACTTTCTCCAAACCCATTTCAATGCCTTCCTTTACTCCCAAGGCATCAGCTGATTTCAACTCCTCAATGCTGACAAATGAGGTTTTCAGTTTTCCATTGTCTAGGTATCTTACAATTTCTTGCTCTGATATGGTAGCATCGGTACTTCCATCAGCAAGAATGGAAAGGAATTGACTGGAATCCAGTCTTTCCCTAACTACTTCTCTCAAGACTTGACTGATTGATAGAACAAAGTCTCTTGCCCTTAATCTGTTCTTATAATTCATGCCAAGTTCAACACCGTTCTTCTGCTGGAGTGCACACATCATTTCCATATCAGAAAATATTTTTCCATAACGGGCTAGGGTGTAGGCTGTGTTAAAGAGACCTCTCATTTTTTTCATTTCAGTCTCATTTAGTTTTGAAAGGGCCTTTCCTAGTGGAGTGTCAGCAACTCTGACTTCACTGATTTTCTGCACATGCTGGTTAGAGTCATGCATATATTGTGCTACACAGGCCTTGTGGGGTCCAGACATGTCATGAGACTTGATTGGTTCAATCCTGAAATTGTCACTTCCACTGACAAATACTGGGTGAATTTCCAACCTGTGCCAGTTTTGGATATTGTTTGCAGTAACTGCAAAACATCTTAGACTTTCCTTCGAGTCAATATATTCAAGCCAGGGATAACAATCAACCCAATGCGGCTGAAAATTTATCTGTCTCTTAGTAGTGTCATATTTTACATTTTTTGCCATCACGGATTGTTGCTTTTGTCTCTTTGGAGAAATAGCTACCGCACAATCAGTATCCGTCTTACGTTTTATCCCTCCATTTTCTTTTTTTTTGTGGGGGGGGGGGGGCACCAGACAGATTCCCCCCCCCCAAAGTAAAAAGTATTTATGTGTGTTTTGTGCTCCCCCAAGTATGTTGTTTGTTTGTTTTTTATTTTCTTTAAAATCCCATTAATTTTTCCCCATCGGGGTTATATATTAAAATCCCATTAATTTTTCCCCATCGGGGTTATATATTTTGATTTGGGGTATTTAGACGGTCCCTAGTGTTTTTTCTGTAGATCCTTAGTAGGTGGGAATTGACCTACCCACCCTAGTAGTCTACTTGTATAATTTTGTTGACCATGGCTAGTGGTCACCTATTTCCTTGTGTTTGCTATTTGTGTTGGTGCTATTTGTCTGTTTGCTATATCAGGTATATACCTTTGTATTTTTGTAAAGGAAAGCCTTTCTGTTCAGATATATTTAAATTTATTTTATTTTTAAATAATTGTCCTAATATTAAGTATATTGTTATGTATGCTTCTATCTTTACCTCCGCATGTTTGATTTGTGTTTACTATTGTGTTTATCCCGTGCTTAATCCTCTTAGCTAGAATTCTACTCAGTATTTTGTAATCTGTGTTTAGGAGAGAGATGGGTCTCCAGTTTTTTAAGTCTGTTTTGTCACCTTTCCCTTTATATATGATAGTAATCAATTCCTCCCTCATGGTATTTGTCATTTTGTCATTTTTTAATAATATATTATTGTATAATGATTCTAGAATGGGCGCCACCTCACATTGGAATTTCTTATAGAATTCCGCAGTGAGGCCATCTCATCCTGGTGATTTACCTTTGGCAAGTTCTTTTATTGTGGTTTGTACTTCTTCCACAGAAATGAGTTCATCACACTGTATCTTGTGCTCAAGTGAAATCATTTCGCATTGTATTGTATTTAGATATTGTGTTATAGTGTCGTCTATGTATTGAGAAGTGTAAAGTGATCTATAGAAATTGTGAACTTCTGTCATAATTTCTGCCTAAGTAGTTACTTCCCTCCCTTCTACTATTAAAGTGTCTAATGTTTTTTCTCCCCCCTTTCTTTTTCTCCATTTTATATAATTCTTTGGCCTGTTTGTATATATGGTGAAATTTTCCCGCCCTTGTTTCATTTCCCCTTGTTTCATAATCCTCTAGCTTTTCTAGTTGTATGGAGTAGCTCTCCTTATCCCTCATGGGTGTTGTTTTTGCATTTATTAGTGTTTTTAATTGTAATTTTTCTATTTTTTAATCTGTTTACGTTTAGTTGAGTGATATATAGCTATTTGTTTTACTTTTTTTTTAAATCTATCCCAATCAGTTGCTATATCAGCTATTTTTTGTTCCTCTTCATTTGTTAGTATTTTAGGAATTTCTACTTTTATTTCTTGAATTGCTAGTTCATTTTCAAGAATTGAGTTGTTTATCTTCGATGTTCCCTTTCCCCATTTATTATTTTTTGTCACTATTTTTAGTGTTATTTGTTTGTGGTCTGAAATTTTATAATCTAGAATTTTTGCTTTTTTATATATTTTATAGTCGAAATCTGATACATAAAATTTATCTATTCTGCTAGCTTTTTTTATTCCCTGTTGTACATACTCATGTGTATACTTTGTTCTTAAAAGATTTAGTTTTCTATACACATCTGTTAGTTTGTTTGTTTTTATAAGTTTACCCATCACAGTCATGACTGCCATATCTGTAGTTGTTAATTTGCCAGTTCTATCTACATTCTCTCCCACCCAGTTAAAATCTCCCCCCATAATCAGATGTTCTGCTGTGAAGCTATTTAAGTAATTATTTAAATTTATTATAAAGTCATAGTGACGTTCCCTTTCTGCAGGGGCATATACATTCATGATATGTAATTTGTCATTTTTTATATGTATTATTCTTCCCTTTAAGCTATTATCTTCCTTCATTATTTCCCAATTTTGCCTATCTCTGTTACGTATTATTACTGCCACTCCCGCTCTAATGTCATTGTCTTTTGCTTCATTATTCACTACTATTGCATCCATTGAGTTATAGTTCATTTATTAATTCTGGTGTAAGTTTGTTGTGTGTTTCTTGTATTAGTATTATGTCCTGTTTTAATTTTATAAGGTGTGCTGTTTTTTCCTAATTTATTCCGTTAGTGTTTATTGATGTGATATGGAAGTTTAGTTCTTCCATTTTTGGTCCAGGTGGCTATGTATTTAATTTTTCTAGTTCTATTTGTAATTTGTTTATTTATTATTGTAATTTAGTTATTTATGTTGGGGTTTGGGGCATTAACCCCTCGTCCGTATGTTCCCTAGAGTCGTCTGTCTCTCTATCATGTAGTTTCAAGTCGTCTGTCTCGTCTGTTATCATTCCTGTTAGATTTTCAATTTCAATGTCGCCTGTTGAAGATTCTGCAGATAGGTTTAGCTCTATTCTCGTTTCTTTTGGTCTTCGTCTGTGTCTGTTGGGTTTCCTTCTTTGTGGTTCTTGTTGTGGGTTATTCATTTCCATCTCTTGGCTGTTTGAGGAGTCTGTCAAATTCTCCTTTTTTCGTTTTCTCTCTCTCCTGTTAGGTTTTATTGGTGTAGATTCTTGGTGCATGATGTCACTCATTGCTGTTTCGTCTTGGATTAATTCTTCCGAGATTTCCGCAATTGGTAACCCTGCAAATTTATTCCCTGTTTTTATGGGTGTTGCCGGTACCAGTTTTTTCGTTGTTTTCTCTGGTGTTATGTAAGGTTCTTCTGTTTCCAATAGTTGTTCCCCTCTTTCTACTTGTTGGTTTTCTACTACTATTATATTTGGCTCCAGGGGTTTCTGTATTGCTTGTACCTCTGGCTCCAGGAGTTCTTGTCTTGCTTGTATCTCTGGTACATCTTGTACGTCTTGTGTGTCTTGGGATTCTTCCTCTCCTAGCGCGACTTTCGCTGTATAAGATGTAGGGTCTCTTTTTGTCATTTGTCCCATGCAATTTTTAACTGTGCCCTATGACCTTACATCTAGGGCATGGTCTGTCTTTCTCGCATCCGCGATACCAGGATTTGCAGAGAAACCCTATTATGTAGAAAAACATTGGAATTTTTCGGACTTCATCCAGGACCACTTTATTAATTCTGTATCCATAACACATTGCCTTCTTTTCATCTACTATCCGCACTTTGTGTGTTATCATCAACTTCTCTATGAAGACGGTATTTGCAATTTCCAAGGGAAGTCCTGATATAAAGACATCGACTGTTTTTGGAGCCACTTCCCTCACTATGGATTCCGTTGTTAGGATTTTCACCCTTTGCCCGAGTATTAACATTTCGGACTGTTTCAGCAGTGGTAGGGTTTTCTTGGGTTATAAAATGTATTTATTTTTCCCCCGCGTATTGTAATGCGTCGATTTCAGTTTGGTCTATTCCTAGCACCTTCATCGATGTTAGAACTTCGGTTTGTCTGGGGAAAGCAGTGGTCTCACCAAAATCCAGTGTTTGGCAACCCATTCTATGAAAGATTTTGAGCCGTTGGTTTCCCGGGTCTCCATCCAGCTCTGTTTCAAAGAAATCGCTAATTTTGAACTTGTACGATTTGTTTGTGTTTGTCATTCTCCGTCAGTCCAGGGCTTTTAATTCTAAATATAATTCAATTGGTGCACAATAACTTAATAATTATCCCTCCTTTTTCAAACAAATTTACCTTCTCCGAATCGCCGTTATTACCTTCCTTGCAAAAATAATTTAGCAAACTCATTTTATCCACAGAGTAACTATCAGCTTGCTTGACAACTACTTCTAAAGTGATCATAACATCAATTTTCTCTTTTAAATACGAACTGAAACAGCTCATTAATTAGCGTAATTGTTTCGCTTCAAACACAATATCGCACATGGAAGTTAATCATCTGTATAATCAATTATAAATTAAAGAATCATTACTGACTTTTAATCAGTTCATAAAAGAAACCAATACTGATGTCGGTAAAGTACCTTTCATTAATTTAATTACACTGACTCGCTGGATTAAAATCATAGTGAGCCGCTCGTTATGATCTAGATTGAGTAAACTCAATGCAACAAAGCCGCTTACAACACTGCTAATTGATCATACTGGCTTTCTTTTGTTTGACGTGTTTTGATTTGCCGATAATTTGGTCGCTTAGCCCAATATGCAGTCAAGCGGTAAAAGGATGTAAATGTATACACGATGAGGGGTAGAATCAAGTATTCAGTACGCCCGGAGGGCATGATTGGCCAAATAAAGGTAGATATAGTGTGATTCAAGCACGAAAATAAGGACTAGCCCGACTTTTTTAAAAAGCACTTGTCCCGGACTAGCGACATGGAAAATTTTACTTGCCCGACTCCAAAAATTACTAGTCGGGCTATGGAATTTGCTCAGCCCTGGCATTAGATGGTTTTATCGTACAAATCTGTGTTGAGCTGAAAATTGTACTGAATTAGATGGAGTCCAACACAGATGTTTCAACACAACAGCTGGAAATAAAATACATAAAGATTAGATGCTGTACTAAGGCAAAGTTCTTATTATTATTCTTCTTATTATTATTAATCATGTCAGATATGGTATGTAAATCATGTTCCAAATATTTGTAATTAGTTCTAATTTGGATCTATTTTATGTAAAATGGGTCAAATGTCCTCAAAATTAAGTTTCTCATGTCCTTGAATATGCTTGAATTATATCCAAATGTTGATTGTGACCTTGAATATATATGTAATTAAAATAGGTGAAAATGATAACAAAATAAGATATTTGAACCATATGTTCAAACCTGTCAATCCTTATGATTTTGCAGTAAATCTTGCGAAAATGACCATTAAAATATGTTCTTACAGAATCAAAGGAAAAGCTAAGGAAATATTACTATTGTAGTGACATCCAGATAGTAGGCATTTTTGTATTTGATTTGGATATGGGTTTCATATTAGCTGTGGTTGAATTAGGTAGGGAATCAGACTGACTCTACAGGAGTACTGGAGTACATCATGATGATGATGATATTAGCTGTGGTTGAATTAGGTAGGGAATCAGACTGACTCTACAGGATTACCTCAGACACTTTGTACTGCACAGATATTATTTTCATGTGAAACATCTGCAAGTCAAAGTGTTGATTATACAGAGTTACCACATGCACAGCAGTTCCTTGCAAAACCGTCCATCCATGAATCAAGGAATGGGTGGCCTAACCTGTAACAATTTGCACAGTCCATACCCCTTGGTAGTTCCAACCTGTTAGTTTATCCTAATTGTGTCTGCTAATTTCCAACTTAATCCAGTCAAAATCAAGAATAGTTTAATTTTCAAAACAGCTTGATACACTTTGTTCAGTTTGTGACTTATTGAGAAATCACAATAATTGTTAACCGATTTTGTCATGTGACAGGTACTGTCCCTGGCATTGCTGTTTGCATTCAGATAGTTTTGAATCTCATCACTGACCAAAAGGTAAGATCCAAACACCCTTGAGTATGTAGTCCAGCGCAAAATACAAGCAGACAATGGGAAGGAAATACATATTTTATTCTGTTATCTTTGTAACCAACAACTGCTGCTTATCCATTTTCTTTGAAGTTGATCTATGGACAACAATAAAACCCCAAAATTTATGACTGTTTAAGTGATTACAATAAGTAGTGAATTGTGTTTTCTTTCCAAAAATTAATATGTTTCAGGAGTTATCATTGCACTATACAACAGAGTAACCAGCAATCAACACCAAATTTACCAAAATCAATATTTGATTAATCAATACCAAAATTTACTAAAATCATTATTTGATTTTGCCCCTAAAATTTAAATTCATCACAATGTACATTAATGATATTTAAATGAAAATAATGGCAACAATACAGCATAAACTGTGTTCAGAAACACAAAATAGCATTTTATGACCAAACTAACATCTATATCAAGGAATCAAATGCTACCAACATGTTTTCATTTACTATACTAAATGTTTTAAAAATGTTTGCTACAGTTGTTTGTGTGTAATGTATTTTTGAGGTTTGATTCAGGCTTTTATTTACAAATGACAGGTGATTATATAGAGGCATTGGTAGGCTTATTCAATTAAAAACACTTTATTATTAGCAAAAAAGTAAATTGATTATTAAAGCTGAATATTCACAACATTTATATATTACCATATGTAGGAAATATGCAGATTTCAGCTTGAAATAACCACAAGGTTAAGATTTTTCAAAAATAATTTTGTGACATGATTAGGACTGGAAATGTTTTATATTTTGGTCTGGAAAAGGTCTGAACACTATGTCAAATTTTATGACAGGAAGCCTTATTATAGAATTTGTTAAATATGGCATCCAGCTACCAATGCATGTTAAAGACTAAAATGAAAAAAATAAGCATCATATAATAGTTTTAATAATCAGTACAGAAGCAATAAAAGCTGAAAGAAAAGCATACTACTGTCCATGTAAGAAGTCCCACCCCCACCCCATCTTTTCTGATTTTACTGAAAGGACTTTATGGATTTTTTTGTTTGTTATTTGTTTGTTTTTTCTTTTCTGTGCTGATTTTTATAGACCATGCCAGTTTGGATAATTCCACTAAAATAATAGCAATTACAGCCTGCTTTCAAGTACAGTTATTTTGTCTTATTCTTTTCTACTTCAGCTATTTTACAGGCATTTTAGCTTATATCATGATTCCGTGTGATGCCTTGACAATCTGAATTCTCTTCTGGAATTGTACTTGAATTGTTCCTGGATTTTCTTCACATAAATCTATGTAGTACCCTGTATGAGCTTGATCATTTACTAATTAATTAAAGCCTGGTCTGTATACAAAAGCATTTCAGACTCAATCAAATTTACAGTCAATGATCGCAACATCAATTCTTTGAACTTCTGGTGCTTAAAGTTCAATGTTTTTCTTCAGTCTGTATTGTCTAAGTCTAACTACTAACTGTAGTTAGTACATTTTAACTGTATGACAATGTTGATAATAAGGTACAACAGATACTGTAGTTAGTACATTTTAACTGTATTATTTACCTGAGATGGAGATGGTTGATAATAAGGTACTACATATACCATAGTCAGTATTTTTTAATTGAGTCTGCAAGAACATTTATTATAGTAAGTAATGTGTAATGTCTCAGTAAAGCAGTATTTGTATGTTTTTTTTTCAGTGCTAAGCGACTGAGGAAGAAGATTGTGCTTGACCCACAGTGGATGATTGATGCCCTCAAGTCCCTTATTACAGATCACAGGTTTATTGAGCTAAACCCTACCGTTACTAAAGAGTGGTATGCCTTCAATGATAAAGGGAAACTTACACATGAACTAATAGGTTTGTACTTTGAATCTCTTTTATTTATTTCATCTAATTCTTCTGTGCAAGAAGAAGAGCCGTTTTCTTCAAAATATATAATATATGATTAAAAACATATGTGCAAAGTTTCTTTAGAAAACCCATTTATACTAATTTTAAAATCATTTTAGTAAAAAGATCAAGTATAAATAAATTAAATAAAATATGCTAAAATTAACGAATTAGTCCAAACTATCTATTATTGTCAGTATAGAAGTATATTGTTGTAATTGCTTTAAACACATCATGCATATCATTTGAATTTGCTTGAATATCATGTTGTGTGTATTGCTTTATTTAAGTTCAAGAGAGAATTTCTAACACAGACATAGACATGTAGGTATCCCATCATCACACCGTTATTCATTCACCACTGACTGTGGGTAGTCCATCATCACACCTTTATTATTATGACACAGGCAGTAGATATCCCATCATCAAACCTATATTATTTCAACACATTCAGTAGGTATCCCATCATCATGCCTTTATTCTTGCGACACTGACTGTAGGTAGTCTATCATCACACATTCCCAGGATGAACAAACATCCCATCATCACACCTTTTTCTTCTGACACTGACAGTAGGTATCCCACCTTTAGTCTTATAACTGGCTAGGTATCCCATCATCACACCTTTATTCTTTTGATAGACAGTTGGTATCCCAAGACCTTGCTTATGCCCTTCGGCTCAATATAACTTATATTTTAAATTAGGAAGGTTTTGGACTATGCTAAATTTGGTACAAGATATTAGGAAGGTCTTGAACTATGCCAAATTTGGTATAAGATATTAGGAAGGTCTTGGACTATGCTAGGTTTGGTAAAAGATATTAGCAGGCTTTTCAATAGATGGGTATCCTCAGGGTTTAGATATGGAATATGTGGAATTTAAATATTTCCCATTTTTGACATGCAGATATTTCAACTCTTGTCTTTTTGACACATGGAGATTGGGTGGGAGCATCAATGATAATTACACTTGATTCACCTCCACATTAATTTCTTAATAAGAATACACTGCCCATAAAACATTTACTGTAGGAGGAACTGATTGACATCTGCTTGACAATGGGATGCATCTTGTCGGCCAAGAATATTGCACAAAATGGAAGATACATGAACTTGGAGGAGCTAAATTGTCGCAGATGTCAGATCAGACTTAGTTGCAATTGAATTGGGTTAGATTGTGTCTAAAATTTATGATAGAGGAAGAGAAAACAATTATGAAATGAATGGATTGCTTTCTTATCACATATTAGCATTGGTATGTTTGGACATCAAATTATAATCAACTGGTCAGAAATGGTACATATGAAGTCAGCTTGTGAAGCTGGTTGTCAGAATAACGGGATCAAGTTGACAACTTTAATTGTTTTTTGGTCATTTGTTTCCTATTACACAAAACGTGAATATATGGATTCATGCAAAGCCAATTTTCAGCATAGGATTTTGTTTGTTGATGATTTTACATTTGACTCTGGACAAATTTCTGTTAAAACTTACATGAAGAGTATTAAACCTACTTGACATTGGTATTATTGCTTTTTAAAGACCTTATGGTGTTAGTTTCTAAATGACTTGACAGTGAAACTAATGCTTTTTTAAATTACCTCATGCTGTTGATTTCTTGATGCCTTGACAGTGAAATTAATGCCTTTTTAATGACCTAATGCTGTTCATTTCTAGATGCCTTGACAGTGAAATAAATGCCTTTAATGACCTCATGCTGTTGGTTTCATGATGCCTTGACATTGATATTACATGTAATGACCTTTCTATGGTGTCCTGCTCAACCCGCTGTTGGTTTCTAATGCCTTGAAAGTGAAATTAATGCCTTTTATTGACTGTATGCTGCTGATTTCTAGATGCCTGCTTGACATTGAAATTAATGCCTTTTTTATGACCTCAAGCTGTTATTTTCTAGAGGCTTTGACATTTATATATTTTTTGTTGATTATTTCTATATGTCTTGACAGTGATATTAATGCCTTTTAATAATCTCATTCATTTGATTTCTATATACCATGACAGTGAAATTAATGCTTATTAATGACCTTGTGCTTATGATTTTTAGATACCTTGACAGTGAAATTAATGCCTTTTAATGACCTCATGCAATTGATTTCTAGATGCCATCTGGACCAAGAAAGACAAGCCAGATTTCCATGACAATAAGAAGTATTTAATACTTGTGATGGAAAAGCTGCATATTATCGCCAGACCAATGTCATATACCATGGACGGAGAGTCAGTCAAGGTTTGTTTAAAGAACGTCTGATGATGTATTTCTACCTTGTTTCATTTGCACCTGAAATATTCTTTGACACAAGCATATAGTGTTGATAGTGCATTCCGTTTTGTCTATGATTCATATTTCATTATGTCAAATTGTCACATGATAGACCGAGTCGGGACTGGATTAGTGAAGACACGGAACACAACTGCGTTAATAAGATGTTTATTTTATAAACGCAATTTTAACAAATCAACTCTGACACCAATATTTTACAAAATATAAGAAAAATCTATTTATATAAATGTTCCTAACATGGAACTATGAATTTCAGTAACGTAATGACAAAAAAGAAGTATAAGAATGAATTTACAAATATGAATATATATATATATATATATAAAAGGCTCGTATAACGAGATAGATGCAAATATGCAAAGAATGCGTCGTCAATATGACGAGACTAGAATGAAGATATTAAATAATTAATACGTCGTCCATATGACGAGACATATGCAATCGTGAACCCTAAATTCTGAAGTTCTCGTTCATGGGGCGAGATTTTGTGTAGAATGAAATTATGCAGGTATCGTTCATATAACGAGACTGCAAAGAAGATATTAAATAAATAATACGTCGTCCATATGACGAGATATATGCAATTGTGAACCCTAAGTTCTGAAGTTCTCGTTCATGGGACGAGATTTGTGTAGAATGAAATTATGCAGGTGTTGTTCATATAACGAAACTGCAAAGAAGATATTTAAATAAATATTACGTCGTCCATATGACGAGATATATGCAGCATACGTAAGCACCATACACAGGCACCACACACGGGCATTACACGGTCAGCATAGACAAGCCCACACACGTAGTCACCACAACATGGCACCACACACGCAGATACCACAATACTGCACCACTTCAACACTACACGTCACCACACACGCAGTTACCACAACACTGCACCACTTCAGCACAACACGTCACCACTACGTCACAACACTTCAGCGCAATATGGCACCACACCACTTCAGTTACCACACCACGTCAGCTAAAATTAAAACAACCGAACCGTGTAATACATATGACACGGTCAAGTATTCTCACACATATATGTAGCGCATGCGCGCACATGAAATAATTATCCATGTACATTTAACGTTAAGCATGCAGCGTATAATTGAACTCAATTATGTTCAGATACAAAAGAACTAATGAAACAAAATATAGTACTTCTGATAAAATGGCGCTGCCTAACCTACGTATTTATTCTATAGATTTTATAATAAATACTAAACATCTAATATGTAAAACAATGAATTATATCATAATACAAATAGCAATGAGAACAAAGTTAAATATATTGTTACCTCTTTTAGCTGATAGATTGCTCCGTTTAGGATGGAAGCTTTTCCGACAAGACTGGATCGTTATGTGATTTCTGTCTTATAATTTCGTCCTTATATACCCCTAGCTGTGACAGATATGCGCAGCTAGGTACTTTAAACTGCAGGCAATTTCGCATATGCAGCATGAGCTGAGCGTTCACTCATTATGCCGAAATAACTAAAAAGCCCATAAAATAATAAACTACCCTCGGTAAGGCTGTACGCAGTAACGAAATCGAGACTAGATTTTTGACCACATATACATATTGAACATAGTCGTATACAATTTCGTGACATACCTCCCCCCTTCAAAAAAAAGTGGAAACACTTTTAGAAAAACCAACGAAATTGGCAGAAACAAAAATGCGATATGAGACGTTATTTGCATTACAGTAATAACGTGATATTATGAAGGAATAAAAATAATTAAAAAAAAACTGCAAATCACAGTCTGCTTAAGTAATCAGCCCCTACATTTTCCGACCCTCTGATTGCTTCAATCCGAAAACGATATGGCTGTAGAGTCAGTGCCCAACGCATCAATCTTGCGTTGGCAACTTTTGCCTTGTTCAAATATATGAGAGGCTGATGGTCCGTTTCAAGGACGAATTCCCTTCCGAAAAGGTACGTGTGGAATTTAACTATACCCCACACCAGTGCCAAGCACTCCTTTTCGATCACAGAGTAATTTTGCTCCCTAGGCAGCAATTTTCTACTAGCATAGGCTATGGGTAATTTTACCCCCTCTTGCTCTTGTAGCAAAACTGCACCTAACCCGGTCTCTGACGCATCAGACCTCAAAATGAACGACTTATTTAATTCCGGCAACTTTAAGATTGGTGCACTGATCAAATTTTCCTTAAGAGCGTTAAAAGCTCTTTCTTGGCAAGGACCCCAAGAAATCTTATTTGGCTGCCCCTTCCTAGTTAAATCCGTCAACGGACTAGCTATGGCGGCGAAATTCGGAACAAATTTCCTATAAAAACCTATCAACCCAAGAAACGATCGTATTTGTTTCTTGGTTTCGGGTCTAGGAGCATCTTTGATAGCCCCAACTTTGTCGGGGTGAGGTTTTAACTGCCCTGACCCACTTACTAAATGTCCCAAGCATTCCAAGTTAGAATACGCTATACTACACTTGGAGGGTCTCGCGGTGAGATTTGCCTTACGGAGCCTTTCAAACAGAACAACTAATATCCTAACATGTTCTTCCCAGGTATGTGTATACACAAGAATATCATCGACAAAACTATCTACGTTATTCATGCCTTTCAACAATTTCCGCATAAGACGCACGCACGACGCACCGGCATTTACTAGACCAAAAGGCATCACCTTAAACTGGTAAAGACCTTTAGGGGTCGCGAATGCAGTTAATACACGGGATTTTTCAGCGATGGGCACCTGCCAATATCCTTTTGTTAAATCTATTTTAGAAATGTACTGGTGCCCTGCTAATTTCGAAAACAAGCCCTCCATGTCTGGCATCGGTTCAGCATCAAACACAGTGACTTTATTTAGTTGTCGAAAATCTATACAGAATCTAGTTGTTCCATCTTTTTTACTAACCAATACCACGGGGGAAGAATAAGGGGAGTTTGAGGGTTCAATTACTCCCAGGTCTAACATTTTACCCACTTCCTCATCGATTTTATCCCGTGTATTAAAGGGTATCGGATATCCCTTAATTCTGATCGGCTCCCTGGTGTTCAAACTTATCTCGTGAGTTATTAATCCAGTATTTCCTGGTCTATCTGTAAATACGTCGGGGTATTTATTCAAAATTTCTACTATCTGGCGACGCTTACAGTTAGGTAAATCCGGACATACGGTGACCATATCTATTCCCTCTTTCCCTACAACCATAGGGTACTCAAGAGGAATGTCTGTGTTAAAATCCAATTGCGGTTCGTCGCTTGATTCGTCTTCTACGACCGCAATGCACACAACGTTCAAAACACCCTTTTCAGTAATTTGACTAGGTCTCTCCACATAACTCTTTAACATATTGGCATGAAATATTCTCATCCTACCTCCAATGTCAATTCGGTAATCCATTTCACCCATGACCTGTTTAACCTCATACGGCCCTTTCCATTGGACCAATAATTTGTTTCTACTAGTAGGGAGTAGCACCAACACACGATCACCCACGTCGAATTTCCTACTTCGCGTTCCCCGGTTGTAATATTTCGCGTACTTGCGACCAGATTTCACAAGCTCTTCATGTGCCATTCGACACGTGCTTTCCAATCTCTCGCGCAAGTCTACGACGTACTGGTAGGTGGTTTTAACCTCTCCGTCTGCGACATCACCTGACCATAGTTCGCGCAGAATCCGCATAGGACCCCGAATTGCTCTACCGTATAGCAATTCAAACGGCGAGAATCCCAAACTCTCGTGCGGTACCTCGCGATACGCGAACAAAATCGCGTTTAAATATCTGTCCCAATCTCGCGGTTTCTCCGCGCACATTCGACGGAGCATTTGTTTTAATGTGCCGTTAAATCTCTCTACCAATCCATTACACATGGGGTGATACGGTGTAGTGCGCAACTGTTTAATTGACAACAACCTACTAATTTCTGACATTAGTTCGGAGGTAAACTGGGCTCCGCAATCTGTTAGGATTTCCTCAGGTACCCCTACCCTACTGAACATGTCGACAAGTGCCTCAGCCACGCGTTCAGTTTCAATTGATGGTAATGCTATCGCTTCTGGGTATCTAGTAGCATAATCCACTAGAGTGAGGATATATCGATTTTTCCTATCTGTAATAGGAAATATGGGTCCCACAATATCAACGGCTACCCTTTTAAATGGGGTATCTATAAGAGGCATTTTACCTAAAGGTACTCTGGTATTTCTTCCCTTTGACACAGTCTTTTGGCAAACGTCGCACGACCGACAAAATCGTGCTACGTCACCGTTTACTCCAGGCCAATAAAACTCTCTTAAAACTCTGTCTGTTGTTTTTCTCATGCCTAAATGACCTGCCATACTAGACTCATGCGCTACTCTCAATACATGTGACCTGAATTTCTGAGGGACAACTAATTGAAGATACTTTCCCCCCTCTCGCGTGCTAAATTCTCTGTACATTAAACCCTTGGTACGTACGAATTTAGAGCTCCCACCGCCCTTACAACATTTCGCGGTACCCGACAAGATTCTCTCTGCGAGTGCGCATAAAGACTCGTCCTGACTTTGCTCACGTGTAAACTCATCACGTGAGATATCGGTTACGGCTTCCGGAACTTTCAATTTAAGTAGCGGCTTTTTATCCGCCTGCGCTCTAGTTTCGACGGCTTGCACGATGGGAAACCGGAAATCAGAGAGGGTTGGGAGTCTGGATCCCTCGACATTTCCTATGGTTAAATCATATATAGGGTTTTCCATGCACAGTGCTTCCACAGTCCCATTCAGAAAGGGCGTCTCTATTTCTATTCTGGCAACGGGGACGTGATCGATTGTTCTATTTAACAACATACAATGGGATTTCCAACCAAGCATTTGGTCTTCCCTAACGAGACTTCGCTTTACCACAACACCCGTGCACCCGGTGTCGCGTAAGACAGTGACTGTTTGTCCGTTGGCGGTACCTGTAGCAGTCGGCACCCTCGCCTCTGGGAAAAAGCACGTGCCGATGGACTGGATAACGTCATGACCGACCTGCACACGCGATCTGGAATTGTAGACCTTACTCGCGTTATTAGATTCAGACCCTTCGCGAGAAAGACCATCGCGCTTGCCGCCTCCTGACCACGCTCTGCTTTCGATAGCAACCGCAACTTTCGGGACGAAACTCTTCCTCTTCGGACAATCGGGGGTGATGTGGCCGAATTCCTTACAAGTGAAACATTGTTTATCACTACGATAGGAACCCTTCCCAGATTGAAAATTTCCACCTTTATAGGTTCCAAGTTTCTCGGGTTCTCTGAGTCTCTGATCTTGATAACCTCCCTTGTTATCCCTTAAAATTACACTCTGGGTTCCTCCTCGGGCTTCGGCAAAATAGTCTGCTTGGGTAGCCATATCGGATACATTACTTAAAGACTTTTCCCTCAGGAATAAATACAATTCCCTACCACAAATGTCTAACAACTGGTCCCTAAGTAAAAAATCGGTAAGACCCTCGAATGTTTTTTGTACCTTGCCACATTCAATCCACCGTTGGAAATAATTTCCGGTCCTACATATAAACTGGGCGAATGTCTCACCTTTTTCGGGCTTACTTGATTTAAACTTTTTACGGAACCCTTGTTCCGTCAGCTCATATCTTTTAAGGAGTGCCTCTTTTAATGTGTCGTAGTTCAGTGCGTCATTTACGGGTAGACGCGAATACACATCTAGCGCTTTACCTTTAAGCAATGCGCTGAGATGGAGCGCCCAATTTTCCCTTTGCCATTTCTGGATGGTGGCATATCGCTCGAACCTATGCAGATAACTATCTAAATTGTCCTTGTCATCATCAAAAGGGGGTAATTTAGGGCCTTTTAACTTAGAATCGTGTTGCCCATCCTTCTTAGCCTCTAATAATTCAAATTTCCTTTTGTGTTCCTTTTCCATATTCCTGTCTTCTAACTCAATAGCTTCTAACCTTGCTCGTTTCTCCCCCTCTGACTTTTTTTCCTCAAGTTCTCGTACTTGTTCTATTCTTTCCCTTTCTGCATCCCTTTCCCATCCTATCCTTTCCTTCTCTGCCTGTTTTTCTAACTCTATCTTTTCCCTTTCTGCCTGTTTTTCTAACTCTATCTTTTTTTCCTTAAATACCATCTTCTCTCTTTCTAATACTAGCTTTTCCCTTTCAAAGGCGATTTGTATTTCGGCCTTTTCCCTCTCTATATCCCTTTCCTTTACCCTTTGATCCCTTTCCCGGGCCTGCTCCTCCTGAACAAAATTTCTAAGGGTCTCCCCCCCATACCCAAACTGTTTGCCCAACTCAACTAGATCTTTGAGTGACGACATGGTGAATGCTATTGATAAGATAACCAATCCTAAATGCACTATCATATAACACATACAATTCTTGGGATTACGTGAACGAACCGTATATTACTCCTCCCAATGTATTCAATATGTATATATGTATATATATAAAACAATATGAGTGAGGTATTAACTCACCAGCCTGATTTGTCTTGTCAGGAAGCTTCTGATCTGAAACAATCTTTAAAACAAAACTTACCACAATCAGGACCTATGCAATTTAAAATCCGTGCTTCGCCTAATCCAATTATGATCCCACTTCTGACACCATTTGTCACATGATAGACCGAGTCGGGACTGGATTAGTGAAGACACGGAACACAACTGCGTTAATAAGATGTTTATTTTATAAACGCAATTTTAACAAATCAACTCTGACACCAATATTTTACAAAATATAAGAAAAATCTATTTATATAAATGTTCCTAACATGGAACTATGAATTTCAGTAACGTAATGACAAAAAAGAAGTATAAGAATGAATTTACAAATATGAATATATATATATATATATATAAAAGGCTCGTATAACGAGATAGATGCAAATATGCAAAGAATGCGTCGTCAATATGACGAGACTAGAATGAAGATATTAAATAATTAATACGTCGTCCATATGACGAGACATATGCAATCGTGAACCCTAAATTCTGAAGTTCTCGTTCATGGGGCGAGATTTTGTGTAGAATGAAATTATGCAGGTATCGTTCATATAACGAGACTGCAAAGAAGATATTAAATAAATAATACGTCGTCCATATGACGAGATATATGCAATTGTGAACCCTAAGTTCTGAAGTTCTCGTTCATGGGACGAGATTTGTGTAGAATGAAATTATGCAGGTGTTGTTCATATAACGAAACTGCAAAGAAGATATTTAAATAAATATTACGTCGTCCATATGACGAGATATATGCAGCATACGTAAGCACCATACACAGGCACCACACACGGGCATTACACGGTCAGCATAGACAAGCCCACACACGTAGTCACCACAACATGGCACCACACACGCAGATACCACAATACTGCACCACTTCAACACTACACGTCACCACACACGCAGTTACCACAACACTGCACCACTTCAGCACAACACGTCACCACTACGTCACAACACTTCAGCGCAATATGGCACCACACCACTTCAGTTACCACACCACGTCAGCTAAAATTAAAACAACCGAACCGTGTAATACATATGACACGGTCAAGTATTCTCACACATATATGTAGCGCATGCGCGCACATGAAATAATTATCCATGTACATTTAACGTTAAGCATGCAGCGTATAATTGAACTCAATTATGTTCAGATACAAAAGAACTAATGAAACAAAATATAGTACTTCTGATAAAATGGCGCTGCCTAACCTACGTATTTATTCTATAGATTTTATAATAAATACTAAACATCTAATATGTAAAACAATGAATTATATCATAATACAAATAGCAATGAGAACAAAGTTAAATATATTGTTACCTCTTTTAGCTGATAGATTGCTCCGTTTAGGATGGAAGCTTTTCCGACAAGACTGGATCGTTATGTGATTTCTGTCTTATAATTTCGTCCTTATATACCCCTAGCTGTGACAGATATGCGCAGCTAGGTACTTTAAACTGCAGGCAATTTCGCATATGCAGCATGAGCTGAGCGTTCACTCATTATGCCGAAATAACTAAAAAGCCCATAAAATAATAAACTACCCTCGGTAAGGCTGTACGCAGTAACGAAATCGAGACTAGATTTTTGACCACATATACATATTGAACATAGTCGTATACAATTTCGTGACACAAATATCCTTTTTAAAAAATGAGGACTCTTTGTTAACCTCGGGTCATTATATGATGGTACTACATGATGCTGTCCTGTCCCTTTTGCATCTTTGTTATTGAGCCAAGTTATTTCATTATTTCTTTTCCTGGTTGTTTCTTTATTCTTGTGTATGGTTGTATCTTTATTCTTATGCCATGATTGTTTATTTACTGTATGTCAGGCGTACTTATTAGTTGCAAAATGCCACTTTTCATTCCTTGTGTATATAAACCATTACTTATATTCTTGATTTAATTTCAACATATCTTATGATCTTAAAAAATAGTTTTAGTTTGTTACTAAAGTATCACCTCCAGCATTGCACTTTTAACTTAAACCATGTGGAGGTCTTTGTTTATTAGAATGTTGTCTATCCCCATGCTGCTGTACTTTTTCATTGTTCTTGTTTAGCACCAAGTGTAGGTCTTTGTTTATTGGACTGTTGACTAATACCATGCAGAGGTCTTTGTGTATTGCTCTTTTTTAGCACCATGTGTAAGTCTTTGTTTATTGGCATTTTGACTAACACCAAAGATGGATGTCTTTATTTATTGGTCTTTTGACTAACACCATGCGGAAGTCTTTGGTCATTGGTATTTTGAAAAGAAACTAGTGTTTATTGGTATGTTGGCTAACATCATGTAGAGGTTTTTGTTTATTGCTCTTCCAACTAACACTGTGTAGAGATTTTTGGTTATTTTATTTTCACTAACACCGAATGGAGGTCTTTGTTTACTGTTCCTTTGATTAACACCATTTATAGATCTTTGTTTATTGGTCTTTGACTAACACTGTGGAAAGGTCTTTGGATATTGCATTCATTGTTTATTGAAACTGAATTGTATGTATCACTAGAATTGTATGTACTACTAGAATTGTATATATCACTAGAATTGTATATATCACTAGAATTGTATGTATCACTAGAATTGTATGTATCACTAGAATTGTATGTACTACTAGAATTGTATATATCACTAGAATTGTATGTATCACTAGAATTGTATGTATCACTAGAATTGTATATATCACTATGGACACAAACTGAACAGAGTTTTGACATGCAATTGACAAGCTGTGATTAAACGGATTATCTTCTCCAATAAGGTCACATTTTTTTCTAAATGACATCCTTTTTATATGATTAATTTACAGTAACTAATATCAGGCAAATGCAGTGAATCTAAGATTATCAGAAAGATCATTTGTTGCAATTAGTTTCTGACAGATTTAGTTTAATGTTTAGGTCTTGAATTACATTCATTAAGTCAATTGCTATTGACTTCAGTATCCATATAATGACATCTATCTTTGCTTTAGCAAAGATAAAAAATAAGACAATACTGAGAAAAACTGGAAAAACAACCCTACTACTACAGCATTTTGTATGGAATACATATGAAACCGAATTTATTTTAAATTTGAAAGTAATCGCATTATCTCATAATTGTGAAGAAAAATAAGAAATAACACATTCACATTTAAATATGTTATTTAGCGTATAATTACCATGTGATTTTTTGGAGGATAATTACCATGCCCTTTTTTGGAGGATAATTACCATGTCCTTTTTTGGAGGATAATTACCATGACCATTTTTGGAGGATAATCACCATGACCATTTTTGGAGGATAATCACCATTACACTTTTGTTGCAATAATTATGCTTTTTTACTAAATTATGCCTTGTGCGTAAAAGTGTTCAGATTACATATTTTTGGTATATCCCTCTCCCAAAAAGTTCATAATTTGTTTTCTCATTTTTATTAACATGCCATTAAACCCATAGATTGTATTCTAGAATAGATGGCTCCTATGTAACTACAACATAATAATATGCTTGTTTGTAGACTTGTATGCACTTTCCAAAGGGTATAATGTTATATTTGTAGCAGCTACCCAATTTTCAATAAACATGCTGGGTTCTACTTTCAAATGTTTGACCTCAGTTTATATGTATAGTAGCTGTATGGCTTAGTTAGCAGAGAATAGACTGTTTTCTAACTTTTAATCATTACTCACAGATTCATTGTTTGAATTCATCTCAGGTACACAACCAGTCTGTAGTTTTTTGGCACTAAAAGTCAAGTCAGATTTTTTCTAGTTGATACGTGTATTAGAGCAAAATATATTTTTCAAATAATTTCACAGATTAGGCAAATAACAAAAACTGATCGAGATATAAATACATGAATTACACAAAACATCAATCCATTCTAGGGTAGTTTCATGCTCCTTGCAGGCCATGTGGAAAGTGTTTAATATTGGTAATCTTGGTAAAACAAAGAAACCTTGAATTAGCTTTTTTTCAGAGGTCCCTTGGTAACTTGCACCTTCATTTGCATTGTGATTTATATTTATGGACTCCATTGTGAATGAGGTATCAATGGAGATATGATGGTTTCCACTTGGGACAGTCCGTCAGATGCCTCTTTACTGGTAGATGACTTTTTATTGAGGATGTTGTTGAAGTGTTCTGCCAATTTGTGAAGTATTTTTTCTTTATTCATGAGTATCATAGAGCAGTCAGCAGTCAGAATTGGAGATGTTCATGATGACTGTGTCTCAAACATTGTCTTCTTTCAAAGCATCATAGAAGTCCTACCTATTATCATTCCTGTCAGCATTTTATTAAATCTTATCTACCTTTTCGATTAGACACGAGTCCTGTAACACTTTGTATGCATTGGGTTGTCCTCTTAATGTTCTTGATGGCTGCCTTATTACATGAAGTGTTGTGCTATATAAAGGTCTTCTGTAGCCTATGTTTCATATTCAGAAGTTTCTGCATGGCACCATCATTCTTATCACACCAATCTTGTTGTTAATGTTTGGTGGAACCAGTGCTTTTGGTTGCAGTTGACTACAGAGTCTTTAAAGGATATCCAGTTCTCCTCATCATTCTCAGACTCTTATGTCAATTTGTATATTTGTATACAGATGGTACGAACAGTTCTTCAACAAATGGCTATTTAACATTCTCATGTTTCAATTTGGCAAGACTGAAAATTTTGGGTATGTTTTTACCTTGTGGTTGCTATAAGAGATATTAGAGATTGAGTCTGGATATTGAGCTTAGAGATTATGAGCCTGTGGTCAGTCTAGCATTCTGCACTTCAAATGACCATCATCATTTGGGCATCCTGCCTATCTCTATTGTTGATGATGTGGTCACTAATATGCCAATCCATGTAGTTTGAGTGTATCCAAGACATCGTGTGGCTAGTGCTAGACTGTGTTGAAGTTTTGTAGGTCATGTTATTGCATTTCCTCAGTATGAGGTGTGTGTTTTTTGCCACAGTTAGTTTTGCCAATGACACCTCACTGTGTCTCATGATCTGTACCAACTCTACCACAAATGTCACCAAGGATGAAGAGCAATGGCCTGCCTTTAGAATAAGAGACATCATGTTTAGTGCAAATGTTCTAGCCCCTTTCTCTTATATCAAGAACAATGACAATACCTTGAAGGCTATGTTGAATAATTAAAACAGAAAGGTACTGCATGCTTTTTATGCTGTGTTAAAATATCAGCGTCATCTCTTAATAGTCCAGAACTGAGATCAGTAAAACACCTATAGACTGCCTGATATTTTGTATATTCTTTCAAGATTAGTATGTTCCTGTTACATGATATGTACATTTAAGATCAAGAGATTCACGGAACTTTCATCCAAATTTACGTTTAGAAAATAAGATGCAGTGCCAATTTTGTAAGGTCATTGTCACAGCACTCAGATTATGTTTGCTACAAGACAATTTTCAGGCGGTATTCATTGCCAGGTGTCACGTAAGTAATCATATCCCATATGCACAATTCTTTTTTGTGATACCTATGTTAATTTCATTAATTTTACATTTGATTCATGGTAATGAACCTCAACCATTCTTATATTTCAGAAAGAGGATTACTACCTTGCCCCATGTATTCTTAAGCAGGAAACGCCCAAAACAATTATCTGCCCTAAATCAGATAATAAGAAGGAAAGTACATCAGCCCTATGCTTCGTGTGTAAAGAGAAGTTTCTACCACCTCCTATTTTCCATAGACTTGTGGGTGCATGCTTAACGAAGTGGCCCATTGCTAAGCAAAACAATGAGAATCTGATATACTGTGGTTGCTGTTTGTTTGATATTGACAATTGTCACAGATTATCCCTGCACTTTCTTGGTCATGTCATATTTGCTCGTGTCACAATAATGAGAGTCACAGGTATCAGTAAATCTTCAAAACTCTGCAGTGAAGCAAGAAAGTTCATCTTCAAGAACCTGTGTAGGATAATTGGAAATCTGGGCCAGAGCCTAGAGTTTGAGCCACATATACAATGCCCAGATTATGATGCATACAGTCTTGAGGGCATGATTGCTGTGCCAGAACTCCAGAAGGAAGATATAGTAGCCTGTCATGAACATGTAGAGAGTCATACACTTGAATCTCAACAACTACTAAAATTTTGGTTTGAGGATGGGGTGAGTATAAGTAGTAAAGATGGGTACCATGAATATTTTTGTACTGTTTTAACTGTTTTACTTCTATAGGTACTGTAATGCATCCATAGTATACCACAATTATATTAAGGACCAACAAATTAATGATCTGGGACTGGGACTGACACATTTTTCTTGTTTGATTGCCATCTGCCAGTAGCTGAAAAAATCTTGCTCCAATTTATTTATAAATATCACCACATTATATCCATGATATTATCTGGTAAAACAATGAGCTCCCAGTAAAGTAGTTAATGTCATATTGCATTTAGCTACAGGTTAAGTAATACAGAGTGTGTTTAGCATTGGTGTCACCTAAAAGCCAATCAATTCAATGTTTTATGTTTCTTATTACCCAATATTTAATTGAAATTAAAATGATAGCTATTGAAAATGTGTTGAATGAAGCTGACCTTAATGATTACATTATCTGGTTACACATATTTTACCTTTTTGATCAGGAACAGACTGCCATTAAAGAAAAGAGGAGAGGAAAAGGATTCAAAGTAGGCAAAAGAAGAGAAGTGGCAGAAAAGGTGCCCCCTACTTCCAGAAATAAAGGTAGCTCTAAAAGATTTTGCTGAGGAGAGATATAACATATTTTTTTGTCTGTCTACCTGTCTGGCATGCAATATTGCTAGCACAGCTTGTCTTGATTTTGATGGATTGTTATGCAAGTTCTTATCAAGCATTAACTAAAACTGTGCATGTGAATAATCAATACTTCTATTTCTGCGTGAGTTAATATTTGTTTTAGATTTGATGGATTGCTATGGAAGTTCTTATCAGTCATTAACTAAAACTGCATTTTGAATAATTAAGTAGTTACTTCAATTTCTGCTTGAGTTAATATTTGTTTTATTTTACATCTTAACACAATATACACTGATCATCAACTTAATATGTGCATTTTAACAAATCATCTAGTTCCTGTACATTTTTGTTTGAGTTAGTGCCTTTGTTGTTGTATAACTTAAAATAAAATGTATAGGTATCAGAGCACTACAGGCAGATAACAGTTTAATGGTGAGAGAATTAGGTCTAAATTGAGATCTATCCATTAACTAGTTCTTATTACAGGCAGATAACAGTTGACTGGTGAGAGAATTAGGTCTAAATTGAGATGTATCTATTGACTAGTAAATGGATGCAATGGTATTTTATTAATTTCATAACGCAAACTTATGTACTTTAGTTGCAACAAAATATTTAATTGTTTTATACCCATTATATAATTTTGTACAACTAAAGTAGCATATGTTTGACTATATAATTAAGTGTTAGAACGGAGGCTTTGTTAACAGCATAAGGCTCAAAACATGTTGCAGAATAAGTGAAATATATATCTAATTCTAATGAATGAAAGCATGCTTAATGTGTATGCTAATCTAGTGCAGAAGTTATTTTCAGTTTTCAATATAATAACATTAAGTTCTAAGGGGAATTTAAATAGTGGTCCAGATTCTATAGGGTACTCATATTGGAGAAAGGTTCCTCTGGTTGGTGCAATGCCTATTGTGCTCACATTTGCTGACCAATGCTATCTCACCTCTCTCCACATGGTGGATTCCAGTCTCTAGATGCATGTCTCGGGCATAGACAAGATAGGTACATGAGAAAGGTTGCCAGTACATTTCGATGGTGTGGTGACACATGCTTGGTTTTCTTCCTCCAGCAGTTATACTAGCTGCCATGTACAGCCTAATATGATATACTTGTTTATCCCTATTATTGCCTTTCGAACTCCCCTGACCATTACTCCTAATGAACTTGCAGTATGTCCCTCTTATGAGTTGTGCACCACGCATCATGCATTATCGACTGCCCAACCATCAGCACTTGCTTGTTTCCAATCCTAGATCCATTTTTGTATCCAGTTTCAGTAAACTTCAAATAGAGGTTTATGGCATCACCAGATGACATCTCGGATGTGTTTGACAAAGAGTGAGATTATTGTAGATTAATTAAGTGACCTTACAATTGGCTACCACTCTTCTAGATTATGTCTGATGCATACCTCATCAAGATCATAGACAAGTTTGATAATAAGTGTTTTCTTAACACAGCTCATTAACCATCTACCACCATATTACCAGAGATTTTTCCAAATCTAAAAGCCATATTTCTAATCTGGAGTTTTATCAAATTACCAGAATTGACCCACTCTGAAAGCCATAATGATGAGCTGATGTTGTCTTTAATTATTAAACTATCTAATGAATAGGGTACTGTTGCATATTCTAAGAGACAACTAAAGGGAGGCAACCCATTTGATTTGATGTGCAGTCCATGTCATTATAAAAAAATCCTGGTAGTTGAGCAGAAAAGAGACCAACAACTGCTAACACAGGTCAGAACCCAACTTTGGCTTTAACTTCAGCTGCACAGAGGGTCAGAAGCATCTGGGCTTATCATTTGACTAATCAAGCCAAGCTATGTTTTAGGACACTCATTTTCACTGATTGGTATCCATTTCAGAGGCTGCATAATTAATTGGAGCAATTTAGTAGTAGCGTTCTTCAACATTACAAAGACAGAGTCTCTACATAGTGGTGGCAGGTGTATATTAAGTAGTGTCTTATTGCTGAAGATCTGGCATTTTGCTGTGTAGCCCTGACATGTGAAACAAAGCAAATGATAATTATCTTTCGCTCTTGTTGGGTTTTCAAATGGAAGAATCAGTACCTAAGTATGAAAAACAGGAATAATTCAGCCAGCATATCAGAATGGAAACTGGGTCCAAGTTGCTGGAAATCCAATGAGAGAAGCAGGAAAAAGGAGTAAACTTTTATATGACCTGGAAATTCATGGTAGCCACATCCTTATTGAAGTGGAAAAGAGGCTAGCCCCTAACAGATTTTACATGGCCAAACACAAGATCTGAATACCACTGGCATATCTAAAAGTGTGCCACACTATGGCAGTCACCTAGCTCTTCCATACTTTCATCATATTAACA
This sequence comes from Unio pictorum, assembly GCA_030141615.1. Classification (NCBI taxonomy): domain Eukaryota; kingdom Metazoa; phylum Mollusca; class Bivalvia; order Unionida; family Unionidae; genus Unio; species Unio pictorum. The sequence continues at coordinate 12,735,721 of JARLTB010000100.1, forward strand.
AATATGTCTGACACCAGGAAAACTCATACCAACATCATATTTATATGACACCATGACAAAACATTTCCTGCAAAGAGGTTGGGTAAAGAAACAAAATTAAACAAAACTTTATTCATAATGTCAATCATTAGCAATGGTCCTGTTTGACTATAGTTACAGATTAATGGTCATTTGTATTTGATAAGATGATAAGCAGTAAGATGATAAGCAGTAATTCTTAGTTTAAAAGTGCTTCACCTGTTACATGAATATAAAGCATTGGCATCAATCATATGTTTTGTAAATGGATCCAAATATCTGTATTTAAATTTTAAATGAAAATTATTCGCATCATCAAATGATCAGTTATTCCTTACATAAAAAGCAGCTTTAATCTATTAAGACTTCATTTGGTATTCAATTTTCTATACCCATTACTACAATCATTTAATATTGCAAGGTATCGATTTAAAAAAAATAACATTGCTAAAATTATAGAGCATCAACATGTAATAACCTTTGCATATCATGATAAATAAAGATAATGTATCATATTACATGTGCAGGTCTTAGCACATAAATGGTTTATATTTATTTATGCACACCAGAGGGGTAGAATCTAACCATGTAACCCAGTTAACTACTATTTGGGTGGAGGACAGGCTCAGTGAGAACTCAAAGTCTCCATCATACATGCAACATTTTTTAAGGAGGGTGACCCATAATTGAGTATTGCTAGAAATGGGTCTATACGCATTTTGCTATATGCTACAATGTGCACATATGATCTCTTTACTTTAAAGATCCCTTAATTTCATAGGCATGGCTTAATACCAACATGACATATGTGGCAACAGTTTACATGTTCATTTTGCCTTCTGATGATACATTTGTATGCATGTATTAGCAAGGTATTGTTAATTTTAAGACCATAGCTGAATATTACCTCTGGACTCAAAACCAAATAACCTGAATGATTGTATCCTGTACTAATATCATTACAATCATTTACAGAAGTTTGCTTTTTATTATTATAGAGTATTTCTTTGAGGGTCTAATGGGGCTTTGCATTTTGAATACAATTATCTTTACCCAACCATTACAGTATATCTATAGATTCAGTTTAATATTCACAGAGCAATGGATCACTTCCAAAAGATATATTGCCTTTTATAAAAAGTATAATATAGATTGTACTGCAGTAGTTGTAATAAGTGTATTGAATTCCTCAAAATTACAATGCAAGCTAGTAATATTCTCAGTTTCATCATTACGAACATGGGCATTTTGGTTCCTATGTGGATATGTAATGTATATCCAAACTTAAAAATACTGTGATGCATATTCTAACACGACTTTGATCAAGGGAGGTAATATGTTTATATGTACCATATATCCTAAAGTATAACGCTTTTGATGCATGTTGTACCATGACTCTGATAGAGGGATGTAATATGTGAATCAATATGTAGGTTCCCACTGAATATGGCATATTATAAATGTTTGCTTGTTTTTAAATAGTTGCTTGGCAACATTATCTTTTTTAGTATTTTTCATTTTTCTTTGAGAGGGGTGTGTCTTGTAAATGTTTATATGAAAGGTATGTATTTACCATTATTGCCATATAAAAGAGCAGTGAATCCCTTCTCTGAAGACAAAGATTATCATTTTCACCACATCTGAGAGAGTATGGGGTTCCATTTCGGATTAATGAAAACTCAGTTGTAATATGTGTTAATATATAAATATTAAATGTCGAAATGGTTTACAACACAATGCTATTACAGCTAAGTTCACCTTTAATTGTATAGGCACAATAAGGTTTACAGCCCAAGTATTAAATTACCCATGCTGTACCTTTTATCCTACTGCTCATCAGACAACTAGATCCTCATCGGCATCTAAATGGGGGATAGCTCTCCCATTGGTCATATATAAATGTACAAGAAGAAATGTTGTAAGATTTCATGCCATTCTTCAGCACACCTTAGGCTATATGTAGAGATGAGTATTAATGGTGGAAAGAAACACCAACTGACGAAAAGCTACTGGCAAGCTGTCTCACATACCCACATTGGCCGAATCCGAGACTCAAACCCACGAAGACAGGTGAGATGGTAGTGATCCCTAATGGAGAGTGCTTTAGACCACTTGTGGCCGGAAGTAGGAATGAGATAATTGTAGCCCTCCCATGGGTCATAGATAAGTATACAATTCTGTACTGTGTTTTGACTATTTCAGAAAAACTGCATCAGACTGTTCTTAATCGATGCCGGTCAAAGCTGATAAAGGATCTTAATGTTGAGGTTGTAATGATATACATACAGGAAAAAGAACTTTTTGATGATGTGACAATACGTGATATCAATGTAAGTATACTGATAATTAAAGCAATTGAAAATACATTATATACAAACTTTTTAAAACAAATGTTTAATTCAGATGGGAATAAAATAAACTAAAATATATTTACTTTTGGATTATTTAAAATAGACTCTTGCAAATAAGCTTTTAGATTCTTAGCATTGTCAAATGTTGTATAGCATCACACGCCATGTAGGTCTGTGTGCATAAACACACATAATTATAACCACACTAACTTTAGACTACTCCAGTGGCCTAATTGGTTAGAATGTCCCTCTCAGTTACAGGAGGCCAAGGGTTCAATCCCTGGCCAAGTCATAAAAGACACTTATTAACATGGAACTAACACCTGCATTGCTTAGTGCTCAGCATAAAGAGGTTAGTGTTAGGACATGTCTGCTGGTGTCAGGGGAATGTGACTAGGTGGGACATGATGCTACATGTGTGCGGCATGATGCCCCAGTGCTAGACATCACTATAAACTGCCACACTGAAGACATCATAGTGATATGACTTGAATTTTTAAAAAGTTCTGTTAAAGGTCCAAATCTCTCTCTCTCACACACACACACACACACACACACACACTGACTTTCAGTTTTAAAAAATGTTTCTGTCATTAAATCAGAGTATCTGATGGAGGAAGAATTTGTAAAAAAAAATCTCTTGAAGAATTACCAACTCATGGGAAACCATCTTCACTAGCAGATCAATCTGATATTTTGTTATGTCCTTATGATATCTTTTGGATTTCATGAGTTGTCTCCCTTTGGATGCAATGCCATGTAACCAGTAGCATGTAAAAGTGGTACATTGGACATCAGCTGAAAATAGTGAAGACAATTGTTTTCTAAAGGATGCTTTGTAGGTTTAACATCAAAAGTATGACTATATTTCAAATAGTAGCCATGCCATATGTATTTGAGGTAAAGGATGCATTTAAACAAACTCAGACAGGAGGTGGAAAATTGCTTATTTTTGAGTCTATTACAGCTGTGTGCACCCCTTGTCTTGATCATAGGAACAGTGTTCAGATTTGCACAGAAATTTATGATCATTCTGCAAAGGTGTAGATAGGGTAAGCATATCAGACTTTGGCTAGTAAAGATGATAGGAAGCTGCTAGAAAGCTATCTCATACAATCTTTGGCCAGGCCTGAGACTCAAACCCAGGCAGATAGGTGTGATGTCGGTTTGGTGATTCTTGGCGGAGATTTTCCAGGTCCAGGTCCTTCCTTGTCTAGTCGTAATGTTGGCCATGTATGTGTTGAAAAATGATGTTAAACACACAATAATAACACTCATTACTAGCAGTCATTACTAGACATGAAACTCAGTTGTTGCTTCAAACCAAGTGAAGTTCATTAAAACTCTGCATTGGTTGTGGACACTGGACACGCATCATAATAACTCAGGTCATTTGGCATCAAGTTTTTGGTACTACAAGTTTATTTTAATATTTAACTACATGTATTTCATATGTGAGAAAGCTTTCGAGTGACTTCTTGTGGTTTGGTAGTCTTTGGGTTTTCCAAAGTGCATCATCTATCAAGTTGTCATATGTGCAGTAAATGGCACTTCACCCACAAGCCAGTGTCAATTGAGGACCAAGGGAGGTAACTCAAAATATTACATCTGCCTGTTTACAGTCCTCATAGTTCTGAAGTACTAAGAATTAAATTGCATTATTTTATATAAGAAAGGTCCAGTATTGTCCACCCCAATGGAAAAAAGCAAACCTGTTTCTTACATTCAACATCAAGTTTGTATACTGCAAATATTGGATTATTCTTCAAAATGATACACGTCATAATAACTCAGATCATATGACATCATGCTTTTGTTACTATCAGTTAATTTTAATATTTAACTATTTCATATAATCTTTAGTTCTGCTGGTCAAGGACCAAATGAACTTATCAAATGGCTTAAAGTATGATGTCCGTCATTGCATTCACACAAGATTGTTTGTTTTGTTTATTTTGTATATTTAGGGTTTAACGCCATTTTTCAGCACCGAATTATCAACACATGTCGGCCAATATTAATGGTTGAGGAAGAACTCAGGAAAAACCCCAGAAAGAACCACCGACCAACGATAAGTTACTGGCAAGTTTTCACACATACACACATTGGACAAGTCTGAGACTCAAACCCATGCAGACAGAAGTGAGATGGCAGTGATCTGTAACAGAGAGCACTTTAGACCACTTGGCCACTCAGGGCCCCATTACACAAGTTTGTTATTGCTATTCAAAACCAAAACAATAGTTGCCCTTCCCTTCATGCCAAAGTCTATTTGCTTTCCCCTATGTCAAAGCCTAGTTGCCCTGTCCCAAATGTCAAGTTATAGTTGCCCTGCTCCTCATGCCAAATTCTATTTGGCCGTAAATGTAACTGTTGTCATTTTGATATCCAGTATGTCTACAGTGACCATATTGAAAATCTTGCTATTGTTGCTGTTTCTACTTCTCCTAAGTGGATGGTTATATCAACATGAGGATATTGGAGACTTGTCACAATGTTTAGTTTGTACAAAATGAACACAGTGTAAATCTGACATCGAATATTGGTACCGTATGATATCTTGAAAATATTATTGTCATTGTAATCCTCCTGAATGGAAAGTCAAATCAACTTGAGATTTTCACCAGACGTTATTGCATCCAGTTGGAATGAAATTGAAGTCGGTTAAACATTCAGTATGGGATCTATCCTGAAAGTCTTGCTTATACCACTCCTCAAGAGCTGATAGTTGTATAAATATAGAATTTCCACCAAACTAATTCTTATCTTTTTTAAGTGCTACAAGAACAGTGATTTGTTACCTTTGGCACTTGGTATAATTTGCAATAATTAAATAATAAGAGTCAGTATAGTGTTTCAATAAATACAAATAAGAGTCAGTCTAATATTACAATAATTAGTAGGTGTCTGCATAATATTAACAATTAATTTAGCTCATTATAACATTACAATGCTAGTCAGTTTAATATTAAGATAATGAATAGGAGTCTTGAGATCATCCATTACTGTATATACTCACATATTAGCCTATTCATGTAAAAGCTGAACCCCAAACTGAACAGTTAACGCATGACCCACGTATAAGCCTACCCACAACTCAGAGACATCTCAAGATGCACAAGGTAAGTACTAAATGCATTTATTTAGGCAAACTTATCTTTAAAATATAGTACATGTATACTTATGTTGGTTTGCGTGTATGACTATTAAAATTATTAGGTATAAACTTGTTTGAAAAGTAAATTATTTAATTTATGTTTTCTTATTGTTTCAGCCTAATTTAGATTTGTGTATAACTTGATTGAACAATAACAAGAATTTAGCAATCGCGAGTTGCTATAACACTGCCTCTTTCTTTTGACTTGATTATTGTTTGTTTATGCATTATTGCATTGGATGTTTTATATCAGTACACCAGTAATTACATATTTACTTTGCCTTGAAATTGTAAATACCAAACTCATTAAAATTAGCATCATGTTGTGCAGGAATAAACCCATTGCAATTTAATATGACAACACAATCAACAACAATTTGAATTGATTCAATTCTCGCAATGAGGATACTTAATGTATTTACATAATGGCTTCACTGCATGTATACTGTAGGTTTGATTATGCACTGAATTAAGTAAATCCCTTGGAATCGATTCATAGGCTCCATTGTACTAAACTTAATATCTCCAAAATACAATAATGAAATTTCAGATATAATGCTTTGAAAATTATGCTATTATTGTAAAATCTGAGTAGTAATTTGCTTTGATGTAAACAACCTTACACCATACTTGTCAAATTTCACACCAAAGGGGGGAAAAGCTACCGATTTTTGGGGGTCATTCCACTCCTACCTCCCGATTTCATAATATACTTCAATGTTTGCAGAGAACTCCCGATTATTACATTATGTCTTTGATTTTAATTTCTTCCCAACAAGCAAAGACCTACATGTTCTGTTATATCACCTATGAATTATTGTTGAGATGAAATACTTACTTAAAGTTGCTTTCTGATTAAGTAAAAAGATAATTCACATAAATTGATACCATCTTCTCCTACAACAATAAACAAATAAAACAATAAACCAGAACAAAAATAAAACCTACAAAAATAAAACCATCCACAATTAATTTCAATCCCATGAATGATCACTGGATCTAGGTTGAGTAGTTGCTTGTCCCTACTGCTTATGTATAAAGTATGTTGCCGTGAATGAAATCTTGATTTTGTTGCATGAGGGAGAGAATTTGTTGGTACTTGTATCCTGTTTCCCAGTTTGGGTTGGAGTGGTGGTGGTTTTTCTTTTCCATAGGAAGCTTTTCTTTACCGAAATAGGTTTCCTCTGGAGCTGTCAATAGTAGATGGGTGGATGGGTTTAGAGGGTTTATTATTAGGTGGTTGGCTATTTAGCATTTGTGGATTTTTTCTTTGTTGGTTTATTCATTGAGACATCATGTTATCCATTTTTATTGGATTTTGCTGTGTTGAGTGTAGAGTGTGTTGGTGCTTGCATAACACACAATAGTGTAGAACATGGTTTCTTTGAATTATGATGTTAGGCCAGTTGTTTTTGCACAATAGTTGCATGCTAGCTTTTCTTCTTGTTTATTTAAGACTAACCTTGTGCTAGTGTGCAGTTTGGCCATAGCTAACCAGAAAAAGAAAATAGGGCACATCCAGTGGGACAATAGCGTGCTTTACAGGGAGAAACAGAGTCTTTGCAAATTTTATCTATATTAAACCAGGAAGATTGATCAATAGTTAGTGAAAACTAAGTTTTAAAAATGCCACAAAAAACCTCCTGACTTTAGGTTTCAAATCTCTATACTTTATAACAGTTTAATAACTGTCAGGTTACAGAAAGTTATTTTTTGCATGCCTATGTCTTGTTTTTCATGTCCCAAGATTTACAGACATTACGGTAGTCAACAAAAAATCCTAAAAATTGTCAAGTTTACACATTGGCCCACAGATAAAGCCAATCCCTTCTTCTTTAAGGCCATAATGTTTTCCTAATTTGTTCGGCTTATACACGAGTATATACAGTACTTAAAAGTAAGTGTTGTTGGTTTCTGTTTTGTTGTTGACACTTGGTCCTGGATTTGGATATTAATATTTTTATGTTATCTTGCATTATAAAACTTCTTTTTGAAATACTTTTAAACAAGATTTCATTTCTATGATGTTATGGGAGAAGATAATGATATCTGACATGATATCCGAGCTCCTGCAACTATTTTCCATGTATGTTACATGAGCGGTGAACACCATATGTGTTTGCATGATTTAACACTCTGTGACATTATATAATTTAACCCTCTTTCTTTTGTATCATTCTATAGTAGCAAAAAACATCAGACATATCAGAACTCATAACACTATTTGCTTTATGTGATGTTACAAGAGCAAAGAACATTTGACATCATATCATTTAGCACTGTCATCATCAGATCACATCATTTAACAGTTTCCTTAATTTGATATTACAGGAACAGACAACAACAACTAAAGCCATATCACACCTCATACGCCACATTAAGCAAAGAGGCCAAGATATCTATGAACGGTTTAAAGAATGTCTGATCCTGGCCAAGCGAGCAGATCTTAAAATAATGTTGGAAGAAGAGGAGGAAATCCTTGCTGCAGAAATGAAAGAAAAACACCAGGGCACAGGTTACTTTCTAACTCATCTAATAGTAATGCCAAGTGTGCTTATGGTATCGTCTTTCATGCATCACTGATTCACAATTGCTATTTAAAACTTCTGAAAACAAATTTGATTAGATTGGAAAAAAATAATTCAGGCATGAAGTTTTTTTAAGATTTTTTCAAAGGATTCCAATACACAGTAAACATTACTTATAATAGAAAACCATTAAACACCTTTTCAGAACCCATTCAGAAGAATTTGACTAAATTTGATTCAAGACATCCTGGTATGAAGCTCTTTCAGATTAGTAATGCTGATCAGCCCTAAACCATGTGCTCTGTTACTGAACAAAAAAAAACAATACATGACATGAGCTAATGAAAAGAAACCGCACTCGACAGGATATAATTAAATTGACAGAAAGCATACTGGCATGAAGGTCAGTCAGATTTGTTTAACTGATGGCAATTCACCTAAACGTATTGTCATTGCTTCAGAAACTGCTCAACAGACATTTGACCATAATTTGAGAGAAAGTATCCAGGTATAGATGACTTGTTTCATACATCACTAATTCACCTTGACTTATTTTGTACAGTACCTTGTAATTTAGAATGTGTTTATATACTTTAAGGATTAGGTATGAACAGTTTCTTTATAGTGAATAAGGTCAGCATTCCAGGGACAATGTAAGATCCAGCAAGAATGCTGGCTATGCTTATGCAGAGAAGGTCATATCATATATATGATCTACCAACTATAATGATCCAAGCCTTTACTTTATCTGAACAGCTTCAATATGTATGTGTGATTTTACATGTACAAAGTAATATGTCAGTTATCCAAGTGAGTAATATTGTGCCTACTTGTGCCTCTTTGCTAGTTCACCTGGCCATTGTCCCTCTTGCATTATATACCTCGTTGTCAGTGTCGCTATCTGTCTGCATCCATAATCCTTTTTGCTATATGTACATGGCTTTGCTATGCCTTTGCTGCCATTGTTCTTCTAGCATTATGAATCTGTCTGTGTGGCCATATAATATTATGCTATGTCTCTGATTCAGATTGGCCAAGTTTCTTGTCCTCAAAATATATATGTTGAGAATTATTTTAGCTAGTACCAGGCTGTGTGGCTAAGTAATCCATTGTTTTGTCTCGGTATCCATTGTCCCTTTTACATGATGTACAATGGCTATGTGGCCAAGTAATCTTATGCTATGTCTCTGCATCCATTGTCCTTTTTGCATTATCTACCTGGCTGTGTGGCCAAGTAATTGTATTATATGTCTCTGTATCCATTGTCCTTCTTGCTATATGTACATGGCTGTGTGGCCATGTAATCTTATGCTATGTTTCTGCATTCATGGTCCTTCTTGCATTATCTACCTGGCTGTGTGGCAAAGTAATTTTATGCTATGTCTCTGTATCCATTTTCCTTCTTGCATTATGTACATGGCCGTGTGGCCAAATGCTTTTGTGATATGTCTCTGCATCCATCATCCTTCATGCATTATATACCAGGTGGGAGAAATGATAATTTGTTTCCTGACTCTGAAAACTCCTTGAATTTTGCAACTTATCTTTTCTCAGATGGGCTAGCAAACTTAAACATTGTTAAATCATCTTATACCTGCATGTAGTTGATATGAAAACTATTTATTTTCTCAGAAATTACGAGTATTAAATTCTTTATGTCTTTAATTGTGTCCAAGATGATAAAACTAATGCATTGATACAATTTGATCTGGTACTAGCGATTTTGATTGCCAGTTTGAATGAGCACACAAAATCTCACAACTGCCATTTTCAAATATTGAAGAAGAAAAATATGTAATTTAAGTCGTATAATAGTTGTAATGAAAATACGAAAATGAAATAACACAAGTTCTAACTAAAGCATGTTTATTGTAAAAATGCTGTAATTGTTCATGCATTTATTTGTGTTCATTGTTGACCGCATGTATGTACTTAATATTGATTATGTACTTCCATGTGCACTCAGTATTAACTACATGCATCCATCCATGTGTCCTAAATATTGACCACATGCATCCATATGTTGTCCAAATTGACCACATGTATCCTTGTATATTCAGTGTTGATCACATATATCCATATCTACTCAGTATTGACTAAAGACGTCCATATGTAATTAGTATTTATCAAGTATCCATTTATTTATCATTATTGACCACAGCCATCCATATGTGCTCCGTATTGACCACATGTATCCATCTGTTGTCTGTATTGACCATAAGCATCCATATATTACTCAGTATAGATCATTAAGCACACCTTTCAAGAATAGTTGAATACAACAATAGTTCAATAGTTCTATCAGAAGCTACAATTGATTAACTTTTCAGGTTTTGCACCATCTGACTTTATAATAATCTTTTAAGTGATTATATTTTATGCCAGAATCTACCATTTTTGTATAGATCCAAGACCTCCTGAATGAAAGAGAAGAGCAGAGACATCTGCAACAAAGAAATCCAATATTTGTCTTTTGATGTGAACTCTAATCGTTTCCAAAATACCATCAGGCAGAATTCTTGGACTTCTTGAAGGAATGCAGCTTATACAATAAATCATGATTGTATACCATTGGGTAATATTCTTTGACTTCTTGAAGGAATGCAGCTTGTACCATTAATTGAGATTCTATGCCATTGGAGAATATCTGTTGAATTCTTGAAGGAATGCAGTTATAAATTGTAATTCTATACCATCGGACAATATCTTTTGACTTCTTGAAGGAATGCAGCTTATACAATAAATTGTGATTCTATACCATCAGACAATATCTTTTGTTTTGAAGGAATGCAATTTATATAAGAATTCATTTAAAGATTAATATTTTCAAGAGTAATACTTTTTGCCGTATATAAATTGTACAGAATTGCAACAGTTGTGATTTACCTTGCTGTATGTTTAATAAGTTTTTTTGAAAATGATTATCATCAGACAATTATTCTTCAGTTCTAATATTTACATTTATAGAACTTTATTTAAATTAGAACCATATAGCCATTACAGTGTTGACATGTCATAAATCCTAACACAGAATTACATAAAAAGAATAGATTAAATCAAATCACCCACACTCAAGGGTTCTGTAACAACTATACTAACAAGTAAGACTCCAAAAGCTGCACTACCTACAACCATATTGTTATATAATTTTAATTTGATTGACTGATCCTTTTCTGTGATTGAGGATAGAGCTTTTGTATGTATCTGAGTTTTATATGTTTATAAGTTGTAAATTTTCTTTTACTGTTAATTGAGGCCAAGTTCTTACGCTTTTACAAAATTAAGAATGTTTTGGAAGATAACTTAGTTTATTGAGTCCTACATTCTATACTGTGAAGCTAAACAATTATTCATCCGTTTTAAGTTCACTATGTGCAATAATGTACTCCTGTATTCAAATGAAATTTGAGAAGAATCATTTATTCAGAATATGTTTTTGAAGTTCAAGATGCTTATTGATATTTTGGAGTAAAATTATACTTTGGGATTATTATAATTTCATTTGGGTTTATATCACTACATGACTATAAGTACATAAACTCGATTGAAACTGTTGGTACAACAGAACATTCAAATTATTTTGAATATTCTACAATTTTGTCCTTGTGATATAATATTTAAGACTTAATTCACAAGATTGTAAGGCCCTTTTAAATTTTCATTTTGTATCATAGAGAATCAATTTTTTCTTGAATTTTACAAAGCGTGTTGATTCCGCTTATTTGTTACTTAGTTCAGGAGCGCTGCCACAAATCGTGGGCTCATCGACAAAATGAATTTTTTAAAAGCATTTTAGAGCTATTTAATGAAATGGCATTACAATTAAATTTTTTCCTTAAAATTGTCATTGTCCATTGTATTATGAATTAATTGAGATATTTGAGAAATCTTTAATGAAACCGCCTAATTTTAACAATCTCACATAATATGTTATGTTGAGACCTTTTCCTCCAAATCTTACGAAGGAGGAGTTAAAGGCAATGAGGAATGACAGGTTGATTGCGCTTCCCAGATATGTTCAAAGCAAAGCAACAACTAAAACTTGATTCAGTATTTGGAGGAAATGAATTTGCATTAATATTCTCTGGTTTTGAATAGTAAGTCTCTTATCTGTTTTTTTTTTTATAGAAATATTAAAACAATTCCAGTTAAAAGACCAGATGGACCATGAGATTCAGCTTCAGAAGGAAATTATGCAAATGCTTAAATTATAATAAATACCTTATAGAAAGATTTATTCACATGTTTGCCTTCCTTAATATGTCCAATGTGATCAAGAGTCCAATTTTATTTTCCAGCAAGTTATGCATGAATAGGGCATACAGCCATCTCAATGCTACTCCTATCACCCTAAAGGCATACAGCCATCTCAATGCTACTCCTATCACCCTAAAGGCATACAGCCATCTCAATGCTACTCCTATCACCCTAAAGGCATACAGCCATCTCAATGCTACTCTTATCACCCTGAAGGTTATGGCGGCTCTAGAAACATTACATCAAACTTTAAAAAATATGTTTTGTTCATATTTCTTTGATACAGAAAATGATTTCCTATTGCTTCTTGTTTAGATATTATTCTGAGAATCATGTATGTATGTATGTATGTATGTATGTATGTATGTATGTATGTATGTATGTATGTATAGATGGATGTAAGTGTACATATGCATGATTGTATTATGTAAATATCATTTATGTTTGCATTCACTATCTTGTCTTTCTCTTCTTTTGAACACCTGTGAAAACAAAATTAAATTCTGCATATTTGCAACATAACGGAAAACAAACTGAAAACCTTCACCTGGTGAAGCAAAATGAATTTCTGCAATATTTCAACAACCATGAAACAATTTGAAATTCTATATATTTTAACACACATGAAAACAAATTCAAATTCTGCACATTTCAGCAAACATTAAAACATTGAAAATCTGCAGAAGAAGAATTATCAAAATAACTTTTGTTTCACTTTTAAAATTTGCAAATCTGAAAATGTGTTATTGATTTGACCTAATTGTAATCCCCATAATGTAATATTTCTATGATTAAATCAATAAACTATAACCATTTAGATCTGTAGCTGTTTTTTGGTCAAATAACTAGAATGGGAATTACCCAAATTTTTATATTGGTTTACGGAAGAGAGAGAGTGTGTGTGTTAGTGACTATATGTTTAATGGGAATAAAACCATCCTTGTAACTTGGGCATATTTTGCCTTAATCTGAAATGGTCATTGTGTTTTTGGCACCTTTATAAATGATACAAATGGATTTTACCATTACAATATGCATGATACGAATGGATATTTTCATTAAAAGTACAGTCAAATCACCTTATTACCTATATACATGATACGAATGGATATTTCCATTACAAGCAGTCAAATCACCTTATTGCCTATATACATGATACAAATGGATGTTTTCATTACAAGTACAGTCAAATCACCTTATTGCCTATATAAATGATACAGTTGGATTTTTCATTATAGTCATCAAACTATTACCTATATTGGATTTGTCCTTACATGTACAGTCACATATTATCAATACATGTTTTCATAATACAGATAATTGCATTACCAGTACAGTAACAGAACATTATTGCATATATAACTGATATAAATACAATTGAATATTTCTATTTCCATGATAAAGATACTGTTACAATTTGAATATTTCCATTACCAGTACAGAGTTAACCCTTCATTACCTATTTACATGACAGATACTGTAACAATTTGAATATTTTCATTACCAGAAGAGATGTAACCCTTCATTACCTATTTACATGACAGATACTGTAACAATTTGAATATTTCCATTACCAGAAGAGATGGAATCCTTCATTATCTATTTACATGACAAAGATACTGTAACAATTTGAATGTTTCCATTACCAGTAGAGATGTAACCCTTCATTACTTATTTACATGACAACGATTTTTCCATTACTAAGTAGGAACATATTCCTTCAGTATATGTGTACATGATATAGGTATTTTTAGGTTTTTCCATTACCATTACAATCAGTATACAGTATATGTACATTATATAGATACAATTAATGTTTCCATTTTCATATATCCTTTTAGTATACAGTCTATATACATTATATAGACACATTTGATTTTTCCATTATCATATCATATCTAATTACTACCAATGAATATTTGATTTATACAATTTGATTTTTGTTCATATTATTATTATGATTATATTTCATCAATACCTATTTACATGTGATATATATTCAGTTGAATATTCCACTACCAGTACGGTCCAAATATTAATGAACTAATGATGTATCATAGATTGTTACTAACTTTTATAATAAATTATACCTAATTTTTTCTATCTTGCATTGTCTTTTGTATAAAAGAGACTTGATGTGATTGTCAACACAATTTAGATTACTTGCTGACTTTTAGATACATCTAAATGTTAAATGGAGACATGTAGAGAACTACAAAAAATAATTCAGTTTATGATTCTGTATGGAAATATGGTCAAAATTAAATTAGTATGAAAGAGTAGATGCTTTAAAAAAAACTATTCACAGTTAGAGAGTATTTGTATTTGTGGTTGTTTGGGTTTAAAATAATATTTCAGCACATGATAGGCTGGCTGTTTATGACACCCAGTATAACTGGTCCAGGAAATCCTTGGTGAGATCCAGCAAGCCACTGGTAGGTACTGGCATGCATAGTAAAATGTCCACATTGGCTATGGCTGAGTCTATGACTAGAACCATGCAGATACAGGTCAAATAGTGATGGAAAATGTGAATGCTTCAGACTATTGAGCCATCAAAAGACCTATTTGTATTGGATTAATGCAAACAACTTCACAGCTAATGTTAATTTAGCTTCTATGATTTGAAACCAACTGAGCCCCTATCTGATAAAGTAAATGATCGGGTCTGAAAATATCCATTTACCCCATATCTAAGTATAATAGCAAGTCACTAAAGTGTTGGTGAGCTTACCCATTCAAATGATAAAATGTGTTATTTCAAGTTTCAAAAGAAATCAGACATGCAGACACTTGATTTGCAGTAATTATAACCAGTTATATGCATGACTACCTCATAAATACACTCACCTGAGATGGCAACTAATGTGCATTTTTGTCAGGATTATAAGGGAGATAACACATCAGGGGAGATAACACATTTGCTACATTAGCACATAACCATACTGACATAATAATTATTCACCATCATATTGCATATAAATGTCATTATAAAATCAAAATAAATGATAGTTCAACGTGAAACTATTATGAATATACACATACATGTACTTTCACATAAAAAATATTTAAGTTTTATTCATAGGTCACATCATAAGAGCTTTCCCTGACTTGGATCAAAACATGAATTTGGTTTTGTATTTATTAATAGTTAATAATCCCCCATTTTATGCTGCCTAAATATAGCTGTATAGATGCAGTTCAAATCAAATAATGATTTACCAAAGTTTGATTCAGGATATCTAAACATCTCAGAGTACAGACAGTAAAGAAACTAAACCGTTCTGGTGGCCTAGTGGTTAGAGCATCCGCTGCAGAAGCGGGAGGTAGTGGGTTCGATCCTCGGCCAAGTCATACCAAAGACTATCAAAACTGGTACTAACAGCTGCCTTGCTTGGCACTCACCATTAAGACGTTAGTGTTAGGACTGGTGTAAGGATAATGTGACTGTGTGGGACATCATGCTACATGTCTGCGGCATGATACCCCAGTGCCTGATAAAGCATACAAGATTTAAATGGTCATGTAATGATACGTTATATCCATAATTTAGTCAAAAGTTGCGCATCAAAATGGCCTGCAATGTGGCAACAAAAAATGTGTTTTAATAGACAGGGGATGCATGGTTGTACCATCAGTTTCTCTGGTCTTCTAATATATGAATCGCTTCTACTTTTCTTAGCAGACAATAGGCTATACATTGCAGCCACTATTACTGGTGCAGTTAGAAATTATGAAAATCCAAAGTATGAACTAACGACCCATGGAAGGAGAAAATAAACTAAATGACCTTTAATCTCAAAGAGTAATCTTTACCCCTAATGAATAGATGATGCACCACAGATGCACACAGGAAATAAATTAAACACCTCCAGTCCTTTACTAAATGCTGGCAAATGGACTCAGAATAATAGGCAAGCGATACTGGTTTGCAATAGTCACCAGACATAGTAACCTCTTTTCACAAAAAAGAGATGTCTAATAATAATTGATTTTAGCAAAGAGACTGCGGTTTTTTCTTGGTTTTATCTCAATATGAACATGTTCTAATTTTCGCCATATTTGGATGACTTTCAACTTTAGATTCCATGATTAGTTCTTAAAAGAAACCTGAAAATTGAAAAATTTACTTTCAGGTTTTCTGTTTCTGCATACATTATTGCCATAGACTATCGAAATTTAAAAATAGGTTTGCTAAACAATACAAGTGTCAAGATTAATCAAAGCATCCATAATACTACTGTTTTTGTTACAAGAGTTATACAGAGGATATAACTTGAAGATTATATGAATCAGTTGTGTTAAAATGATACATTCTGGATTGATTGTAAAACATACACGTGAGGGATTTCATAATTTACTAATTGCTTTGGTTAGTCTAACTCCCACACAGTGGCAGAGGAACCCGAACGCATCTATTAAACTTTTGATGTACATGTGAAAAACTTAAAAAATTATAAAGGATCCTAAAAGTGGTTTTAATAATTTACTTAGAAAGCATGGCATGGTGGTCTATTGTAGGAAACCTTGGGCATCAGACAATCCAGTTTGTGTTTTAGCACTGAATACTAAATTAAGTTGAGACATTCGTGGATAATAGTAAATGAAAATGAGGTAATGTTTACATGTATCTATTAAGTGTTGAATGGCACATGAACACAATAGTGTCTACAATTGTGTTATTCAAAGTAAATTATAAAAAAGAAACAAACATTACAAATTATTAAAAAAATGAAACTTTAGGAATATAAACCTTTCCAGATAAACTAAAGGGAAGTAATGCATAGTGATATTTATACATTCAGAGGGTCATTTTTTTAATATAAATCACAGAAAAGACAGAAGACGGAAAAATATAATTCTTTTTTTAAAAAATCTATTGATGAGTCTGGTAACATCATAGAAAAACAAAAATTTCTATCCGCATATAATTTAACAAAATGAAGTGTTATTAAATATTAAATTACCTGGTTATAATGTATCAGAGATGAAAAAATCTCTTAGTGATGTCATAGATGAGTACTTCCCCCAAATACTTGCCGCATGGAAAAAAAAAATAGCACAATAACAAACAACTATCCTGACACATAATAATAATCCAGATGGTGGTGGTAGGCATATTGCTCCTCAAAACGTCAATATATCCTAGGTGATTGCAGTAAAGTTAGTGTGTGATGCTATCGAAGGAAGCTATCAAATAAATCTCGAAAAATCAAATCAAGCCAGCAGGGATATATTTTATATTTATTTGCACCAACAGCTCCTCCGGGATTTTTAATAATTGAAGACTCAACTAATCCGGTCTATATGCGATGTCATAATGATTTATTAACAAGTATTCATTTCAAACTCACTGACCAATCCAATAATCTAATTGATTTACGAGGTGAGGCTTTACAATTCAGTCTGTTTGTGAAATCGTAAATTGCTAGCAATTTCAAGGATTTTCATCGTAAAAGGATTTAAACCCCATTGCAGCAGAGGGAGCGCGACAACGACTTTGCATCTCCGAAGGAAATTTTTTTTTTTCGATTTTGGAGGAAGCATTGGTTAGCCAAATAGACGATCCGCCAAGTTGTCGGATTCGCCCCCCTCTGCTGCTGTTGTTTCTTAAGGCAGTTTAGAGAAAAATGTCCTTTCTCTTTACAATGAAAACAGGTATCTTGACTTTTGTCTCTTCTGACGTCTTTTTTTTCTCACGATCTGAACAATCTGTAGCACAACGTCCTTTCTTCTTACAAATATAGCACGTATCTTGACTTTCATATCAAAAGGAGGGGAGTAGTCGGTCTGCTTGTCTGAAGAAAACTTTTGTATGACACCACACAAAGCTCTGATCAGAAGTTCTACTTGTGTAGGCTCTTCCATCGTTCTGGTCAATGTGAGAGTTAATTGAATACTGGAAGGTTAGACACTAACAATTTATATATATGCAGTGATCAAACATCAATATATAGGGGCCATGGTCTTTAAAATGTAGTCATTTGACATCTTGCAGACAAGATGAAACAGTCGTATCATGTTGTCGAGAAAGGAGAAAACAAGAGACAGAAACGTAATGTATCGCCTCGCACAGTAGCTAAAGTCTTGACTCACATTCATGTCAGTGATATTGAAGATGACATGAGTAAGCCCGAATCCAGGCCCAGACAATCGACGTCCAAACAAAGTTCACCACCTTTAGTAAACCCTGAAAACTACTATCACATTCGAGAGAAGGAAAAAGAGTTCCTCTCGAAAATTTAGAACTACGGCTTACATGGTCTTTAAAATGTAGTCATTTGACATCTTGCAGACAAGATGAAACAGTCGTATCATGTTGTCGAGAAAGGAGAAAACAAGAGACAGAAACGTAATGTATCGCCTCGCACAGTAGCTAAAGTCTTGACTCACATTCATGTCAGTGATATTGAAGATGACATGAGTAAGCCCGAATCCAGGCCCAGACAATCGACGTCCAAACAAAGTTCACCACCTTTAGTAAACCCTGAAAACTACTATCACATTCGAGAGAAGGAAAAGAGTTCCTCTCGAAAATTTAGAACTACGGCTTACACGTACGCAGTGAAGTTTAACGATTTCATTTCCAACGTACCTTTGGAGAATACATTCGGGTTCATTACTTAGGTGTGAGATTCTGCGTTAACTACACTGAATAAGCAATGTCAAGCCAAAACAGACGATCGCTTGAGACTTTCTATTCATCACGATATCTTGAAGTCTCCCGTTTGGATCGAGTTTAGCAGTCCATCAAAACTATTACCTTCCAAAGTCATCGACAAGATTCAACATGTGCAAGAATCCAACGACAAGTTTCACATTGCCGACGGAAAATCCACACTGTTCATGACCCACGTGTCTCAACCACAAGGGACCGGACAACGCAAAAAAGTGTTATTGGTCGACAACCTTCTCAACACCAAAACAAGCCTCGTCTGAATTAACAATTCTCCCGTGTCATCGTCGTGGCACGAACGTATGCCGATAAGAACGACACAGTATAATGGAAAAGAGCCTGGAAAACTATTCAAGCAAGAGACTGAGTCAAACAACGAAGTGATGCAGAACTCCTATTACAGCAAGCGGGAATATCCAAAGACACCCCTTGCTGCATTCTAGAAATGCAAAAATTGCAAGACGTCCTAGCGCCACGTTACACCTTGAAAGTACACCGTCAAGAAGTGCGTGGACCTCTTTTGTTTGGAGGCAACGATTTCAAAGACGGAAAATACATTCACGTCTATCATCACGATGGACATTTTGATACCATTACCAGTATCACTGGATTCCTGGGATACGGTTATTACTGTGAAAAATGTGACTATGCTTAAAACAATCGAGAACACTACTAACATTGTGGATCGAAACGTGAGGTATGTTTGGCCTCTCAACCCTGTTTGGACACAGGACAAGAACTAGTGCAAAAAGATCTCATTGACGTCTATCAGGTGAAGGTAAAATAAAATACCGCAGGTGCATTACCAATGTTACAATAATCGTGTATTCGGTTTCAACTGTTATTGCTGGAACGGATATATTTACTATCAGCGATAACAATGGTGGAACTTGCAGATGTCACAATTTGTGTTTCAGCGGCAACAACAATTACAGGGGTTCTTAATATCATTGCAAAAAAAGATATCTACATGCAGTCAGAATAAACTACACGAGTTATAATTAAATTACATATCGCAACGGCTTCAGATTCCCAATTATCTTCATTGATACTGTCTAGTCTCCACGATACAATGATATCCGATAACGAGTTCACGGTGATGATTTATATCTACAATACAGCGACATCAAAATTAGAAAAACATAACAATAATAATGACGACGGAATTGCTGCAACATATATCCGCAAACACAGCCCCGTCAGAGACAACCATGATCTAAATGACCTCAACTAACCCTGAAATCAGCGTGAACTATCCAATCGCTATATGCTATGTAAGTTAACTAATAACTGGAAATTATGAGAAATTGTTTGTGATTTGTATTTGTTCATTTACTTAAATATTACTGCTGATAAAATCTAATTGAAGCAAGAAACCTGATATGCAACAATAAAAGAATATTGTTTCTCTAAAAAATACATTTAAACCCCACCCCACCTTGATGGTACGCGATTATTTCCCTAAAAACATGAATAGAGCTATTTCCCTTGCAACATTAAAATATTTATTTCCCTTACATATTATACACATTAATGTTAGAGTTATTTCCCTTAATAATGTGTTAACATGTAATAAAAATGGAAATAATAACTTGTGTTCAGATATATTAAATCCGAATTTTTTGTCCGTATTTTTTCGTAAAGACTGTTTTATATACATCGAAGCTGTGCAAATACCGAAATGTTTTCCACATTCACCCGTCTCAGCATTTATTGTTTTATATAGATCTCGCAATCTTTTGATGCATTCCTGAAAAAAAAAAATAAACAAATGGGCTGAATCGGTCAAGGGTACCGGTACTACGATAAAAGATGTGGCTGAGCTAGACAAACTATTAAGATTCCCCAGATCCGTAGCAACGATAACAGGAGAAATATTATATGAATAGAAATATAAAAAAGGATCTCAAATGAATATCATTGATCATAATACACACGCGTGGACTAAAGCAGTAACAATATTTCCACGAAGAGATCGAATAGTAAGATACTTCACGGAGAATTCTAGGCGAAACATGTTTGATTTTATTTACGAGTTAAGTAAATAACGTTCCTGTGTCAGTGTGGTTATTGCAGAGTTTGTTTTGAAGACGAAGATTGTAAATTTGATCAATTTGTTTGACCAACCGGTGAAATATACCGTACGGAATCCCTTCACTACGCCATTAGGAAACTCGCTTAGAAATTTTGAGGTTTTTATACAGTTATTAGCAAACTGTTTTAAAGTCTCGTCAGTTGCAGATCAATTCGCCCAGAGAGAGAGAGAGAGAGAGAGAGAGAGAGAGAGAGAGAGAGAGAGAGAGAGAGAGAGAGAGAGAGAGAGAAATCTGTGGTAGCCATCACGATTTGCATGTATCTCAGGTGTTCAAACTAGTTGTGTCTGATATGGACACGGCAGACTATGGAATACCAGATATGATTTTAAAAACATTTTTTTGATGTTGACATGGTTGCGTGTTATGCAGAAAGTTTTCTCGGGAAAGGAGATTGCGCTGCGTATTTTCAACGATTTAGACATCATACGCACGAGATTGCACGAGTTGCGATTGATGCACCACTAACCGACTTTGATCTGTCCGGGTTCACTCGTACGATATAACACGAATTTGCTGATGGACTACATATGTGCTTTTGTGATTGGTTTGCTAGACATTATTCTGAAAAGTACTGGGCGCCAATACACGATATATGTTTGATTGTAAACTACTGATATCGTTGATTATCGGTGAGGAATTGATGTTATATAAAAACAAAGTGAAGTTTGGTTACCTCAACCTGATGATGATAGTCTCGATAAAATTAGTAATGATTGCGTGAAAAATTGTCCTGATGTCACCGAAGACTATATTGTTTAACGATCCAAGATCTTTGCATGTAGATGCGAAATGAATGACCAAAACGCAAAGCATCTCGGTAGAAGAATAATCGGTAATTTCACCCAAGGCGGAGCATATGATCACAATCATCATTATTCACAATTAAATCTAGATGACGCTGAATAAGATTTTATAATCGCGCATGTAACAGCAAGAGAGATATTTATCAGTTGTGAATGTGCTTAATTCTCTGACGGAACAAAGTTGGGAACAATTGTTAGTTACATCGATTACGAATCTTCTCAGTATAACCATCTAAAATAATCTATGCCGCCTTATGTTTGTATCAACCTGCTATTGATTTGATGATAAATATATTCCCTCAAACCGCAGTCAGAATTGCAACGGGTTCATTTTATATAGATAGCAAGTATAGAGAAACAGTAGCTCGTTTTACAGTTTCTAATACACGTTGGGGATCAAGGAGAATAAAGCAAGAAATGTTACATGATTATTCTGAATCCGCAGATGTTACAATTGAAGATAATAACTTGAAAAGTAGTCATTTATTAGAAGCATCGAGTGCACCTTCGTTATTCGATGCAATATGCATATATAAGACCGTTTACGTAAACGGACCAGGAGGTTGAGAAGGAACAACACGAGTGATCGAATTATTTCCAACGAAGTCAGATATGATTGTGCTAACATCTACACACCGACTTGCCAGAGAGATGAACAACAAAAAGTTTATTCCTGCCCTTATCACAGTATCTTTCGGTACAATGGTGACGCATGGACCCTTGATCGAATAGGTGAGAAAACTATACCAAAGATCATTATTTGGGATGAGATATGCAACGTTTTGGGAAGCGTGGCGACGAAACAATTTGATAGTGGCAAGAAGAAAGATAGGCAGAGACAGACTTCACGGACAATTATTTGAAAACATACATTAAAGTTCCCAACGCTGCCATTGCCGTTGTGTTATAGACCAGCTAATACATGAAGACAGAATATAGACGTTGATATTACTGGACAGACTGAGAAACAGACTCTCGTATTAAATGATATTGTTCTGGTCGATACCAATGTTGTCGAATATGCATTGCGCGCGGATAAATTTCCCTGGACGCTAGGATACCCAATGACGATTTGCTAATCTCAGGGCTTTACCATCTCTGACACAATTATTTGGATCATAGATGATCGCATCAAGCGGTAAAATTAGTCTAACTCGCAGTGTCATGTATGCGAAGAATAAATCAACTTCAGAGAGTTTTGTTTTTAATTCTAATGACAACACAATGAAATTGTGATCGAATATATAATTTTAAAAAACTCGCTCGTTATAAACAAAGACAAAAGAATAATAAAGATTTTGACATTGATGAATTTGATGTTGAATTTATAATGACATTAAAACACAAGCAAAATAACCATTGGAAAATACACGGGAAAATACTATGCTGACCTGTCTTGAATGTAATATACGCAGAGGTGCTAGTTGAGTGATCGCTGTAGTAGTTGTGTAACCTCAGGTATTACCTTCAACTGTTCACTTGCAAACCCCCGCTAAGGAGTCGTTGAATCTAATATGTGGATTGCGGGTCTACCCGTGGATCTTACTATGTTAGATATTTTGGTGTCATTAACAAGTATTTTTTCTTTTGAAAAATCATTTAGTTGCGGGTATATATTTTTTGCGGTTGCTAGATTGCGTTTAAGATTGATTCTTCGAGTAATTTCATTATTTAATGTATTTATCACACTTGGTATTCTTACAACTCATTTATGAGAGCTCTTGACTTGAATAAATTCCTCCATTTATTGCAATCCAAATAACCACTCAGCAAGTGTTCGATTAAAACCTTCAACAATTGCCTGATCGCGGTGTATTGCAATATGTCATCGTCTGATGGTGACATTATGTTCCTTCATTAAAGATAACACCGCACCTTGAAATCCGTTGCCAGGATCAACCTATAATAGATTTGGTCATTGGCAAGGTCCTCGTTGATAAATTTGTTCAAACGCAGAAGCTACTTCTTTCGTTGTCTTTGTCAATGGCTTAGCTTCTTTCTATCTACTCGCAACACCAAATACACTTAACGCGTACATGTATGTCCGTATTTTGACAGTATCATGTGGTAAGAATAATATATCCGCCTGATGAACTTCATTTGAAACGATTACATCAAAATAAGCATACCCGATTGTTTTAGGCGGTGGTATGTAAATCTGCCATATCGCCTGTCTTGATAACCAATCTACTGCAGTAGAACGTTTGACCATTGCCGTTTACTATTTTGCTTACTTTTCTCGCCAGTATCTTCTTGGGAAATAATAAATAGTTTCTGTAATAATATTAATTACCAGCACGTCATATGAATTACCTTTCATCGCAGATTTTACTAACCAGTTAGCAGCAGGGAGGGCGAACCATGCAACTTTTTATAGGTGTCCATTTGTCAAAGTAATGCCTCATACAGAACCGGAAAAAAGAGAGAAACGGTGAACCCTATAACCTTTTAAGATGTTTATTTGGTAAATCAAAAAACATAAATAAGGTTCTGACTAACTGAGATACCAAGTTGTTGTCGTGCCCTCCCTGCTGCTAAGAATTAAACCATTTTTTCAACCGAATAATTTATCCAGTCCGATACGATATTTCGATCGTGGATCGCGTAAATGTATTGTTATACATTTTGTTACAGTTATCTCTAATCATTTTCGGTATTTGTGTTAACAAATCACATCAGAATTTTTATGTCTGCCTCTGGAGAATATCCTAGCTGGGCTTGCTTGTTTGTCCAACATCACATCATCATAAATAACTAAATTGTTAATAATTTCATTAATATCATCGACACTCGGCGCTTCATTGATCTCAGTAATACATTCAATAACATCACCACGCTCATCTAACAATATTGCGTTTTTTTTCAATAAAATCTTTAAGTACATCGTATCACCGCTGATCATCTATGGACAAAGCAACTAAATACAACTTATCCCAAGCCATACATCTCCTTATGAGATTAATTAATAGTTGCGCATTTTACCCAATCAAGACGGTCCAATTATTATCATTCTCATGGAATTTGGTAGTGCTGTATGATGTTTAATAGGTTCTCGAGTTCGTGTCGCTCGCTAACAAAGTAAATTACATTCATGTTATTATAAATAAATAATTATGCATCTATATTGCGTGAAATGTAAGGCGCGTACTAGCGCTAACGACTTAACAAGCATTACAACAACAAAAAATAGACCATCGCTCACCGGCAAGTCTGCACAATGTGGTACAAAGAAATTTAGATTCATTACTACAAAATCAGCTGATCACTTTTTAAAAAAAAACGAAGAGATGATATTTCTGCAAAATTGATAAAATTACCAGGGACTCCGTGAGATAATACCCAGGAGTAAAACATTTTCCAGGATATTATTACTGCGGCCCTGGAACTAGGCTTGATATCCGACTTGATAGTCAAGACCAACCAAGATCAGGTGAATATCCGATAAACGCTATTGATAAAGTGTGTCATGCTCATGATGTGTTTTATAAAGGTAACAATCTGCAGCATAGATATATCACAGATGTGAAATTGATTCTCGTGTTAAATTCTATCACTGATATCTCTTTCAAAGAAAAATTGGCTAGTTAGTTAATACAAACAGCGATGAATGGTAAACTAGTGCTAGGTGCCGGTAATTAATCTAGATTTTATTCCCCAAGAGGATACTGGAGGGGTGAAACAGCTATTAGTAAACTCGCCGAAGCAGCAAAGGTAAAAAAAAAAAAGTTTCTACAGCAGATTGGTTATCAAGACAGGCAAAATGACAGTTTTATTTACCACCGCCTAAACAAATTCATTTTGCTCATTTTGATGTCATCGTTCCAATTAAAATACATCAGGTGGATATATTATTCTTACCACATGATACTTTCAAACGAAGTACATACAATTACGCGATAACTGTAGTTGATATTGCGAATAGATACAAAAAAACTGAGCCATTATTGACAAAGTCGGTTAAGTTGCTACTGCGTTTAAACGAATTTATCAACGAGGAACTCTACAATTGCCACAGTTATTACATGTTGATCCTGGCAAGGAATTTCAAGGTATGGTATCATAGCTAATGAAACATGTCACCATCAGGCGAGGACATGAATGCAATACACCGCGATCAGGCAACTGCTGAACGGTTTAATCGAACACTTGCTGAGCGGTTATGTCGATATTAATACGCGAAGGAATTTATTCAGGACAAGAGATCTCGTAAATGGGTTGCAAGATTACCAAGTGTGATAGCTGCGTTAAATAATGAAATTACTAAAACAATTAATATGAAACCTAATAACGCGATCACAGCAAAATATACACCCGAACGAAATTTTTCAAAACAAAAAATACTTGGTAATGTGACTGTGAGATATTTGTACGAACCAGGTGAACTTCAAGGTGGTAAAAAAAGAGCTACTGATCCTATTTGGAGTGTAACAGCATATAAAATTTCTAACATAACAAGATCCACGGCTAGACCTGCAATCAATAGGTTAGATTCAATTGCTCCTCATTGTGGATGCACACGTGAACAGTTACAGGTGATACCCGAGGAAACACAATTATCGCCATGATCAGTTGACTAGAACCTCTGCGTCTATCACACTCTACACAGGTCAGCATAGTATTTTCACGTGGATGACCACGACTGCTATTTTTTCTGTCTGCAGTTAATTGTCGTGGAGTTTTATCCGAATACTGCCATAGCATTATACAATACAGCTCGCGCACTGATTATTCTGCTGTTGTTTCAGCATCATTATAAATTCAACATCAAGATCAAATTCTCTTTTTTTTTTGTCACTTTGTTTGTAACCAGCCAGTTGTTTTCTTATTATGTCATCACTAAAATGTCATTGTTGGTGCTCATTAGAATTTAAAATAATAAACAAAATAGTATCGACCACTCGATGTGATCATCTATGATCCAAACAACTGTATCAGAGATGGTTAGCCCTTGATATGAGTGTATTGTCATTGCGTATCTAAGCGTCAGTTGAGATTTGTCAGCACGTAATGCATCTTCGACAACATCAATATCGACCACTACAAGATCATTTAATACGAGATTCTGTTTTTATGTTTTCCCTGGATTATCAACTTCTATATTCTGCCTTCGTGTAACAGCAGGTTTATAATACAACGGCACTGGCAGCGATGGGAAGCTTTCTTTATGCGTTTTAAAAAATTGTCTTAGCTCTTTTACTTGCTTGTAACCTTTATGCACCTTTTGGCTTTTAGTCACCCTCTGTTGCATGCTAACCTGCTATATAACATAGCTTCATGGTGAATGGTAGCTGTACTAACACCATATAAGCCATTAACCAGGTCATCTCAGTACAGGAGAACTTGGAGGTTCGGGTTAGAACGGAATATGTGTGTGTGTTTTGGATTATCTTATTTTAACTGTTTCCTACATTTCTCATTATCCACATTAGCATTTACCATTTAAAGCGGACAAACATGCAAAAACGAAATTCGCTCAACTTTTTTTAATCTAATTTGCTATATGTGTGTTGTTCACATTCTGAAAATTTGCACCTTTCATTCTTACTCGTTTTGAAGAAATTTATGAAAAACGGATTATAATCCGTCTTGAATAAAAAAAAAACACGCCTGCCCCCCATAAATTGCGGAATTGACGTCATTTGATAATGAATTTTGGAGAACTCGACCCATAGACAACTAGGAGAAGGATCCTATATACCAATTGTGAGATGTCACCACATGGTTGTTAAGGCTTTATTTATTGTTGTCTTTCTTCAACTTAATAACTTATTAAAGTTATAAAAATGTGCAACTTTTCAACTTTTCCATTTGATCAACTCAGCTTCCGTACTTAACGAAACAGAAGTGGCATCTGTTCCTTTTGCTCTGCTCTTCAAAATCATTCGATACATTTTAATGGAGAAGAAAAAAAAGAGCATGATGTGAAGTCTGCAGTTTTATATATGAAAGGGCTCCAACCTAATAATGAATGATATTTGAAATCGATACAAAAAACGGCATTGACGCCTACTCAGGAAATGGGGTAGCTACTGAGTTCAACATCGTTTACTTTATTTCTTCTTATTTGTTAGTGTTCGTAACTTTATTATTTTATAATAAAATAAACTATTTAAAGTTGAATGAGAAGTGTAAAAACTATTTCACCGATGCAAAATAATTAGGTTTACGTTATTTTATTATATATAACAACACCATGATCACTAACGGGATTTTGTTACCTTAAATACATTTTTGAACTGCTCGACGTACTTGGGACATAATGAGAAAATCATCTTTAACAACAATTTTAAATTTCACGTTTAAATCATGTACAAAACTGAATAATATTTCACATGGTCCGAATCAGCTTGGTCCGAGTTTGAGAGTATTTACCACCTTAATTAATAATAGTATTATAATATTTGTAGCAATTAAGAAAGTTAACAGCAACATTTGTTTAATTTATTTTATCGTGGTGTTCCGGGATGTGTTGTTATAAGAAATGTAATGAGATTATACGAACACACAGACTTTCAATTTAACGTGAGTTATTTAGAAGAATTTTCAACAATGTACATACACTTAGTTTTTGAACAAATCTCACAAGTGAAATATTCTTCTTTGTTTTTCCGGTCTGACTTCATTTTATTTTACCTCCCGAAACCTTCTGGAGTTGCATAGCCATAGGTATGTAGTATTCTTCCTTGTACAGGACAGCCAATACCTGATACATCATTCGTGTATTCAAATAATGCGGTAACCTCCACGTCGCTACATCTTAGTTGATAACAGTATAGCTCTAAAGTACATATTTCTATCTTTAAAGTAATTTATTTATTTCAAAGATAAATATTAAATAGATTTTCTTGATGACAAGTTTTAAGGTGACGTCTCCAACCATTTGGGGCGACTTCTCCATATACGTTGGGGCGAGTTCACCATGGGACAAGTTCTCTCAGTGAAGACATTGATGGAGATGACATTTTCTAAAACGGGGCCCCAAGTGGCCGAGTGATCTAAAGAGCTCTCCATTACGTGTGCTGAAAAATGGCGTTAAACCCTACAACAACAGCAACAACATTCCCAAAGTAGAATATTCCATTAACATCCAACCTTACATGATAGATTCGTGGGACAAAGATGAACATGATTCATCAGTTTCTGACAATGGCGCTGCTCTTGGGTCTTTAGAGAAACATTCAAGCTCGAAAAGTCTCTGACACAACATGGTGTGTTGAGTTAGCATAAAGCCTTCTCTCTTTAATTTGATCGTCCATACAGCTCTCCTTTTAAGGTACTTTGGAAATGTGAAGACAAGCCAATCTTCTGTCTGGAACTTCTATGGTTCACACATCTGTTTTGGGGTGTGGAAGGCACCAGACAGATCCCCGCCCCCAAACAAAGCAGTTTATCCTCAAGCAGAAAATTCTCTTTGTATGTATAATAAAGTTAAACTCCTCAAAACCTAAAATGCTTGGGACCAAAATTAATGTTTGGTTTTCAGCTGTTTTTCATTATTATTTAGTTTTGCACAAAAAAAACTAATGCTTTTTTATACAAATACTTATATGATGAGAGAGGTAAAGAGGGGAGAGAAAATATTTATAAAAGAACATTGTGTGTATATATGCGAGAGTGCACAAATTAATAAAGATGTTTGTTTGTTGTAACATTTATTGAAGAAAAAATGAAGTTGAATAATGAATGATCTTACAAAATCAGCTAATGTGTCATTTTGAAAAGGAATAGAAAGGATACAGTTCATGGAGGTCAGAGGTCAAGGATAGAAGGCTTGCTTATTCATCTATCATTAGAATATGGAAGAAAGCGACTTTGAGTTGCCAGTTTTTTATTATATTCCTTACAACATAAAGAAAAGTAACATTTTTGATATATATTTCGTTCACTTAATACAGCAATTTTTATAAAATTTAAGCTGAATTGGCTCCTATATTGTAAGATTTCTAATTTTCCCATAAATAAGGTAATTACAGATACTATTTAGCTACAAGGCATATTATGTAAATATGGGCAACATAAGCATAATTAGCTTATTTTCATGAATACCTACAACTTAATGTTTTGTTTTGTTGAGAACCTCACAAATGATGTGATATAAAAAAAAATATTACTGCATAAATGTTCATATTTGTTTTAAGGTGGTGTTCTACATTTTTTTAATTTATTTTGCATTATCAGACGAAACACTATGACTGTTGCCAGAACCTAAAGAATTAAGTCAAAGTAAAAGAGCCGATACGGAGGTGTACAAATTTATATCTGATCCCAAGAAAACGGAATCTTGTCAGACGAAAACTCCTTGTATGCAATGCAGTTTACATTTGAAACAAAGGCGTTAAAGCAGTCACGTTCTCTAAAATGACGCCGTGCTCTATATTAGATTATGTATGGGTTGAATATTCAAAATGTCTGATATGCAATAAACACGCTACCTAAGCAGTACATATGAACGAACTCCTCGTTTTCATCGACTAAAAATATTATTTTTTATATGTAAGACTGTATATAAGTTCAGGCCATTTTAATTGTTCACAAAAGTGTACATTTAAGTTGTTTGAACTTTAACATATATCCGTGTTTTACACTACGACACATATATTACCATTCTACGTTACAAAACATTAAAAAATACATGTATTTTTCTTTCTAAATTTCGCGAAAGCACTTAAATAAGTATAAGAATTTATTCATTTCATCTTCTTATCAAATATAAAACAAGTCATAATATATCAGAAATGATCAAGTGAATAATGATGTTCAGCTGTCACATACAGGAGAAATAATTACAATGAAGAATGTACATGTTTAATATGGTTAATCAAACATATTTGTAATAATTTCATGCCATATTTTCGTGATCAAAAGGGAACCAAGAAAACTGAGTGAAAACGATTACAGATTGAATGAACAGTCTCTTGTCATTTTTATCTGATGCATACGTTATATGTTAGTGAAAACGATTACAGATTGAATGAACAGTCTCTTGTCGTTTTTATCTGAAGCATACGTTACATGTTAGTGACTAAAAAGGCATACACGTAAACTTTCGGGCTAATATTTTAAATCGGAAACTGTTATGATTAGAATGGTATTAATTTGAAAACTTAAAATGTTTTTGGTGTTTTGAATATTCATTATCAATTTAAATGAGATTAATATACAATAAATTTTGGTAAAGATGCATCTTTCGTTGTGCACATCATCTGTCTTTTTCGTAAATAATAATAGCAAAACGCAATAATGTTCTCAATTAAATTTATGTCAAATTATTGTAAAATACCTAATTATGAAATTTTCAACCATTTTCCCTGTATAATTTTAGTTGTAACAAATACGTTCAAATACGAGAAGATCTCTTGTAACGAATGTATTTTGCTTGATAATTAAGTTTTTGAGACCATTATAACTTCGGAAAACAGTTATCTTGTTCACCAAATGTATCAAATTTTATTCTAAAACATATTATATAAGAATTGTCAAAATATATGTTAAAAATAAATGCATGTTAAAACTATTGTAAGTTGTATTTTAAAACTGGGCCGAATTGTCTTTGGAGTTGGGCCGAATTGTCTTCAAAGTTGGGCCGAATTGTCTTGGGCCGAATTATCCTATAGTCGATTATTTCCCCTGTCAGTCCTATACCTACCACAAACCTCACAAAGTTTGTTAGAATTCCACCACACATAGCACATTTAGTCACATCAATTATATAAAGAAATTACAGAGTAGATATTTTACCCATTACTAAATTAAGTTTGTGTAGCCCATCCCCATCAACAATACAATTAGTCCATTTTCGCGGTAGTAGTAGTGTTTTCGCTGTCGCTAATAGCATCGGTTCGATACCTGTGCCAAGTTATCAACTCTAAGAATGTGTTCGTACAAAGCCAAACAAACAAGAGAAAATGAAGACTTAAATACAATGATGTACATAGACTAAACAATGGGGATTATAAACAAATTGAGTATGTATCATACATTATGGAATGGTTCTCTGATAATAGTCATTAATTAAATTATTAGGGATGCCAGCTAATCGCAGCGGTACTCCCAAATTTCGCTAACTCAAAATTAGACGTAGACCAATGGAGTGGTTGCCAAACTTTTTCAGTTAGTTATCTTCATCCCCAACCCAATATCCAGTAAATGGCATTATTCAGCATTAGCAACCCCACCACCACCCCCAGGGGATGGTACTGAGAATTTTGGGAACCACTCAATGTAGTCTGTAACTCAACTTTTTTTTCGGGGTGGGTTGTGTTTTATGTGTGATGTGTCTCCCAGATGTATTGTACTGTTTTTGTTTTATTTATTATCATTTAATCTTTCCTTAATTTTTTCCCATCGGGATTATGTTTAATTTTTGAATGGGGTATTTCTTTTTTTCCTTAGTGTTTTTCTTTTTTTCTTTAGTGTTTCTTTTAGGGCAGTTTCACAACCATAGTTTTGTTTACCATGTCAGGATTCCTTCCCTAATTTTTTAGTTCGACCCTGGCTAGGGGTCCCCTGTGTCCAGTGTATGCTATTTGTGATTTTGCTATATGTTAGTCCGTATTTCCTCTGACCCTTGCCACCCCATTTTTGATATTTGGTTTTTTATGTTAATGTAAGTATGGCTCTATATCATTAAAGTTTTCTAGGCCTGTTAGTAGGTGAGTACCCCATGCGGACACCAGCTGGTGTTGGCGAATTCCAACTTTTCGATAGGGAATGCACTTTGACCCTACACCCCAACCCCTATAAAAGTATAAGCTATTTGTGATTTTGCTATATGTCTATGTGGTGTAGTATATACATGTATATATACTTGTGTTTCTGTTTGGATAGCCTTTTTCTCATTAAAAATTTTCTCAGTTTTCTTTTTTCGCATTTTGTGACTGGTTCTACAAGCAGATTGTCACCTAAATTATTACATTCTTATTTATTTAAGTTTGTTTTCATAAGTTTTGGAGCAAAAACGTTGCACTAGTTCCTATTTGGTATGTGTTGTTTTTGCGACCACAGTTAATTATGGGTGAATGAGTCCGACTGTTTTTGAGCCATCTTACATAAAAAAAATATTTTGTTGTATGTAATCTGCCTCGAATTGGGTCATCTCCATTTATTTTTATTACATTCCTTGTCAAATATTTCTAAATTGTTTAATTGCCCTTAAACAGGCCCTCTGTGTAGTACGGGAGCTACACAGAGGAGAAAAGGATGATTAAAGTTTACAAGTGACTTTTACATCTCAGGGCGCGTGTTTGGAAAACACGCCTTATACTGCTTGTTAAACTGTTATGTAATCCTACCTAATCTTTAGTAATGTGTTTCTGTTGTCTGCTTCATATGAATGTTCTCCTCACTCTGTCACGAGCCTTTCCACTTCACGTAGTGCTGTGTGGCTTAGCCTAGTGATGTCATCATTTGTACTTTCCACACATGTAGATCCCAGTTCCCCTTATTTGTTTACCTATCTATTGTGTTTTCCAATGATATTATCTGTCCAAATGTCCTCATATTATCTACTATGTAATCTGTAATCTTATTGAGTAGTTCTTTGTTGAAATTTCCATCGAGGAATAAAATGTTGAATTGATTGTAAGGTTGGGTCTCCCTTATTTAAAAAATTTTTGGGACCATTTTTACTCTAGTTTTTTTACACTCTCTCATGACATGTTTTTTGTGTGAAGTCTACCTTTTAACACAGTGGACATTTTGGCGATACTCTGACCATATGCCGTCTCACTGCAGCCTCTCCTGTCAACCACGCATTGTGCATGTATTTGAACAGGAGGCTTTGTATTTTCAGTGATCTTAAGTTTGTCCAGTGAACTCAGGCCCTATCCCAATTAATACTTTTGTTTTCCTTTTTAATTTTACTGTTTTCCTTATTTATTGTGTCATCTTTAATCCATTCATATGTTGTTTTGTATCTATTTCCCATAGTTCTTTCCTATCCCTATGTTTGTTTAATAATTTTTTTTATTGATCTTAATTTCCGTGGCACTTCTATTAATTTGTAAAGACCTATTGTTATTGTATATCTCTTTTCTCTGCTTCATAGAGAATCCAAAGTAATATATGTATCTCAATGATCTTTTATGTCAATTTTCCGTTTTTGCCCCATTTACCTGTATATGTGACGTGATGTCCCTATACTGGATTTTGGTCCAGTTTTGGAATCTTACTACAAATCCAAATTTTTCCAGTGTTTTCTCCATGTAGTTCTGTTCTAATCGATCAACAGCTTTTTCCTGATCTATAAGAACCATGGCACGTCTTTATCCTGTTATATTAATGTGTTCTATAATAGTTTTAATGTTTAGCATGTTGTTTTGTATATTCCTACCCTTAGCCTTCTAGTTTGGTTTATGTTAACTATTTTCTCTAATCCTGTTTTTATTCTCTCTGCAAGTATTTTACTAATTATTTTATAGTCAATGTTTAGGAGGGAGATGGGCCTCCAATTATTTAGTTCTTCCCTATCTTCCTTCCATTTTATATAAGTGTTATTATCCATTCCCTCATGCTTTTTGACATTGTGTTATTCCCTAATGCAATGTTGTTTTTTTTAAACAACCACTTTAAAACCAGTGCCAGCTTTCCACATAATGTTTTATAAAATTCTTTGTAGAGTCCATCCCAACCTGGTGATTTGCTTTTTTTCTTCCATTTTACCTATTGTATCTAAAATTTCTTATTGTGTGATAAAGTCCTCACATAGGCTTTTATGTTCTGATGATCTTTTATCACACTCTGTCTTTTGTAGATATTCGTCAATTTTTGTCCCTTCTATGTTCTGTGATTTTTATACAGTTCTCCATAGTATTCTTGCATGTACCTCAGTATATTGTTTTGTCTGTCATTAACCCTTCATTATATTTAAAGATTCTAAAGATTTTTCACCCCCTCATCTTAATTCTTCCCATTTGTATAAGCCCTCTGCATTTTTGTATAATTTCATGATTTTTCCTGCCTTAATTTCCTTCCCTTTATCTCATTTTTAATTTTATTTTTAGTTGCTCTCCTAGTGTCTTTTTTTGTGCTCTGTCCTTTTTTGAGATTCTGTTGTATGGTTCCACTTCTTTCTTTTCTCCTTCTGTCTCACTGCTCTCCGATAGATTGGGAGAATTGGAGAAATTACAGGCCTTTCTTTTTTTTTAAAATTTCTTGCCTTCTTCTGGTGTGGACTGATTTAGCGGAAACATTCCGGATAATTCTAATATTGCCGTCCTGTTATTTTCTTCAGTTTCTGGGTTTTCTTTTCCGTTGTTTGTTAGCACCTGGATTTGTTTTTGGACTGGGATTTCTGTCAATATCATTGCTTTTTTGGATTTCCTAGGACTTTTTACTTTCGTTCAACCATCTTCCGTCCCATTCTGTTGTGCTGTTTTTGTCCTTTCCTCTTGAATATTCCTTGCAGTTACACCTGCGTAGATGTTTGAAATATTAATTATGTTGTTGGGTTTGTTTCTTCCTTCAACTTTCCAGTCCCATGGCCGAATTGGCCACATTTTGGGCACTTCCTGTCTTCTTCACAGTTACGGTACCAGCTTTTGAGTCTGAATCCAATGACCCAGAAAAGATAGGCATTTTTTTTGCATCCTCCCGTGTCATGGATAGAACTCTTGCTCCTGATGAGATGGGGGCACATCCCTATATGGTGGCCATTTTATGGTATGTTATTTTGGCCTTGAATTTTTCTCAGATTTTGGCTACTAGTTCTTCTGTGTCTATCATGACTGGGAGTCCAGTCACATTGACTTCCACCATTCTCTTGCCTATTTCTCTTATGAGTGGTGGCGCTTTATTGATGGTAGCTCTCATCCCTTTGACCTCTAGCATGTTCATTTCTTGAAAAGGCTTGTCTTTATTCCTTGGATATAGCATGTATCGGTTCATTCCAGCATTTTGGAGTGCATCTATCTATCCTATATCCAGTTTCATGACTTCCAGTGCTGCGAGGATTTAGACTTGGTGCGGGGCTTTCCCTTGTATGCTAAAGTCTAGTTCTTGTCAGCCGTCCGGGTGGTACGCATAGAGCTGATTTCCGTGTACCTCAGTTCTGAAGTATTTGTTCAGCTTGGATCTAGTTGACTTGGGTTCTGTCACATAATTAAAATGGTCGTTTTTGTCCAATATTCGATCCATACTCTGTTTTTCTGTCATGTCAGTATCTGGAGATCACACACCACAACCTTTAGAACCTATGCCCTGAAATTCCATTTTTGTGGCTAAATTTGAAGAAGTAAAAAAAACAGAATCACGTAAATAGTTAAATTACCTGGTTTGATAAACTCGCTAGTAATGCACCGATTAAAAAAACTGAGACCGAATCGGGTAGCTTGTATTAATAGTTTTTAATGTATACATGCACATATATTTCACTCTTAGACCAACAAAGTGTTCTGCACATTTTCTTTTTATTTTGACTTCTGCCGCCAGTCAAAGAAAATTAAGGTGGAGAACAATTTGTTGGTCTAATTTAATTTTAAAATGGTCTCCCATAATTATTATGATCACAGTATAATAAACAGGGCATGCATATGTTACATTCATTGACCATGTTTTCAATGAAATTCAGGTCAATAACCATTATAGGGGAGATGTATTATTAAGTTCTATTATTTACATTAATCTATGGATAACCAACATTTTTAGAGTTGACAGCCTAAAAAAAGATTAAAGTCACACAAACTGCTCATGACTAAGATAGAACTTAAAATATTACAACTGAAACATAACTAATATGTTGAAACTAAATATTTATTCTCTTTGTCAGATTTCAATATTAAATACCATCTTTTAACTGAAACTTGACTCTTGATTTTAAATTTATTTTAAGACCACATGTCGCAGTGTTAAGGAGTCTGAAACTTTGCTTTTGGAATAGTATTCCAGTTGAGATTAATTATTTTTTCGTGTACGAATAATAACATGAAATACGGTACTATCATTAGAAATGCCTAGTCTATTTCCTCCTCCTCCTCCTCCTTCTTCTTCTTCTTCTTCTTCTTCTTCTTCTTCTTCTTCTTCTTCTTAATATTGTATGAATAGTGTTTAAGTTATACATGTTTCATGTATATATGTATGTATATTGCGATACATATCAAATAATTGAATAACCAAATGCTGATTTTAAGTTCCTTCTCGATAGGAGTTGAATAAATAGAACGATGGAATTATAATGAATGTTTCAATTAGAGCTGTACCGATTAATCGCCCGTACTCATAATAGGGCTGTTTTATTAGAGCAATCGGTATAATTGGTATCAGCAGAAATAATCGGTTTAGAACAAAAACATAAGCCATAACAATAAAATCGTCCACAATTAATTTAAATTCCAAGAATGATCACTACGAATGCTTAGCTCCAATGTTATAGCGCCATTCCCACGAAAGAAACTTACACAAGTTAACATCTGGAATTTTTAGACAATATATACCAATGTTAATTACCATCGTTAAATGTCGTTGTTGTAGCTGTTGTTGTAGATAAAATGCCATTTTTCAGCACACGATATGGTATACATGGCGGCCAGTATTATTGTTGGAGGAAGAACCCGGGAACGTAAAAATTAATCTTGTCCTCGGGCTCCAAACACTCTAGCTACGCCTCTGCATCAGTGTACTGGTATAGTTAGCATTAAAAATTCCTTGTCACAAGCCAGTTTCAGGCATTTTAATGATTAACTGGCCTGTACTGCTGTCGCAACACTATAGAGAAATTTGCCGACTATCATCAAAGGAGACGCCGAAACATCAAGCTTTCCATTGTGTGGAAGGTTATGATGTTTGTTCAGCCAAAAGACAAAACTAAAATTGATTGATCTTTATCTTAGTCGATCTATATGAGAATTTTAGCTTTTATTATTACCCCTCTTTGTGAGCATGTAAATTATGATGGTTATGTGTCTTGTACAATCAAACATGCTTACCTTTTTAAACATATTGCCTCAATTTATTGGATCGCTTATATCATTGAAAATGAGTAACTTGTGAGAGGTGATTCATTGTAAATGAAACAGCTATTAAGGACTAGCTGAAATGTTATCTAGAAGAATGCAATTTGGTCGAAACAACGAATAAAGCAAAATCTGCATCCAATATGTTTGGGAATAAATATGGATTTAAGTGACGCTATGCACGCTTTGCACTGTGTAAGTACTGTACATTATAGTACATGGTCTCCCAGGCCCACAAATTATGTAGTCTGTATTTACTTTTATTTATTTTAGTGTTGGAGAAATCAGAAAATATACACATGCAAAATAATAACAAAATCAATCATAGTGTTTTATAACAGTTGAATAATCGTCGCGTCACCGAAAATTACTTTTTAAAAAAAATATTGTTTCATGTTCCAAGATTTATAGCCATTAGAGTAGTCAATAAAAAGACCTAAAAATGGTAAAGTTTAGACCAGGCCTTTATTTTTTCCTAAATTATTAAGCTTATACGTGAGTATATATACTGTTATAATGAAAAAAATCGGTCTTATAATCGGTATCGGCAATTTTAATAATCGACCATACGCGGTATCGGCATATTCGGCAAAAAGTGACTGGTACAGCTCTAGTTTCAGATCTCTAAGCTTTCATATTGGCAATTCATCTTGATTTTAACCCATACTATATAAAAATGAAAGCCGCATGTTTTTAATAGTTTAGAAATAACCTTTATGTTATGAGTTTTCTGATTTAATTAATATTTTAATTATGTATCCAACATGTTTTTTAATATATGATAGAGTGATATGCACAAAACTCCTCCTGAAAAAATGCTCAGCAGGTATCGACATGCACATATTGCAGCCAGTATGGGTGCTTTTCCACAAATTAAAGCTATAAAATTTTAGTTCCACTTTACTGACTCTAATGTCTTTTTTCTAAAACAAATTCAGTCTCTAGCAAAAGCAAATGGACATGTTTTTATGTTCTGTTGGCCTACATTTCAGTTTGGAAGCTGTGAATACCTAAAGCGAAGCTGTCTCAACACTTTCTTCAATGTTAGATTTATTTCATTCAATAATGAAGAATACTTCTATTTAATCCAGTTTGTGCATTCACTATGCTTGTGCAGGAATATAAATCTG
The DNA here is from genome assembly GCA_030141615.1 of Unio pictorum. NCBI lineage: Eukaryota > Metazoa > Mollusca > Bivalvia > Unionida > Unionidae > Unio > Unio pictorum. The sequence continues at coordinate 12,774,684 of JARLTB010000100.1, forward strand.
TTAGAAATAATATGTCAGAGCAGATCAAGTCTGACTAAAACATGACTTTTAATTTGTAGAAAAGCATAGATGTGGGAGATATGCCTGAAAAATTGACTTCTCATTATAATTATAGTCATAACACAGCTGTTATTTAGACAGCATGACTTTGACACATAAAACATAAATATCATGGTCAATGTGTTACAATGTAGGACAAACACAAGCTATGTTAACTTTGCACAATTATTCCCCAGATGTCACTAATAAATCTTACAGTTTGCTGTAATAGATCGGGTTTCATGGAGGCCAAAGGTTCAAGTGTAAAATGTTCACTTAGTCGTTTAAAACAAGAATATGGCAGAAAGTGAATTTGCTTTATCATCATTTGTTTCTTCATTTCATTACAAATAAGAAGAGAAACATTTTATTATATTTTTCACTTAAATGCTGCCTTTGTTCATCAATTTCACCATTATTCCAATCTATATCTGGGAGAAAGGAAATGATTTGTTAATCAAACTATATGACAATAATCTGTCTTTGACAAAAATCAAGATGTTAGGTTTTAACAACATTCAGATATTCAGTTTAAAATTAAGATGTGCCACCTCTTCAGTAGCATAAGTCTCTCATAATTCAGTTTCTTTTACTGAATTCTCGATTTGTATAATGTTCAATGAATAACAGAAACATTTACAGATCCTCTGTCTAATATTAGGGACTTGTTCTCAAATGCTAGACTTTCTTTTGGATTTAATGGTCATAGACCAGAAGAACTTATTGAATGGTTTCTTCTCTATTGTCTCTCATCTCATTCAAGCTAGTTGTAACAACATTAACGTTAAACACTACAACAATAAGAACATCCAGCCACAACAACAGTTGTCTTTGAAGTGTTGTGATGTTTAGTTTCTCCTAAATAAAATCAGTGCCAATCTGATAAAGATATAGTTTTCAATATGCCCTCCACAGCAGCCATTTTGAAAATCTTGTTGCTACACCTAAATGTCTTGTTTGTTTGCTTATCCAAATATTAATTATAGATTTAGTCAAACTTGGCATGTAGGTATAGTTTGACATGGAGACAAATGAAGTGATTTTGTATCCATGGTAGCAGTTTCAAGTTAGTGGCCCATGCAACAGATATCTAATGGCACCTGAGGTATTGTATGTAGATGATAACGTAAACCAATAAGAAAATATTTTTGTTGACAAATTTAGTATTTATTAATGATAGTTTGTTATACTCAGCCATTAAAATGAATAAAAGCATAGAAGTAATGACTATATCTTAGTTTCCTGACAATTTTCTCAGTCACTGAAGCATCAGTCACATTAAGGAATTATTGTTCGTTTTGTGTAATTTATGATTTTTCTTTCAGATGCTGAGAAATACTCTAGACTTCAGCGCCTTGTAAAACTACTGAATGAGCGTGTTCATAACCAAGAGTCTGAGGGTAAACAGGAGAGGCATGTTGAAATGGTTGACATGGTCACCAGCGAAGAACATGATTATGGACACTCCCAACAGGATCATCTTGTCAGTGCAGAACATGACATCAATCAACCAGTAGTACCACCACCTTCCCAGCCTGTACAATCACCCATTGCAATAGTGGACCCAGAATCAAATAGTGAGACAGGGGCCAAGAAAAATGAGAAGGATACAGTGAAGGAAATCCTGCAGTTGGTCAATGAAAACTCGGGCAAACTAGAGAATAGTATGGTAGAATATGCTGCCTTGGCATTGTGGGACTTTGCAGGGCAATATGTATTCTACACTACCCACCAAACATTCTTGACCAGTCGTGCTATTTACCTCTTGGTCATCGATCTCAGTCAACAACTCACAGATCTCATAAAGGATGATGAGTGTTTCCTTGATATGGAGGGAATAAAACTGTATCAAGTTCACGGTAAGCATAGCATGTTTAGCTGCCATGGGGTAAGAGGAGGTGTCAGGAAAATACAGCAAGTACATACAAGGTAAAAGAGTCAAAACAATTGAAGTCCATACTTAAAAAAGATTATTATCTCTAATGTATTATTCTGCTTACTTTAGAAATTACATACTGACTCAAATTAAAAGAAAACTATGATGTGTTGAAGCAGGGTTATGTCTTACAACTGCAAGGAAACTTAAAATTGTCATTAAAATAATACTTCCTACTGTTTACATTATCATAAAAGCATTTCTTCTTGCTGGCAAACAGTTTTGCATTATCATACAAACGTTACAAAATTATAATAGAAATAACACTTCTTACTGGCAAACAAGTTTACATTATCATAAAAGCATTTCTTATTGCTATCAAGCAATTTTACATTATTATTATTATCATAAAAAAATTACTTTTTGGTAGAAATCAAGGTAATATTATCATAAAAAAATATTACTTTTTGATGGCAAACAATTTTACATTATCATAGAAACATTACTTTTAGGTAGATGTCAAGTTTACATTATCATAAAAACATTACTTCTTGCTAGCAATTAAGTTACCATATGACAGGGTTCTCAATAGTTTTCCAAACTGAATAGTTGACCCTTGACCACATTAGAGTTAAAATAAAAAAGTTAGTCAATTCTTTTGGACAGTCATAAGCCCATAGCTGTGATTCCTTTTTCTTGCTGGAAACAAATGATGCTTAAGATTTATTGTCTTGTGTTGAATAATTGAGTAATACCTGACAGTATTGAGTAATACCTGACAGTATTGTAAGCAATATACGATCTCATTTTTATAAAAGTGTTTCTCTTTGTAATTATATGTTACTGTTTGTATATTTTGTACACAAAACATACAGAGGATTTTATACTTTATTATATTTTCAGGTTCTCAACTTATTCTGTTATCAACTGCTCAAATAATTTTTTATGTAGAATTATACCGATACAGCGCTTTAGACCACATAGTGTCCCTACTTCAAATTTAATCTCAAAACAATCCAATCTAAGTCAGTTGAATCATGACTTCAGTGAAATCTTACATGGTCAAGACTATTGTCAAGCAAATGTCAATCAGTGCCTCCTAAACTAAGCTGGAAGCAAATCAGTGGGTACTTAAGATTAATGTTCTTGCCAAAGTTTACATGCGTCAAAAAGATGCACAAGTCTAAATTTGTGTTTATACAAATGGGTCATTTATAAATTCCACGCATCAAAACCTGATGGTACGTGTCAATTGAAAACCCTGCAAATGATGAACCTGCAGTAAAACAATAACTAAACATGAGTGTGATACTGTTTTGTTGTGAGTTTAAGACCATATTTCAGAACATATAAGGCCATTCATAGTAGCCAAGATAACTAGCTGAAAAAAGAATCACGGAAAACCTCAGGAACAACCAGCTACAGTGAGTAAACCATGCTCTACTAATGTGTACATGGAGCAGTTTAAAACACTAGGTGTGTGTATAATGTGCCCATGTTAGCTTTTTATTGTAATATCTATATAGGTAAATATAAAGTGCTATTAATATTATTAGTATATGTAAAGTAGGTATCTGTTCTGTCTTCAGACTTTATAGAGATATGGCTGAACTATGTCCATTCCTGTGAACCAACATCTCAACATGGCATCCCTCCTGTTATATTGGTAGGGACACATGTGGACAAGATTCCAGAGGTATGTGTAGATGGTAATCAATGCGTTTTTAAAATTAGCAACGTCACTGGGTTGGAATAGCAAAACTGAATTACTTGTAAAGAATGAAAGAAATTTGAGTTTTATTAAAGGTTAAATTATCTACTTTGACCACAATGCGATGAAAATCATTTGAAGAACTTGTTTACAGAGAGTGAATAAAATATTGAATTTGTGTACCTAATAAAACATAAATAGCTAAAAGTTTTCAAAATCCCAAATTTAAATTTGCAAGTTATGCACACCACAGAATCACCAGTCAGTTCCATCAATCATGGCTTTTTCATGTTTGCATGATTGGATAGCAAACAAAATATAGCTTTATGCAAAAATATAATAATGATAATAATAATAATAATAATAATAATAATAATAATAATAATAATAATGAAAAACAAAAATAATATTGAGGACATAGTACAATCCTTAATCCAGAGAGAGAGAGAGAGAGAGAGAGAGAGAGAGAGAAAGAGAAAGAAGATTAAAACAAGTGCTGTGAAATTACAAAGAAACAAACCAAAAGCATGCTGTAAATAATTATGGCAAGGAAACATTATGAAGTCTGAAACCAGTTCTTGCAGTAGAAATGTTTGCATTTTAAGAGTACTCTTGAATGAGATCACATGTCATTTTTTTTATGTTCTTGTGTGTCACAAGACGAAGCCGGGTTGGGACTGGATTATTGATGACACTGAAATCAACTGCGTTAATAAAATGTTTATTATAAACACAAATTAAATATGTACAAATCTGATACCATTATAAACAAAAAGATATGGAAAATTATAAAGTTCCTAACATGGAACTATCAACAACAAGAAACTCAATGAGAAAACTCAAAGATGAATTTAATGAATGGAATTTTAAACAAACGTGAATAAAGTCTTATTACTGATCAATAAATAAAATTATATGATTTACACCCCAATATAAACAAGGTCTAAACTAAGGGTGACCAAGGCATGTGATATATTCACTTATCAATATAATACTCATTTATTCATCAATCTATCAACTCATCAATTCTCAATTCATCAAGTGATTCTGGAATATGTAAGCATTTATGAATCAATCATTCATACAACGATACTAAAATGGGAATGCACAATGAAATTGTGCTCAGATAGCAATAGTTAAAATAACAACACATGGAACACTATATAAATATAACTATCATGGGATCCATTTGATGTCCAATATGTATCTCCCGTTTCACCTGCTCTAGTCAAAGGTCATAGAGGCACCATGCATGGTCTACCCCTCCATGTTTGTTGAAGGATCCCTAAAAAGCCCTCGCATTCAACACAGACCCGATGGTCACGAAGCCTTGGTCCCTTCAATTGAGAACACCAGTACACTCTTAAAAACCAACATCACCAGACACAGCGTACACATCGCAAGAAACCACACGTGACATAGTTAAGTACTTCTGCATTGATATATGTTGCGAATGCGTGAACATGAATTCGTTACTCATTCCTTTTATCGTTCAATGCATGCAGCGTACAATTAAATTCAATCTGTCTGTTCAGTTATAACAGATAGCTAACTCAAACCAGACTATATTATTTCTAAAATCATGGCATTGTATAACCTAGGCATTAACTCTCTATAGGGTTTCAAATAAATTCTAATATTTAGCATATGAAACAATTATGTCATATAAAATGAATAGTTATAAATAATGCAATGTTAAATTTCAATACCTGTACAGCTGAAGATTCGCTTCCGTACAGAGGTAAGATTCCTGACAAGATATGTCGTTGTGTAATTTCTTTATAGAGAATTCACTCTATATGTTTACTAGCTATGATAGGTATGCACAGCTAGGTACTTAATTTTCACTGCAGCCAATTTGCACATGCAGCATGGGTTGGGTCACGCTCAGTAATGCAAACATAACTAGAGCCGAAGAAAAATAAACCACCCTCGGGTCAGTAGGGTATTGTTTGTTCCAGAGGAAGCCATCAGGCAGGCTGTTATTCTCCCCAATGAGTCAACTGCTTTGACAGTTCAAAACCAAAACTCCTCATCTCATCCAGCCTGGGTGTCCTCCTGGTTATTGTCGATGACAATACCATCAGGTGAAATGTAACTGGCTTTTCACTCAACATTTCATGAAGTATTCAAAATGACTCTTTGCCAAAAGTTCTGGAAGGCAAATAAAATAATCCCTGTCAAGATGACCAGCATTTTGTGTGAAATACATGAGACGCATGAAGCAATACTATGTGAAAGGGTTGGGAGATTTTCAAATTCACTTTGCACACTGTTAATTCTATATAAGAAGCTATTCAGGACCTCTGAATTAAATTACAATTCTGAGATGGGGTGGTAACAGAATATTAATAATAATAATTAATAATTTAAAAAATACAGTATAAGAAGATAGCCATGGTCATGGAGATAAATTAAAAATTTGACATTTAATGGGATCAAATGCTACTGATGTAAAAACACTGAGGATAATGTCAGTTGAGGGCTGAATAGAAATGGGTGTAGACATAGATCAAAGTTGGTGTACACATTTTGGAGGCTATTTCTGAAAACATCCTAATATACTGACTTCCAAGCAATTTTAGATTTGCCTAATGCCTAGTTGTGTTAAAAACAGTGTTTTTGATTGGTTGTTTTGCTTGTACATGAAAAAATTTGAAAAGTTGGATTTTTAATTTAAGAAGAATTTGCTTAATGGACCCATAATTTTTTTAATGGAGAAGACATTTATTAAATATGTCCACTGTATTCTACTTTTTGCAAAGGTTCACCTGTCTGTGTGCACTTCAGACCGGCCTGCCTTTGATCTGAGGCCCAAAAGTATAAAATCTGGACACAAAATCCGATTCCAACCAACCACAGGCGAAATTTTGGGGGAAACAAAACTGGGTCTTAGGTTTTTCCCTCTGTATTTTGTAGTGCAACTTAAATGTCCAGATTATTTGGTATACTTGTAGAGCTAAATCGGTCTACCTTTCTATAATACCACCCACTTTAGTGTATCAACATGTCCTTGATGCTACAGAGCTTGGCAGTAGGCTACTACTTCCTGCCCTGTAAACACGGCGCTGAGGGTTAATGTGTTAATGGACTCAAATCCAAATAGAGCACTATGGAATATTAAATATTTCATTGTAGTCAGTACAGTCCTAATTCAGTCAAGTTAAACTTCGGCAGAGCTTATGTTAGTAAACATTTTTATTTTTGGAGTAGAATTATCAAATGACAGTACCTGTGCACTATGAATGAGGGTTCTTAGTACAGATGAAATAAATATCTTCACTGATAATTTCTTTATTAAATTCTTATTTATTACATTAACGTTAACAACCTTTATGCCAGGACTATTGTAACAGAATTGTTACCGAGAGGAGGGTGGACTAAATGAACAATACAAACACAATTTGTGAAAGAAAATATAAATTTATGTAATAAATTATAAATGAAAAAAAAACAGATGTAACAACACAATAATTCATGCACTCAACCCACAATTACACTCACAACCATTCACAATACATGAACAAATTAAATAACAATACAAAAGGAATCACAAATGTAAAGGGATCTCTTGGATTATACACAGATCCAAGAATCCTTTACGAAAGTTAAATAAATGCAAGTATGATTTACGAAAAAAAATAAACACAAACGACAAACTATCTATCGCACGATGGATTGCGATAACTAGCACGATCATATACTTGTATTCAATCAAGTTGCTAGCTTTTTATTGATATCTATGTGATCACTTGAAATATTATTGCGATCTGACATAAGCATGCAAATACAACAATGTATTAAATTATATTACAATTTCAATACACCTATGTGTCTCCCCTGTATAACCGCACGATTCAGCAACAGTTGAATCGTCTCCCAGTTTCCCCGAAAACCTAGGGTTGACCAATACTATTATCAGACGTTTCCCTACACGGATCCACCACAGTTATACGTTCAGACAGCATACAACATCTACCAGAACCAACGGTTCCTCACTCCCCTAGATGTCGACCCGGACGTTTTACAACTCCAAGACAGCTCCGACACTCGGACTTCTAGCTTTCCGGATATTTACACGTTACACAGATGTTGACGAACAGACAGTTCGACACACAGACAGATACTTCAATTCCGTTTGCACAAATTAACGGCACAAGCACATTCAGATATTTATACAGAGATGTTCCAGAACAAACAATAGATGTCCCACAACAAATCAGACGATATCAAAGACGTTTATCAAAAGATGGTATCAGATGTGTTAACAGCTACGGTATCAGAAATGGTATCAACTACGTTAGCAGCTACGGTATCAGAGACGGTATCAACGATGTTATTAGATGCGCTATCAGTGATGTACTTCTACGGTATCAACGACGGAATCAGACGGTGACAGCTATTGTCAGATGTTATCAGATCTACGGAATCAACGATGTTATTAGATCTCCGGAATCAACGACGGAATCAGACGGTGACAGCTATTGTCAGATGTTATCAGATCTACGGAATCAACAATGTTATTAGATCTCCGGAATCAACGACGGAATCAGCTATAATAAACAAAACCAGACTAATAATAGTTGTCTCAAAAATAATCTAAACTGTAGATTACGATATTTCATTTAAAGTCTAAAAGTGACTAGTAATTCCAAATATTCCACGTTTAATTGCAATAAAAGCATCATTATACGAAATGATAATCTGAATCAAATTCACAATAAAACGAAAATGTAAATTTAACACTCACCCCTTTGGCTAGAGATTTGCAAGACGAGGTTATCTATCCTTTGATTAGATATTTTGGTTCCCGTAAATAATTATGATAAATACTTCGCCTTATATACTCTCAATAGGTGAACATAAATCACATCGAGCTTGCCGTGCACCACGTAAAACGAGTATTTCGGATTTCATGTAAATTACAAATTGGCACATGCAAATCGTTACACGCCACTTAATCACCCCAGGTAATGCGTGTACGACGAAATCAAGAAAATGGTGAGTTTCGTTTGCAATTCAAGAAGAGCAAAAATCAGTTCAATTTTCGCCTAATTCTGTGACAACTATATGGTTTTATAGCACATGATCCCAAAGGGCTCATGACACTGGTATCTCCATTAACATTTTCCCAGCTCCTATAATCTGATTTACTTCCTAATAGAAAACAAATAGCTTTCTTTACTATTATCAGCCAGTATTTGCCAAACTAAATTGTCATCTAAAGATAAACAACACTGGAAATCTCCTATTTTTGGCCTATATTGAAAACACGCATTTGTAAAACTTCCTTGATGCAAATTTCAAGCTTTGATATAATGCCTGTAGTGGCGTCCAGTGTGTAGATCAAATTTAGTTTAACAACCATTCATGTTAAGCACAAAAAAAACACATGTTAACAGTTACAAAATAAACCAAATATACATTGCGACAAGAGCTGCAACATTTATACCATTTCTACAAGCACTTTTATGGTGAATGGCTGAATCAAGTTGTATTAGTTGCACAGAGTACATTTTCATATCTATACGTAAATTCATACAATTTTGCATGAATCATGTGACAGCATGCCCATGAATCATGTGACAGCATGCCCCGGAATCATGTGACAGCATGCCCAGGAAGTATCTTTGAATATGCATACTAAATTTAAATTATATGTGTGGAGTAATCTACATCTTAATAAAAAAAATATGTAAGGTTTTTCAAATACTTTCAAGGTTTCTAAACATTATTTAATTCTTTAATAACATTTATTGACAATTAAGTAATGTTATAATTTTTATATTTCACTTCTACCTGCAAATTAGAAATTATATACATTATGTGCACGTTAGAATACAGGTTATTCAACTTGTTCTGCTTGTGCTGTGATTGTTATGCAACTCTCTGTAGCCCTTGAAGTCCAGACAGCTGTAGTAATGGCTACTGTAGCCCTTGAAGTCCAGATAGCTGTAGTAATGGCTAATGTAGTTCTTGAAGTCCAGACAGCTGTAGTACTAGCTACTGTAGCCCTTGAAGTCCAGACAGCTGTAGTAATGGCTAATGTAGTCCTTGAAGTCCAGACAGCTGTTGTAATGGCCACTGATTCTCACTCTGATTTGGTGTTTAAAAATTCTTGACTTGTATGGTGGTGTTGGTCTGGGATATATTTCTCTACGAAGTGTGTTCTTGATGGGATGATGTGGCGAGGTTCAAGCATATAAATTAGATTTCTTAAGCCTGGTGAATGAACCACTGTGAAAGGGCATGTATCATGTGCAATGATAAATCGCTATATTCTTAGTGATTGGCAATTGTCTTTGTGATGATGAAAATAATGGAGATTTAAAAAACTTTGGTCAATCTGAGCTGACCAGTGGTTGTTCTATTTGATGTCATAGGAATAGTTAAAACAGTGGTGATGTCTTGGGAGCTGGAATTTAGTCATCTTTAAAAGGAATTTAAATCACTGGGTGATTGATGCCTTGTAAAGTGTGCAGGTATGCTTGTAGTATTTCCAGTATTCATCAGAGGTGTGAAACAAAGATTGCAAACATACCTGGATTTGTCTGCTTTTCTAACTCCATTCTCATAATAACCAAAATATTTCCAAGCCCATGACCTTCTAATTGTAGGTAACTCTAGTTTAGTCTTTTGTGTCTGCTCTACTTCACCGGCTGCTGGACTCATCTTGGTTAACCTGCAGTTAGCTGTATATTTCATGAAAGGATATAAAATGTTTTAGTTATTAAGACTGGTCATATCACCAATTGCAAACCCGTATTGCTGGTTTAGTAAAACACAAAGAGAAAAGCATGCTAATTAACAATAATAGTTTTAAGCATTTTTTCTTTATAATTTTATGTATTGTATTACATTTTAAAGATGGGAGCCATCACTTTATAAGTGGAATTGCGTTTTAACTGATTTTACCTGTATTAACAGTCTGGCCATCAAATGAGATTTGTAGCACATAATTTACATATGGTTGCTCTATGCATTTGTTTGAGTTGTATCGGCGTATTCCAGAAATACACCATTCCACTTTGTTAATTGTGTGACTGAATGTGCTTACAATTTATTGGGTTTAAAAGTGCACGTTTTTTTTTTTGAATATTTGTGGTGTTTAGTTTGCAGTATTGTCACATGTTGTACCAATGTCAAAGAATGCAGTTAATGTCAACAATAAATTATTTTTTCTTCTTCACAGAAATTTCGACAAGAGGTCATTATTGAGTATTTTCTAAAAATACGCCGAATGTTGAAAACAAGCCAATTGTACTCCACCTGATGCATAGTATTGCCATTGATAACACTCAGTTTCACTCCAAGCTGGACGACCTAAAAAGAAGAATTTTTGAGCTGGCATCAAAGCAGCCCTATTGGGGGGAAGAAAAACCTGCCCGATGGATTCTCTTAGAACAAAAGATCATGACATTAAAAGTTTCAGGTGTCAAGGTACAAATAGCATGTGAAGTCTGACATTAAAACAGGAGATATGTTTTTATGACAAATAAATGTCTTTATTATTCCTTTTATTATTCCTATTATGAATGTCCTACAGGATTACATCACATAGGACTATACTTGGAAATGTCCATTATCTTAATCATCATATGTTATATACCATGAAAATGTGTAAGTTTGCAAATATTGCTCTACTCATTCAAATTGTAGTGTTGATAGTAAATTCTGACAGTGTTTATGCTATGGGTACATATGTATCAGTCAACATAGTTCCCAGACTGTAATGGTCTACTTAGTTCCCAGACTGTAACGTCTACGTTTTGTTTCATCAGGTTGTACCACTAAGTCTAATAGAAGAGATAAATAGATCAGCATCTGTTAGGGTTAAAGACAGAGACGAACTGGAGATGTTCCTAAGTTTCCAACATGAAATTGGCACAATCCTCTACTTCAGGTAAGACACAGGTTATTTTTCCCCATTCCTCTGGAAAAAGTCTAGTACTCCACTCTTCGGTAGCAAGGAATGAAATAAACAGTATTTTAGAGTAACCCATTTTTATACCGAGTCAAATAAGAATTTATTCCACATTGACCTGTGCATCAGATGGTTTTATTGCAAAAGTTCATGTTGAGTTGAGTGTGTGCGATTTGGATTTTTGATGTAGCTGTAATACTGTAACAGTTTCAGTCATATTGCTACAATATCTGAAGTGAGGCAGTTTATAGTGATGTCTAGCATTGGGGCATCATGCCGCAGACTTGTAGCATGATGTCCCACCCACTCATATTATCCTGACACAAGGTCAACCAGTCCTAACTCTAGCCAATCAATTCTTAGCGCCAAGGGAGACAGCTATTAGTACCATTTTTGTAAGTCTTTGGTATGACTTTGCCAGGAATTGAGATCGAAACTATGACCTCCCACTTCTGCAGCAGATACTCTAACCTCTAGAGCAGTCCATATTGAGTTGAAAACCTTCTGAATTAAACATGGAGTCCAATATAGATTTTTCAATAAAGCATGGGTGGAAAACAAGTATATCAGTATTAGACACAGTACTAAATCAACATTATTATTATTATTACTCTGTTATTATTTATTATTTATTAAGTTAGATATGGTATATAACTTATTCAACAAATATTTGTATCTGGTTTTAATTTGGATCTTATTTTATGGAAAACGGACAGAATTTTCTTAAAATTAGACAAGTTTAAATTACCTAGACACTGGGCTTTGTGTCCTTGAATTTGTAGATCTAAATATTGTTATCTAAGAGTTAAGTATGTTTTATTTAGATGATCTTTGTACCTCTTCTTTTTTCATCTTTTTCAATTATTCATAATTACATTACATTGGATATATAAAACGAGCTAAAGCCTCCCATGCTACACTAATGTGCATAATTGTGTGCTACACTATCTGTATCAAAATATCAATACAAATCAGTGATATGGTCATAATCCATAATTATTTTTTTGTGGTAGTAGAGAGCACATTATACAGCACCAAGAATACACTGTTCATACACACACTGAATATCCTTGAATGCCCTTAGGTCTAAAAATCCTTTTTCATTGTTTTTGAAAATGCTTGATTATAATCAAACATTGGCTGTACTTAAATATGCATGTAGTTAAATTTGGTGAAAATGTGAACAAACTAAGTTATTTGAAACAAAACTTGATGCATTTTTTTTGCTTTATTATTTGTCTCTTGAAACAAATCAGAGTTTAATTTTTTTTAGCAGTTAAATGAATGTCTCATCTGTTAATTCCTTTGGAGTGATCTCCCTTATACATCATCTTGGAACATGTGCATTCTGGTATTAGTTAATTTTACCTCATAATGTGAATACCACATGTTAATCAGCTGTTTTAAAAAAAAAGTCCAGCAAGTAAAACAAAGCAACTGATTAATCATAGGCTATCACTATAAATGGGGTTCTTGTTTTCAAGAAACAATGCATGAAAGGAAAGAATACATAAAAGAGATTGGCTTTATATGAAAGTAACAAAAGTTGTAACAAAGCATATTTCCATGTAAGAAGTTTTTCTCCCTCGTACCTTGCATTTTATTTTGTTTGGTATTTGTTTTGTGTTGTCTCCTTACTAATGTTATATACCATGCTAGATTGGATAGTTCTCTAAGGTAATGGCAAATACATTTTGCAGGCAAGTACATTTATTTTGGCTTATTCATTTATACTTTACCTATGTTACAGGCAATTATCTGATGATTATTATATTAGTTAGAAATCAGTTCTGGAAAGGATAAGTAAGTATACATCATGGTTACAATCCATTTATAATAATTTTCCATACATGGGAATCACAAGTCAAATTTCTATTTATGGAAAGTTTAGGAACATGTGTGTACATGTTTTTCCGAATTGATTGTTTTTCTTCAGTCTGTATTGCTAAGGATACCATAGTACCTTATATCCATGTCTGCAAGAACCTTCGTTATAATAAGTAATGTATGAGGATATTGATAATAAGGTACTACAAATACCGTAGTTAGTACCTTTTAACTGTATGAGGATGTTGATAATAAAGTACCTCAAATACCGTAGTTAGTACCTTTTAACTGTATGAGGATGTTGATAATAAAGTACCTCAGATACCGTAGTTAGTAGATTTTAACTATTAATTACCTGAGATTGAGATGGTTGATAATAACTTAGGTACTTCAGATACCATAGTCAGTATTTTTTAATCGAGTCTGCAAGAACATCTATTATAGTAAGTAATGTGTAATGTCTCAGTAAAGAAGTATGCTGCATTTAATTTTCAGTGCTGAAGGATTAAGGGAGAAAATTGTTCTGGACCCACAATGGATGATTGATGCTCTCAAGTCCCTTATTACAGCTCAGATGTTCATTATCCAGAATCCTGCCATCATTAAAAAGTGGTATGATTTGAAAGAGAAAGGGAAACTTACTAAGGAGCTAATAGGTTTGTACATTTTAACCAGTTTACTATATTGAATGCATCTTTTTTCACAAAGAAGATCTTTTTTTATTTGTATTATGAAACACATGTCAACAAAATATATGTAACAAAGTAGTGTGTTAAAAATAAGTTTATAATTTACTGGGAAGTGATCCCTAACAAATAGATAACAAAGTAACAATATTAAGGAGTTACTCCAAAATGTCGGTATGATTGTCAGTACAGGAGTCATGAGGATCTTGTTTAATTGTTTTAAAAACATCATTGATATTGTTTGAATTTGCTTACAAATAATGTTCTAGTTATTGCATAATTTTGGTTCAAGAAAGGATGAATAATTTTGACAGATGTATCCACTATCACATCGTAGTTCCAATGACACATACATTATTTATCTCATCATCTTTATTCTTATGAAATACATTAAGTACACTTTTAGTAAACCTTTATTCCTATGAATATACTATCATCATATCTCATCACATCTTTATCTTTGTTCCAATGACACGTACAGTATTTATCCCACCATGACACCTTTATTCTTTTGATATATATTAAGTACTCTATCAGCAAATTAATCTTTATTCTTATGACACTGACATAAATATACTATCATCATCCCTTGTAACATTTGGTTTCTAATGATATACAAAAACCAAGTAAGGATCATACAACAACATATAAAATGAATCAATAACGTATCCAAAAACCAGTGTTGGTTACTGTACAGGGACCAACCACATAACTGTCTGCTCTCCCTCTCTGTTGTTGTGTTGATAAGGATTAGATATAAGGGATTTGAATTAATTGAACATTTGTCCCTTATCCAATGCCAACTGGTCCAGATTCAGTTGACAGTTTCTGTAATCAAGTATCCATAATGCTAGTATTAATGTTTTAGACAACTGCTAGAGTCTGGAGAATTAAAGTATATTGATAGCAACATTCTTAAGCAAAAACGTTTTCAATATAGCGTTTTTGAAAATATTTTACAGACTTGTTACGCTAATACAGTGATGAAAATTTCATAAAGATTATGTTCTACTTTAATGCATCAAGCTTCATATCACTTGTTTTGAATTCATTAAACAAGTCCAGATATCCATTAATTAATCGTCCACAATAGTGGAAATCCAATAAACAGTTACCGTCTCTATCAACTTAATAGAATTGTGATTTACAATGAAACGGAACACAGTGAAGGTTGAACAAATCATTGAATCACGATTTATTACAGTAGCATTGTGATTTCCGAAGGTAAAAATGAGAAAAAGAACTTACGGTTCTATGAATCAATTCCCCAAAATTTTCCCCACCCCTATAATAATCCAAGAATTAAGAAAAATAGAAGTCCTTATAATAAAATTCCTAATGAAACTTGAGTTTGAATCTCGATGAAATCCAAAATGGAAAATGATGATGTATGCTGTGGTCAATAGAGTACTGCAACAGCTCTTTGTTGAATCATGGAAAATAATATTTCCAGTGTTTGAATTCTGTAAATTTTGATAACTTTCCTTGTCCAAAAATAGTTTAGAGCATAAATAATTACAGCAAAGAATAATCTCATGGAATCCAGATAATTGGAAGAAAAATTCAAAATTCAGCTCGTTACAAGAAAACACCAGGATATCTCCAGTGTTAAGGCAAGGTATGATTTTTTCTCAATACATCAATAATACATCTGGCTATGACACAAAAGAGATGTCTGAATGCTGGTCAATCCACTGAAAAATCCAGAGTTTGAAACAATTGCTACATTTTATTTGTCACTTACTTCTTTTCGAGCCTTGACTAAAACTAATGATTTTTACTCTTTTAAAAAAGTATAAAATTTGTTTTTAGAAACTTGTTTACAAGAATCCTATAATAGTTTCTGAATCAAGGTCAGGAAACTAGGTCATAATTAGATACAAAGTGTCTATTTATGAATAAATGACCTGAACTTCTAGAAAATATCATTTTCAGTAAATAAAATTACATTAAAATTAAATGTAATGGAATACAATATTTTTTAAACTAACAAACAAAGAATTTAATTAAATCAAAGATAAATTAAATCAAGTATAAATTAAATAAAATATTAATTAAATAAAATATAAATTAAATCAAATATAAATTAAATCAAATATAAATTAAATCAAATACAAATAACACTGGCCACAATTAACTCAATTTCCAAACATATCTTTTTGAATCCATGTTCCATTCTTAAGTTCTAAAATTGTAAATCCAGTTTTCAATGTTCCCTTTTTCAATTTAAGATCCTTCTGTCTTAAATCGAATTCTCTTTCATTCTTCTTTGATGCAGGTTTTCACATTGTTTCCTTATGTGGATGGATGTGCTCAAAGTTAAGGTCCTCTTCTTACTCCAGAGTCTCAGCATCCATAAATTCCATTAAATTCTGTGCTGCCATTTTTATTCAATGGCCGGGTGAAGCACATGATGCTCTTACAAATTAGACGTGACCAGTAATGAACATACTGAAGAATTATATGACTACATAATAACATGGTATTAAGTCTATAGCACTAAAACTGATAAACTAGCAAATAAAAAATTTACTGGCATGGACATGTTAGTGATGACCACAAAGGAGTATGTAAAGAACAAAAAGGTTGGAATTTGTACAGCACCTGTACCAGCCGGATACTGTAAAAACAGTTGTGACAGTGAAACACTTTGAAGCTCTCCTGCTGTTACTCTAGAGAAATAAACTATTTGTTAAATTTATCAAAGCTTGTTGTCTTCACTTTCTTCTTGTTGCTTTTCAAAAGAGCCTAAACACATAACACAGTTTGAAAATACCATACTAATCATTTAGACGGTTATTTAGGAGAAATGTTCATCATCACCATCACCATCATCATCATCATCATCATCAGTCTCTTGACGCACTGTGCTGCTGAACATCTGACCAGTTCCCTACACTTGTCCCAATCATGTGCCAATGGAGAATAAAAGCATACACACATGCACACATTTATATATTAAACTTTTCTCTTCTATGACAATTATAAATATACACCAACAAGGTGACACACTGTACACTATAACATGACTCTATTAAAAATGTATACCGGTATTAATTCTAGTTACTGCAGAATAATGGTTCCCACTGTTTCCAAATCAACCTGAATGCTTCTTCCCTTTCAGATTTTGTTGAGTATATTTTTCTGTATTATAGTGATCTTTAATAAAAACTTGCAAATCATCCAATCTAGTTATAACCCCTTTCATTTTACATATATAGATAATGTATTTATTTTTGAGTACAGCATAAATTCAATTATTTTGTTTCTTGAAATGTAATTCTTAAATTAATCTAAAGGTAGAATAACAGAATGAGAATATGATAAAAGGTTACTGCATTATGAACTTGTTTTCTCAGAATAATACTCTACTCCCAAAAGTAGTGCAGTACTATTCTGCAAAAAACATGTTCCTATTTTTCTGTACAAATGCGTAACCTATAATTACTGGCTTGTAATGATCTGATACTGTTGAATTTTAGATGCCGTGTGGACTAAGAAAGAGAAGCCAGATTTCCATGACAATAAGGAGCATATAATACTTGTGATGGAAAAGCTGAATATTATTGCCAGGTCAATGTCATATACTGAGGATGGAATGTTGGTCAAGGTATGTTTAAAGAAGGTCTAATGACATAGTTCAGAAGTTTTTATTTACACCTGAAATATTCTTTTGAATAAGGGTATAATGTTGATTCTGCCAATTATCCTGTTAAGTCCATATACAACATCATTCAGTATGTCATAAATTTCATTAGTAAAAAAAGACTTCTTTCTTATATTAGGTCTAGGTCATTTTATACTGGCTGTACATTATTTTCCCTGTGCCAGGTTATTTCTTTATTCTTTGTATAGCACCAAATCTTTAGAAGCTCAAAGCACTTTACAACATGTATAATGATATGACTTCAAAAAAAAAAAAAAATTAAAAAAAAAAAAAGATAAACACCATATAATTAGAAAATGAAAAAATACAAAAATTATGAAAATATTTAAGGTAATAAACATTATTAGGTGTTTAAGTTCATTCCTGCAGTCGACAAAGGTGAGTTTTAAGAGCACTCATGAAAGGGATCACTGTGTCTATTTAATTTCAATGGGCAATTCATTCCACATTGCTGGGCCCTGGTATGCAAAAGAACATTGTACATATGACAATAGTGGGAATAATGAGTATACAATTGTCAGAAGAGGAACGTAAGTATCTTGCTGGTGTGCACACATGGGTGAGGCCAGATAGGTATATTGGACTGGAGTTCTTCAGTGAAACGTAGCGCAGAGAACAAATTTTGTTGTTTGGTTGTGGATCGAATTGATTGCCAGTGTAAGGTACAGAGCAGCGGGGAAGTGTGCTCTGATTGTGGTACTCTAAGGATGATTCAAATCAGTTGTGTTTTGAACTTTTTGAAGTTTTTGGAGCATATATTGAGATGAACCAGACAGAATTGTGTTTTGGTGGCATCAACTGAAATATATTTGGTAACGGACCTGATGTGTGTCTGCTCAAGATAAGCAGTCTTGCATATATTCATGAAATGTTAGTGCAATGTGAGAGTACTGTCTAGTGTAACACATAGGTTTCATACTGACTGTGTGAATTTAATGTTGATGTTGCTTTTATTGTTCGAAGTAAATGATGTGAATGAGAAAGTCTTTGTGTTGTGATTAAAATGGCCCCAGTTTTATCATCATTCATCAGCAGATTGTTACTGTCATCCATGATTTTACATCAGAAATGCATCTCTCTATTCCTCGGATGGTAGCATCAACTTCATTTGGGTGGCTGGTCTTGTATATTTGAGTGTCATCAGTGTACAATTGGTGTGGCACTATATAATGATCTATGACTATGACACTTTACCAGTTCATTTCTTTATTATGTTGCCAGGTTAATTCTTTATTTGTATGTCAAACTATTTCTTCATTATTGTGCCATATTTTTTCTTTATATTTTTCCAGGTTAATTCTTCATTCTTATTCCAGGTTATTTCTTTATTCTTATTCCAGGTTATTTCTTTATTCTTATGCCATGTTCATGCATTATTCTTGTGCCTGGTTATTTCTTCATTCTTGTGCCTGGTTATTTCTTCATTCTTGTGCCATATTTTTTCTTTATTCCTGTTCCAGGTTATTTCTGTATTTTTGTGCTATGTTTTTCCTTCATATCAGACCTATTCTATTAATGGTTGTAAAATGCCACTTTTCATTCCTTATGTACATATACAGTATCTTATATACTTGATTTAATTTCAACATGTGTGTTGCTATTAAGTGCCAGTTGTCTTGTTCATTCACACCCAGCATGCTACTGTTGATTGACCATTTGGAAGTCTTTTTTATTGGAAAGTATGCAGAGATCTTTGTTGTTTTTTTTTTTTACTGTTGACTGATTCCATGTGGAGGTCTGTGTTTATCGGACTGTTGGCAAACACAGTATGTTGGTCTTTGTTGATTAGACTGTTGACAAACACCATATTTGTATATTGGACTGTTGACTAACACCATACAGAGGTGTTTTGTTTATTGAACTGTTGGCAAACACTATGTGGAAGTCTTTTGTTTTTGGGGAAATTGAATTGCTTGCATCACTTTTTGCACTAACTTTATATTTACAGTATATTTAACCTTTAGCTGTCTCTTTGTCTGGACTGTATTTTACCCTTTGCTCTATCTTTGTGTGTCTGGGCTATCTGTTTAATATATATATATATATATATATATATATATATATATATATATATATATATATATATATATATATATATATATATATATATATATATATATATTTGTTGTTTTTGTTGTAGGATTTAACACCATTTTTCAGCACAAGATAGGCTATACATGGTGGCCAGTATTAATGATGGAGGAAGAACCCAGGAAAAAACCAATAACCCAATAGAAGCTACTGGCAAGCTTTCTCAAATAGCCGCATTAGCTGAGCCTGAGACTCAAACCCACACAGAGGTGAGATTGCAATGATCCATATAGATGCTTTAGAACACTCGGCCACTCAGGGCACCTAATAGTGATTTGTGTATTTATCTGAATCTCAAACCATTTCACACAATGCAATATTTTTCTCTAGGTCTTGCATCTTGGATAGCCAAGATGCCTATGTGTTAACCCTATCTACACCTTGGCAATGCTTTGGGTCTGTGAATTTCATTGGAATTAGTGGTAAGCCACCACATCCAATCCAAATCAAGTTGTTCAAATTTGAACGAAGTTCCTACATTATCAGTACAAGGGGAGCACACAACTTGAATTGACTGATAAACAGTTTCCCACTGCCAATCCATGTCTGCACAAATACATCCTTTCCCTCAAATAAAACAATATCATCTGTCTGGTACACAGTCCTACTTTCAATGTTAAAATTACTATGTATCTTTTTAGACAAGTATATTAATCAAAATTATGATATAGTGTTTATGTTAATCAAATAACATTTTTATACAGGCTCGTGGCTGTTGACCTACAAATATATAACAACGTTCAATGTTAATATTTCCATGTATCATTTTGAAGTCAGTTGCCTCCCTCATTTTAAACCGATGTACAAAGTAACAATGCACCAATGCACATTTGGTTAGTTGGCATTGCATACTAAGGGAGACAACTCATTAAATCCAATAGATGTTGCTATTACAAAGCACTCAAGACTGATCGATTTGCCAGGGTGTAAACAGGGTTAACATATCATAACCTTGGCTAGCGAAATTGCAGGTCCTGAGGTCAACCATTGTCTAATTGCTCTAACAATGTCCTTCTTATATCCGTGGATCAGCAGTGTTTATGTTTGGAAGCCAGGCTTGATTTATATACATTTTATGTTTACACTTTAAATGTTTTTTTTCATTAATCTTCCACTTGAATAATCTTGAACAATGCAATAGAAATTAAACAAGGCCATGAAAAAACTCAGTACAGAAATTTTATTGCCAAATTCATTTTAGTTTGGGTTTTTGGGGTTTTCTTTCCCCACAACTGTGCTGAAAGTTCCATGATATTTATTTTCAAAGACTCTAAAGCCATCATTGATCTAATTGTTACTTACAATACCTGAAAAACCCCACACTGCATTTGGCTTAAATTCTCCAGATTAGCCTACAACAATAAAATAATTAATAGTCCACACTAGACTGGTTCTTGTTTTGTTTCTTGGCACATACATATCCAAGACAGAAATTTTAGAATCACATGCATGTGCAAATCACGTGTTCACTAATTAAAGTAACACAGAATCTGTTCTTTATTCATAGATGACTTGCTTCACGTTGTATATTCAATGTTCACCTCTTTCAAGAGAAGAATGGTACATCTTCATACGGGCATACATTATAATACATTACTAGTCCCCCAGCATCTTTCAAAATAAATTTCTGCATTTCATCAGCATGATCAATGTTTTATGAGGCCAGGAGGGGACCTAATCTGAAATTAGAGGGATCCTAGTCCTCAAGTTATTGGAAGTTTTATCACTGGATCACTGTATATCATATTGTATTTATTGTACTCTTGCAAAATAACTTCATATGGTGTATGTGTGTGTCATGTTCTATGTACTGTACTCTTGCAAAATAACTTCATATGGTGTATGTGTGTGTCATGTCTATTTAGGGCATGCATACTGATTTCAAACAATTAGCCTTGCATACATGCCGTCTATACCACAACTCTGCAGCTTTGTGAAATTTAGGGCCATCCATTATGGCAACTCTCGACCACAATGCCTCATAAAGGAAACATTGTGTAAGCTGTACCATCTTGACAAATCATGTTCTAAAATGTTCTTTCTCTCATATTCTTAACTAATTGGTTACGAGTCCGTTAAAAATTGTCAGTCATAATTGAATGTTTCAGATTAAGCTTATTCTGAAGCATATGAATCAGCATGTCATCCATACCACAGATAGCGGGGTATTAAATGAATCAGCATGTCATCCATACCACAGATAGCGGGGTATTAAATGAATCAGCATGTCATCCATACCACAGATAGTGAGGTATTACATAAATGAGTCGGTCTGCTACCTGATTGGCTTTTTTTTGCATTTTTGGAAGCTATTTACTTGTGGTATATACATTATATCATCATTTTATCAGATGAATTTGATTGTAAGTGTTTGGTATACAGTAGTCCCCCTCTTATGCTGCCACCACTGCTGCACGGGGAAAGTGGCCGTATAAGACGGGTGGCCATTCCAGAGGGGGGCTAAATTTATTATGAGAAGTACATGTATATGTAATGTACATAGTAAGAAAGCTACATACTTCAAAACATTAAATATCTTCGTCTAAATGTAACATTCATTAAAAGGTTCGTTTTGTTAAAATAACAAATTTATTTCAACTGAATATACATTGCTATTTTATCTTTCTTGGCATAAGTGAGATATGCGAGCGGGAATTGTTGTCATGCACATTGCAAATGCATTCAAAAATGTCATTTACATCTTGGTATATACATAATTGTTTCCATTTGCTCCATTTTCCCACTGCTGCTGAAAAACCTTCTTATCGGTTATGACTTTGTTTATTCAAATTATTTCAACATAAACTTGTCTTTTCGGGTCTTTCCTACATAAATTGTTTGGCATTCCCCCTCCCCCAACGTCGTCGACTAGAATAACCGACGACTTTCTTCTAAAATAACGTATCCGTTAATGTGATGTTTTTTTAATGTTTGGTAATGTTTTATTCGGTTGTTGCTGACTGTATGCGATTTAATTATGCAGACAAAACTTGTGTCAAGTGTACAAAATACAGTCATCGTAAAGGAAGCCATAATGTGTGGTCATGTGATTTTTCCGGTCTTTGTCTGATACCCTGTTGTTTTTTTTTAAGGTTCTCTGTATGTGCCAATGTACAAAATCTATTTTTA
Source organism: Unio pictorum (assembly GCA_030141615.1). Lineage (NCBI taxonomy): Eukaryota > Metazoa > Mollusca > Bivalvia > Unionida > Unionidae > Unio > Unio pictorum. The sequence goes on from JARLTB010000100.1 coordinate 12,797,634, forward strand.
GCTATGCTGACCCTGTTATGATTATAACAATTACGTCTAGTTATAATCATCAAATAGGTGTTAAACCCCAAACTCTATCATAACATTATTGAGCCCATTTCATGTAAACATCGACTTTTATAGATAATGATATACTATAAATGTTAAGTCGACACTTTTAATGGCGACTTGACACTCGGAGACGTGTATCTACGATAGAGATAATCAAAATTGCTTACCGTACGTCAAGATTTGAATTAATTATTGGTTCTGGATACATTAAAAGAAAAAAAAGTGGCCGTTGATGAGGGGGACATTTTTCATTTTTTGTACTAAAATGCTAGCCACTGGTTGCGTTAGAGGGGTGGTTGCTCTTGGGAAGTTTGAATGCAAACTCGTCGGTGCCAAGGAATTCTGGCCATAAGAAGCGGGTGTCCGCTGGTCAGGGGGGCCGTTCAAGAGGGGACTACAGTATACATTATTTCATTGTTTTATCAGATGAATTTGTTACTATGTGTTTGGTATATACATTATGTCATCGTTTATATGATTAATTTGATTTTATGTGTCTGGTATATACATTATGTTATCATTTTATCAGATGAATTTGATTGTATGTGTTTGGTATATACATTATGTCATCATTTATATGATTAATTTTATTTTATGTGTCTGGTATATACATTATTTCATTGTTTTATCAGATGAATTTGATACTATGTGTTTGGTATATACATCATGTCATCATTTTATAAGATGAATTTAATTTTATGCCTGGTATATACATTATGTCATCATTATATCAGATGAGTTTAAGGTTGTTTCATAGTTTGTCTTGCATTTGCTTTGAAGATTATGCCAATCCCAAGTTGTGACACTTAAGATAATATGTTAAATAATTTTCTCTAAAAGAGATTGCATGCCTTTTATACTGTGCAAACAAATGAGCATTGGTTATTAATAGACCATAACTGAGATCAGTTAGACCCCTATAATTCATGGTACTGGCTGATATTTGCATCATCTTACAGATTATCTTTCTTTCATTTACATGGCATGTACTCTTAAGGGCAAGAAATTTACAGAAAACTTTCATACAAATGTACATGGACACAGTTCCATCTTTTGTCTTTTGATACCTGTGCTACGTCCTATAATTATATTTAATTCATTGTAATGAACCTTTGCCACTTTTCTTATATATTAGGAAGATGACTACTAACTTGCCCCGTGTATGCTTCGGCAAGCAACACCGAAAGGAGTTATCTGCCCTAAATCAGATTTAGAGAATGAAAGTACATCAGTCCTATGCTATGTGTGTAAAGGAAAGTTTCTTACAACACCTAATTTCCATAGGCTTGTTGGAGCATGCTTGACTCGATGGCCCATTGCCAAAAAGAGGTCTGAAAATCAAATTTACTGTGGCTGTTGTGTGTTTCACCTGGACCATCATCACAGACTTACCCTGCATTTTTTTGGCCATGTCATATTTGCTTGAGCAACTGGAAGGGGAGTCACAGACACAAGCCAGTCTTCAAAGCTCTGCACTGAAGCAAGAAAGTTCATCTTTGAGAACCTGTTAAATATAACTAGAAACCTTGGTCAGAGTCTACATTTTGAGATGCATATAGTGCCCCAATTTTGATGCAGACAGTACTGAGGGCCTATTTGCTGTGCCATTGCTCCAAAAGCTTGAGAAAGTTGTATGTGATTCTCATGATGAGAGTCGTACACTAGTGTCTCAAAAACTGCTTAGATTATGGTTTGAGGATTGGGTGAGTAATAGTTAAGTAGTCCTACAAGAAACTTTGTACAGTACAGCTCATGGATATTTTCAAAACTCCATGCAACACAGTGGTGGTGGAGAGATAGAGGTGGAGAGGATTAAGAAAACAACCCTTCACCATCTCTCCACATGACCTGATGGAGTTGCCATGGTGGTTCGCATATAATTGCTCTGCACACCAGGCTGTCTCATGAAGTCAATGTAGGCTGACCACCATGGAATGATGAAAAGGCCATGGTTTACTGTGCATGATCCCTGCAAACATGCTCTTTAGAGGCAGAGAAAGGGATGCCAATTTTTATTTTTATCCACATAGTTATCAGATGATCATACAAATTTCCTAGCATTTATGTAGACTATGGAATAGATATGATGCCAAATCACATCTAGAAAAACTGTACTAATAGTACTAGACCTTTTTCATTTACAAAAGGCTTATTAACAACAAGTTTATGCTTTTATTTTATTCAAAGAAATCTGAACATTTAACTTCCTGATGACAGCTGCTTCTGTTTATAAAAACACCTCAAAACACCCAAACTGAATTTACACTTAAAAGATGTGAAGCATGTGTTTAGTCTTTAAAATGTAATGACTTAATCATGAGGCTGAATATGCACGTACACAGCGGCGAACATTTAGTTCAATTCTAACTGTATTTATACACTATAGGACTGGTCAGTTATTTACGGTTATTTCTGACTTTCATTTTCTTGTAATTCTTTCATGCATTACATAACAAATTGTTTCAAATGATACAAACTCTTTAAAAACTTACAATGGTCTCTCCCCAATGAAGAATAAACTTGGGCGGATGTTCTGCAAAAATAAACATAATGACCATTGTTGTTGTTGTTGTTGTAGAGTATAACGTCATTTTTCAGCACACGATATGCTATACATGGCGGCCAGTATTAATCATGCATTAAACAAGCAAACCATATTCTATCAGTAATATTGAGCCAATTTCTGTATTTGGTATACTGCATTACAGCTATAAAAGTTGTTAAAATTGAACAAGTACACATGTTCAGCCTTGTGACTGGGTCAATGCTTGATTTTGTATATTCAGAATTTTCTCTTTTTGTTAATTTTGTAAAGTGGCTGTCAACTGGAATTTATTTGTCTTAAACTTTGGTTAATTATTCAGAATAGCCAGGACAGTTTAGAAAAAAAGTAAATTTAGATCACTTGATTCTTGAAATGCTATCTGATGATAAACCACGTATGACATTTCAGTCTTTCCATCGTTCCATATTTTGAGCTACTCCTATTACGTCTAAAGCGCCAAAACATTTGTGTGATGGAGAATCACCTTTCCCAAGCTGACATTGGCATCTTTGATTGGTGCTAATATTTTATAACAGCATTTATGATGGTTACTGCCTCGATTTCTATTGCACATCTGCTGTAGCCAAGTGTTTATAAGGGAGAGACCATGTAAGTTTCTAAATGGGGAAGTGTTAATGCTTGAAATATATTGTCTTGTTCTGATTTGTGATTTAAAAAGAACAATCTTCAGTTATTTCCTTTACTTGAAACAAACTTATCTTGTGATGAATGAAATAAATTAAAAAAACACCACAGTTGGAAATATTTAAATATCCATACCTCAGAGAATTATTTTTCATATTTAAACAGTTGGATAAATTTACCAAATTCAAGAGAAGCTCAACATGGTGGGTCTCTCAAAGTCAGTTTGTAAGTTTTCTTAATTTACAAAATATTAACTTTTATTATCCATATATATGATCAAAATAAAGGTCACTGATTGGTGAAATAGTATGTGATTATCAGTTACTCATGACTTTTTGGCTTTCCTTGGGTGGTCATCATTTGTTGGATGTTCAAATGTCAATCAATAATGCCAATCAGATGCTTTCTGTAATGTCTTTTATTTTAAAATGTCATGTTTGAGGAAAGATGAGAGCAACTATAGTAGTCCTTTAAAGATCTTTCATTTAAAAATTCTTATTTGAAGACGAAGCTAATAGTAGCAAAGATGTTACATGAATTTGTCTCCAAACATAATTCTGTTAAACATTAGTAAATAGCATAACATTGTACTAGAGTTTCTGAACTTTGCTTAAACAGTGAACTGAGTGTAGTAAATTAGATTAAACACACACACACATATGTGTGTATATATGTGTGTGTGTGTGTGCTGGTATCCACTTTAGTTTTGAAGCTGATACAATATTTAGTAGTTTGATGTTATGTAATTTGTATTGAATTCTTTCAAGAATAATGTCCAATTGAATAACCTGATGTCACTGTCATTGGTTAAAATCATTACTCAGGTATACACCTGCTTATAGAGATTATTTTCCCATCATTCTTGCAAATGCTGATGTTTTTAGTTTAATATCAAACTTTTTGTCAAGAACCACTAATGTGAAGGAAGGTCAGACTCATTAATTCTGTCATTTTCATGAAAGATAAAAACATTCTTGGGGCCCAACTCAATGAATTTGATGGAGTACTTTGGTAATCATACCTTCTGTCCATGAGTCCATCCATCCTTCTGTCTGTCTGTCACTATTATGGTGTCTGCAAGTTAGCTTAAATCAGAATTATTGAAATTTAATTAACTGTTGCATGCATCTTTATATCAGTGAGTCCAACGTACCCTTTGGTGAAGTTTAGATTCTTGTATATCGTATTTTAAAGGAGTTTTATCCCTTGATGTTAGTCAGAATTACCTTGTAGTCTGTATTGATAGATTTTGTCTCATGACATTTAATGTAGTTACAGCCTCTGATTGCCAATATTTATATCAGATTTGTCATTCTGTCTGTATTGATGAGTTTTCAAACGAAATTTGGTTTCATGCTGCTGACATTAAATGGAGTTATCACTCAGATAACCATCTTGCTGACTTTGTTCTGTCCATTGCAACTTTATAATGGTTTGTTCAATTTCAGTCAAATTTAGAAAGCATCTTTATGTTGCTGAGACCATGGTTGAGTTTTGATTTTCAGTTTGTGCAGTTTCTAAATATGAATTGCATAGTGTTGTACTAAAATGGGAATGTTGTTTTACATGTTACAGCTTACAGCATTGTATAGTGTTGTACTTAAATGGGAATGTTGTTTTACATGTTAAAGCTTACTGCATTGTATAGTGTTGTACTTAAATGGGAATGCTGTTACATATTAAAACTTACAGAATTGATTGTATAGCGTTGTACTTAAATGGGAATGCTGTTACATATTAAAACTTACAGCATTGTATAGTGTTGTACTTAAATTGGAATGCTGTTACATATTAAAGCTTACAGCATTGTATAGTGTTGTACTTAAATGGGAATGTTGTATTACATGTTAAAGCTTACATCATTGCATAGTGTTGTACTTAAATGGGAATGCTGTTACATGTTAAAGCTTACATCATTGCATAGTGTTGTACTTAAATGGGAATGCTGTTACATGTTAAAGCTTACATCATTGCATAGTGTTGTACTTAAATGGGAATGCTGTTACATGTTAAAGCATACGTCATTGTATAGTGTTGTACTTAAATTTGAATGATGTATTGTATTTAGCCGCACATTAAAGGTTACAGTAGTGTGTTAAGCATTAGTACCACTTGAAAGCCATTTAATATATTCTTGTTTAATGATTTATATTGTCCAGAAATACAAAATGATTGGAGATTAAAATTATAGCTATTTAAATTTTGTCAGATGAAAGTACCTTATGGTAACCTGATTAAAATTGTCATAATAATTACAATGTTCAGTCATAATTTATTAGCTGAATGCTTATATTTTCTGTTAACAAATATTTCACTATTTTGATCAGGGACAGACTGTCATGGAAGGCATTAGGGAAGCCAAAGAGTCCAAAGTATCCGAAAGAGGAGAGGTTGTTTCAATGTATAGAATGTCCTCTATTTCCATTAATAAAAGTATATCTAAAAGATTTTGTTCAGGCAGACATACATCATATTCTCTTGTCTGTCTGTCTGCCTGGCTGGCTGGCATGCAATATTGTTAGCACACCTGGTCATGTTGTATTTGATGGATTGCTATGAAAGTTGGTAAATATAATGGTAATCAACTAAAGATGTGCTGTCTGTCAAATCAACTAGTTCCTGCAATTTCGTTTAATGTTATTGCCTTAATACCATATATAGGTGTCACTAATTATTTTACATCCAGAGAATTATTTTACTGATGAGGGAATAATAAATAGAGTTCTAAACTGAGATGCACCCATTGATTAGTATAAGATGGATTTAATGGGTTTATTATTATTATTAGTAGTTTATATTATTATTATTAGATGCATTAATATTATTGTATTATTATTATTATTATTATTATTATTATTATTATTATTATTATTAATTTCATTAACAGTCTCTGTTCTTCAGATGACAGCTAAGAGTTAATGTTAGGGCCTAACCGAGTAGATAATTTTCACCGAGTACTGAATCCGAGTATTTGGATGTACTATTTGCCGGATTGGGGCACGAACCGAGTAGTAGGTGCGACTCCAGAGAGTACCGTTTGTTTCATTATTGTATGCGAAGCTTAAACTTTTCGTGTACCGTATACCGTATATATCACCTATACGATGAAAATTTTTATTATTAAATAAAATTATTATGTATTAAAAACCTTTTTTTAAAAGTTTGATATTTATTGAATATTTTAACTTGTAACCATTTGTGCATGTATTATTTGCCAATGCGAATACTTCCAAATAGTACTGAAAAACCGGATATTCGGCCGAAGCGAATGTCCAAGGCGATATCCGGTTAGGCCCTAGTTAATGTCCTTCTTGGTTTTCAGCTGGATGCAGTTTGTAATGAAAATGTTATGAAATTAACTAATCTTGCATAAGGCCTTGTGAGCTTGTGGTATGTGTCAGCATCAGTTGTACATCATGTTTTACATATCATCTGTCATCCAAGCCATGTGAGCTTGTGGAATGTGTCAGCATCAGTTGTACATCATGTGTTACACATCATCTGACATCCAAGCATCAATAATTGCTTTGTAACATTCATGATTCCATATTTCGGATTCAGTTGCAATACAACTTGCAGTATTGGTTTATATAATGAAAATCTCAGATGAGTTTGTTTGTTTGATTAGGATTTTTAACATAGTTTTAAACAAAAATAAGTCCTATCGCTACGATGTCTGCAGTGAGGCAGTTTATAGTGAAGTCTAGCACTGGGGCATCCCATAAAGTCAAATTATCCTGACACCAGTCCGACCAGTCCTAACACTAACCTCATAATGCTGAGTGTCAAGCGAGGCAGCTGTTATTACCATTTTTGTAAGTCTTTGGTATGACTCAGCCGGGGATCGAACCCATGACCTCCCACTTCCGCTGTGGAAGCTCTTACCACTAGGCCACCGGAATGGTCTATCATGTGCTAAAAATGGCGTTAAACCATACCACCACAACATCAGCTCCAATTATGAATGTTTACTGTTTTTATATGCTTCATTTAATGGGCATATATTGATAATGATAGTTTCCATCCTTTTATTTTCAAAGATTATTGTAAGTTGTTTCTCTAAACACAGCTGTGCTAGGGTATTCTTGAGTTCCAGTTGTGTTTTTAGCATGACATGCCATGTAACAATTTGATTACAATCAAATCTACACTTCACATGTATGATTTGATTTTAATCTTTATGGCAAGTATGTCAACATCTTGAAAATACATTTCTGCATTTCATCAGTGTAATCTAAGTTTTCTCTGACAAATTTGATTATTATTTTTTTAACAAGACCAATGGGCACCACTTTTAGAAAGGAGGACAAGCCTGATCTGAAATTAGAGGTGCCACAGGCATTGTGTTATCAGATTTTTAGCACTACCTTTAAAAAGTCATCATGGTGATTTTTATGCACATGAAGGTGTATGTTTATTGAGTACCCACAAAACAAAGTACATTTTTTATGATTTGTAAAAAATAAAATGTATGGCAATGCTTTGTCTTACATTTCCAGGAAAATCAGCATATAGGCCAGAAAATCAGCCTTCATGGTGGACAGGAAATGTTCGCGTTGCATCTCCTAACAGCAATACACATGTTAATCATATTGGCCAAGAAATGTTTGCTTTTCAATACACAAGGTAATCAGGATTTACCTATTGTATGGTCACCTATGCTTTGTTCAGTAATTCCTTCATTTATTTGCCTTTCTAAATTGAACCCATCAGTTAAGCACAGGTTAACAATACATGTTAATGTATTCAATTTCATTGCAGCTGTATCATCTTATTACTTCAGAGATTTCTTATTGTTCTATAGGTGAGAGCAATTTGTTTTGTAAATGTATGCATCATTATATCATTAAAGCTTCATTTTTATGTATTTAAGAGAGAAGATGCAAGGAATATTTTTTTAATGAAATGTGTACATTAAACATGGATATCAAAACCTTGACTGTCTTCTGCTTTGAATTTCTAGAATTTTTTCCACAATTGTTTGAAAAATGAAGGGTACATTTTATTCTGCCAACAGGCAAGAAAAAATATTGTTGATGATGAATTTGAATTATAGTGCTGTATCGCCCACTTGGGGCATGTAGCACTGTTTTAAGTTTCCAGCAAGGCTGGATAATTAATTTCTCCTGGAAGTGAGGAATGGTGCCGCTTCCCCCAGGCATTTATGTACTCAAGGAGTACTATTTAATTTGGTCGTCAGGTCGGGGTTGCTATTAAGTAACCATCGACCTGACTGGAGGACCCTGAATGAGTGGGAATAGACCCAACACACACTCAGCTCTAATGCACTCAACCCACACTCAACCCATTATGTGTGTTAATGGTGTGCAATGGCACAAGTGGAGGTATTGGAAATTAGTTTCACATCTCCGCCATTTTGGAGCTATCCGAGTTGTAGCAATAAAAGAGGTACCATTATGTCCAAGGATGTCGTACATCCCGCAACATCGTGATTCCTTGCTTAATTCAAATCTGGTCCATTTATTACTAATGTACAGGAAAATACCAATAATGTGCGAGCGACCTATGTAATTAAATCAAATCATACAATTTGTATAACTATATTAAATTTCCAATATTTCTAGTACAAAGTGTACACGTATTAAGTCCCTAACAAGATTGAATACTAAGATGTCTATGCGACATAAATAAGTGTAGTCACTGTTTGGTAAAAATAGCTTGTTAATTTTGAACGGTGTGCAAAAAAAATGATCAAGTCAGGTTTCGTGAAATAGATTGTTTGAATTGGGTTCTCGTACTAAATAAGAAATAAATTGTTCCAAAAGGCAATGAAGAGGGTTCTCATACCAAATGAGGACCCTGTTAACCAGGCAATGAAAGCAATCAGATTCTTTTCTGTGTTGCGTTTTCTTGTCTGTTTGAGTAGCCCCTAATGTCAGGCTGCCATCCTGTTCATATGGTGTCCCAGCATATGGTTGTTCCCTCGGACCAGCCATAATTTTCCTTTGTCCTGGGTTCTTTGAAGTTGTTTCTCGCCTAATGTTTTTCTGGTTTTGGTCCAGTGGTGATGTCCCTTTATCCAAACTTTTCCCCCCTAAATTGGATGAATTCTGTGCTGTTTTGAGTTAATAAAATCTACATCCCATACGCCCCAGCCCTTATAGTTGAGTTGGGGGTCTATATGCCTAAAGTTAGATAAAATTTAATTACAGCCTTGTTCTGCGGGGCCTGGTATTCTTGGGCTTTTAGACTACCTCATACTGTCTAAATTGGGACCATAAATTCGGGACAGAATTTTATGATAGTCTGGTATCAGACCATCTGCTTATATTTATTTTTTGGTGGTTGTTGTTGTTTTAGGGTTTAACGCCATTTTTTCAGCATATGATAGGCTATACATGACTGCCAGTATTATTGGTGTAGGAAGAACCCGGGAAATCCCCAGAAAGAACCACTGACCCACGAGAAGATACTGGCAAGCTTTCTCACATAACTACATTAGCCGAATCATAGACTCGAGCCCATGCAGAAGTGGTGAGACGGCAGTGATCCATCACGGCAAGTGCTTTAGACCACTCGGCCACTCGAGGCCCCTATGTTTTGACTTTCTGACTTTAGAATTTGATAGGTATTTGGTAATTATTATTTACTGTCTATGAGGCTCTATTGAGAGGAAAGTTAGATAAGGTATTAGTAGTGAGGGTAGGTTCCAATACTTATTTTGTAGGGGTTTTTTGTTGTTGTGTTTTCTTTGTTTTATTAAAAAATAAATATTTGTTATTATTTGTTTGTTTATTATTTGCCTTTTACATGTGTCTTTTATTCCCCAATTGTCTTCATTATCTATTCGTTGTGGTTTGTGTACCCCTATTACTTTATCTTTCATTTACTTTGTTGACTAGTTATTAATCCCGGAGTGATTTGATTTCTCAAAGGGCTTTGAATAATTTTTCCAGGTTCCCTAGTTTTTTTTCTAGGGTTACTCGCGTTTTTATTTTTCGGTTTGTTTGCTCAGTGTATGAGCCTTGTTGATCTCATACCCACTGTAGTGTATGTGGGTTCCAAGGACGGTTAAGATCTACCTGTTTTTTCCTGGTGGTGCTTCCATTCCTTAAAGAGGCTTTCTTTTTGGTTGCCTACCTTGGGAATACTATAGTACTAGTTTTTATATAATCCTTTTGGTCTCTCTATTTTGTTTATAGGGTTACTCACATCTTTAATTTCCGGTTTGGTTGCTCAGTATACGAGCCTTGATCATATTGTAGCCCCCTCTTCAGGTATATGGGGGAATTTGTCACAAATGCAAGAGGGTTTCTTCTTGTAATGCATTTTAGTAGAATGCTGACTCCCTGCACAACATTTTAACTGGCTATATATACCAACCTAACGGACTTCAGAGAGAGCATTCCCTAAATACATTTCCCTAGTACTAAATTCTGATCTGCTTGTGTTACTTGCAGACACTTTATCTAACTATAATCTACATATTAAAATGCATATAATCTAAATTATGTAATCCACAATAAAGCCATAAATGTACTCTCCATACACACTCTTTTCCCACTGATACTGTATGCAAGAAAATCCAAAAATAATATTTAGAATAAGAAATTACTTGGAAACTTCACCTATATGAGAAAATTAATTCCAAATTAAACTATTGCTACTCAGTTGTATACTAAGCACTTTACACCTACTAAAAGAGCTACCAATATCCTTTTAATTTGTTACTAGTTACAATGTTTAAGTATTAAGGAAAACTTGCTATAATTGATTTTAATTAGCTTTACAAACACATAATCTAACACTGATACAGCTCTATTTGTTTCAGTTTCTCAGCAATTGTAATTTGACACCTAGCCTTTGAATAACAACTAAATGCCTAACACTGACCCCAAATGCTGCTTTATCTAGCAGTGAAATAACTAGATTTAGCTCTATAATATGTCCCTCTGGCCTAGCAAAATTTGGTCCCCAAATTTTATAACATACGATTGTTTGCCAAACTAGTGAATAAATTGGGTTAAACATGAATTTCATAGTGTTTTACATGGCATCAGTGTTCACACATACCTCCTTGCACACTACAAACCTACCAAATATACTACCTTAAATTTACGTTCCATTGTGCAGGGTAGTAATATACCAATATTGCAATCTGTTACAATCTTTTCAATTAAACACAAAAATAACTTGATACATATATATGCTAAATGTTTTCAAACACTTAAATATTAACCACCCTAATAATTTCTATATCATGTTTGTCTACCAAAAGTCCTAAGGACAGTTCTATAAATGTCTGACTTCACTCCAGTCTACCATAAATTTTATAATGTTCTATGACTGTCACATCCTTTGAGTGTAATTTGCAGGTATCCCAAGGATTATCAAAATGTTTGTGAACCTAATAAGAGTTGGCATCAACACTATGCCATAAGCTGCTTTAAATTTGCAGGAAGTGATTTGTTTACAAAGAATAATCCATTTGATATATACACATAGTTATTAATAGTCTAATTGTGGAATTTATACATTTGCTCTGCTATACCACAGGAAGGAAGATGTGCAGGATAGATATGGAAGAAAAGGTTGATAGGAAAGTATAGCATAGCAAAACAAATATAATGAGTCCACCTTAAGAATCAATGAAGTCCATTTGGAATATTCACTTTGAAAACCTTTTCTTTTTTCTTTTTCCTTGTAATGTTCTTGTGACATGAAATTCCCGGAGCAAAAACTGTGGTAAACCTTCTTCTTCTTCAGGTTCCCAGGTTGTCTTGGGGAAATCTCGCCACTTAACCTTATAAACACGCTTGCCATGATGCCGACTGCAGGCTAGAATTTTATCAACAATACCCCATTCTTCCTTTGACTGCGATGTTGCAGGTTCATCTGATGTCAAGGACTTGGAAGATGAATCTGTTGTAGGTGCTGGAATATCATTTGTCCTGTTGTGGGCTGGTTTAACTGAGGGTCTGCTATCACATGTTTTGGTCTGTAAAGACATGTGAGTCTCTGTTGGTGTTGTATGGTCCAAATACTCGTTTCTGTTGTCAGGGCTGAAGTATGACTTTAGTCTGTTTGCGTGGACTAATGATCTCTGTAGTTTGTGATCATCACAATCACGTAACTTGTATGTATGATTGGGTCCTATGTCACTGATATGCCATGGTCCTGTCCATTTCTTGTGTAATTTAGATGATCTCCCTTTTGGTACTTTTGGATTGTGCATCCATACTCGTTGTCCCAGGTGAAAAGAGGGTTCTTGAGCGTGTGTATCATAATATTCTTTGTATTTTTGCTGGGAGTTCTGAATGTTGTCTCTGGCAACTTGTCTGGTTATTTCCATTTGTGTTTGGAGCTTGTGTAAATAGGTTGCTGTTGTGTCTTTTATCGGCTTTTCTGTATTTATAGGGTTAGCAAGAGAACCATCTAGTGGAGCTCTCATTTCTCTTCCAAAGACTAATTCATAAGGGAAAAATCCAGTTGAGTTGGTGCATGGTGTCTTGCGGTAAGCCATTAGGATTCCTGGTAACACATCGACCCAGTTTTGTTGCGCTTTGTCAATATAGGTGCGTATAGATTGGGCTAATGTTCTGTTGAATCTCTCGCACGTAGAGTTGGTTTCGGGATGGTAGCTTGATGTATGGAATCGTTTAATATTCATGTTCTTACAGAATTCCGATATGATATGTGACAGGAAATTCTGGCCACGGTCAGATACTAGAGCTGTAGGAGCTCCATAACGGCATATTATTTCTTTGTATAGAATATCAGCTATTTCAGTTGCCTCTTGCGATCGTAATGGAAATGCTTCTGCAAACCTGCTGAAACTGTCCACGCACAAAACGATATACTGGTATTTCTCTTTGGTTACTGTTAATGGACCAAGAATATCCATATGCCAGCGTTCAAATAATCCAACTGATGGCATAGGGTGTAGGGGTGCTTTTGTAGAATGAGAAGGCTGTTTGGCTTGTTGGCATTCCTCACAGGTTTTAACATAGTCTTTTATCTGTGCATACATTTTTGGCCAATAATACTTTGTATTGTTGCATAGGTTCTGTCAAAGCCTTGATGTCCTCCTCCAGTTATGGAATCGTGAGAGTTATGTAGAATTTCATGGCGTAATCCTGTAGGAATCGCTAACTGTTGTTTAATGCGGATTTCTTTAGGAAGTTTCTTTGCACGTCTGTCCCATAAATGGTACAGAAGTCCATCAAGCATGGTGTATTGTTCACTTTCAGCCACTGTCCTTGCTGCTTTTGTTGAGTCACTAGGTAGTTGGCCTGTTTCTAGGTAGCATTTAATTGGGGCCAAGTCAGGACACAGGGACTGGGAATGTTTGATTTCCTCAACTCTGTTGGAAATGAAACCTGATACTAGCAGATTATCTGCTGTCTTGTCTACTGTACTGTACACAGAGACTGGCTGAGATTGCACCCTGCTGGGGGAGCATGGCAGGTCATATTCCAAGGTCACCACTGAAGGTTCATTGATGTTGATAAACAACATAGTCAAGTCTGTTTCATTGTCACTACTAGCAGTTTCGTTGTTGTGTATTACTTCCTTGTATGGAATCCTCGATAAAGAGTCCGCATTGGTATGTTTGGCACCACTTTTGTAAATGACTTCATAATTAAATCCCTGTAATAACATACTCCAGCGACCCAAGCGTCCTGTTGGATTTTTAATGTCCTTAAGGTATTTTAGGGCTGCATGATCAGTGACAACGGTGAATTTTTGGTGTTCAAGAAAATGTCTATAATACCGTACTCCTTCCACTAAAGCTAAACCTTCTCTATCGGATATGCCCCATTTCGTTTCAAATATACGAAGAGCTCTGCCGCCATAAGAAATTGGATGTTCCCTGCCCTGGTCATCTTTTTGACTGAGAATGTAAGATATGGCTTGTCCAGAAGCATCTGTTGAGAGAATGAAAGGTTTGTCCATGTTTGGATAAGCTAAGACAGGTGTTGAAGTCATAGCTGTTTTCAGTTTGTCAAAAGCTGATTCACATTTATCAGTCCACTGAAATTTTACATCCTTTTGAGAAGGCTGTTCAAAGGTGAACATACATTACTATAGTTTTTCACAAACCTTCTGTAGTAGTTGCATAAACCCAGGAAACTTCTGAGATCTCGTGCATTTTTCGGTCTTGGAAAGTCTGATACTATATTGGTCTTATCCCTGTCCACTTCTACTCCATCTTTGGAAATAATGTGTCCCAAATATTTGACTATTTTTATTGCAAACCGACATTTTGATGGTTTCAGTTTAAGATTGGCTTTACACAGTCTATCAAATACTTCTTGTAAATGAGATAAATGTTCTTCTAAGGTGCGACTATACACCAATACATCATCAATGCAGCACAGAACATGTTTATAAGTTATACCCTGTAACAGTTTTGTCATGGTAAGCTGGAAACTCATGGGTGAATTGGACAATCCAAACGAAAGCTTTTTAAATGCATAACAACCATCGGATATAACAAATGTACTCTTTTCTCTAGTCTCTGGATCCAACTTGATTTGCAACAATGCCAGAAAACATGTCAAGAACTGAAAAATATATTGCAGAAGATTGGCCTATGCTATCCATCATGTCATCAAAACGTGGAAGAGTAAATACTTCAGGTTTTGTAAGTTTGTTTAGTTTCCTGTAGTCAACAGCGAATCTATATTCTCCCGATTTCTTCTTCACAAGAACCACTGGACTTTGCCATGGTGAAGTAGATGGTTCAATGATATCGTACTTTAACATTTCTTTAACTTGTCTGTCAATTTCTGCTTTTTGTAAGGGATTGGTTCTGTAGAATCTTTGCCTAACAGGTTTCTCATTGCCAGTGTCAATTTTATGTTGATAGATATCTGTACAACCTAATTCTGACAAGTCCACTGCAAACACATCTCTATTTCTCCCAATAATGTCTTGAAAATACAATTTCTCATCAGAAGTCAAATCAGAGTCCGACAAATCAAAGCCAAGGTCTTGTGTAATTTTAACCAATTTATCCCTTTCCAAACTGTCAGCTGTGTGTGTGTAGCTCACAGTACAGGGCTTTTCTTGTAATATGTTAGCTTCGTTATCAGGCTGTGTAATGTCATAAGTTTCAAGAATTTCCACAGTTGCTACGGTTTTCCCAGGCCTCAAGATGATATCTTTGTTTGTCAGGTTTAGTAAACTAAACCGTCCTCTGCTTCCTTGAATTTTATCCACTGCTCTTGCCCCAAGTAATTGGGTTGAAGAGGGTAAGTGTGATACAGGTTGTAACAATATATTGTCCCTTGGGCATTTCCGAATTTGCACTGGAATCTCACAATCAGACTGTGCAGGCACTACAATCCTGGCAACTGTTTTAGCAAGACATAATTTATGTTTACGCTCACTTTTTAAAACAGACACTGTTAATCCATCATACAAGGATATTGTTTTTGAATTCAAGTCTATTGTGGCTTTCTTGCTTTCTAAGAAGTCCATACCTAGAATAAGATCACAATGAATATGTTTAAAAACATGGAAACTATGTGTAACTGTAAGTCGGTTGATTTTGAGGTCTAAAGTTACACATCCAATAGGCTTTTGTTGATCACCATTAACACCAATGATGAAGGGAATATTGGGTGGCTCCATCTCAAAACTTCTGTCCAAACGCTGCAGTTGTTTACATGAAATGCATGACAGTGCTGCTCCTGTATCCATTAGTGCTGTTGCTTTTGTATTGTTGATAATCAATGTTAGGTGATTTTTGTTGAGGTCGGATGTAATTGTATCCTGTATACTACTGAGCTTTGATGATGGCCTTTTCGTATTGTGATGGGATTTTAGCTTCTCCAGTCATAACGTTGACTGAGTCCGTGAGGCTGATCTGCATACTATACTAAAATGGTTAAATTTTCCACATTTGTGGCATTGTTTGCCTTTTGCTGGACAACTCTGCTTTACATGTGCAGGAAATCTTCCACACCATCCACAAACCTCAGATTGTTGCCTTGAGTGGTTGTTCCATGGTCCACTTTTTCTCAATGGCTGCTTGAACTCCGGCTTTGATGACACTGCCACAAACATTGCTTCAAGTTTTTCTTCCAATCTTTGTATAGCTGCTACTAGCGTTTGTTGCTCTTTTGTGCTGTCCGTCATGGTGACTTCAGCGAGTCTCGCACTTTGACGGAGCTCATCAACTGTTTCTGGATTCTGTTGTAATACGAACTGTCGGATATGTGGCTTTAGTCCATTGATGATGATATCTTTAATTTGTGTTTGTGGTAGTTCCAGCTTGTTTCCTTTAGCAACTATATTTGCTATAAAATCTTCTACTTTCTCATTTGAACTTTGTAGAGTTTGATACAAAGCTGCAGTTCTCTGCCACTGCACTCTTTCATCTGGCCCATATCTAATGACAAATTCTTTTTGTAGCAAACTCAAGTCATCCTTTATATTTTGTGCCAGTGACATATACCAGCGCAATGCATTATCGGTTAACAATAAAGGTAATGTTGCTTTCGCTTTATTGTCATATAGTTCCTTAGTTGTTGTAAGAAGTTGAAAACGTGTCAACCATAATTTTGCATCCTGGCTTCCATCACCAGAAAAAGGTGGCATGAGACTGAAATCTATGCAGCTTCGATCCATTTTAATGCAACAGAATCACACAAATCCAAGGCACATATAGATCTCTAGTGAGAAATTGTCATCAGAAAAATCAAAATTGTAAAATAAAGTCTAAAGAAAGGTCCTAAAGATGAATTTACAAAAGTTTTGTTACTTATCTTTCATATGGAGTCAGCACAGTCTAAAATAGAATAAAATTCCTCAAATCCAATAAAAATTTTGAATATTTTGAATTCTCCACCAAACTATTGTAGCGCCCTCTTGAGGTGTATGGGGGAATTAGTCACAAATGCAAGAGGGTTTCTTCTTGTAATGCATTTTAATAGAATGCTGACTCCCTGCACAACATTTTAACTGGCTATATATACCAACCTAACGGACTTCAGAGAGAGCATTCCCTACATACCTTTCCCTAGTACTAAATTCTGATCTGCTTGTGTTACTTGCAGACACTTTATCTAACTATAATCTACATATTAAAATGCATATAATCTAAATAATGTAATCCACAATAAAGCCATAAATGTACTCTCCATACACACTCTTTTCCCACTGATACTGTATGCAAGAAAATCCAAAAATAATAATTAGAATAAGAAATTACTTGTAAACTTCACCTATATGAGAAAATTAATTCAAAATTAAACTATTGCTACTCAGTTGTATACTAAGCACTTTACATCTACTAAAAGAGCTACCAATATCCTTTTAATTTGTTACTAGTTACAATGTTTAAGTATTAAGGTAAACTTGCTATAATTGATTTTAATTAGCTTTACAAACACATAATCTAACACTGATACAGCTCTATTTGTTTCAGTTTCTCAGCAATTGTAATTTGACACCTAGCCTTTGAATAACAACTAATGCGTAACACTGACCCCAAATGCTGCTTTATCTAGCAGTGAAATAACTAGATTTAGCCCTATAATAATATCATGCTCGTTTAGTGTATGTGGGTTCCAAGGATGGTTGAGATCTACCTGCTCATTCCTGGTGGTTCTTCCATCCCTTAAATAGGCTTTCATTTTTGATGATTACTTTTGGTTTGAGCTAGTACTAGGTTTCTTCCTTAGTTGTTTTTTTCTTCTCACTATTATGTTCCTTATTTTCCTATTTTTATTACTTTTCTCTGGTAGTCCTGTATTTTGTAATAAAAATTCAGTAATATTTTTTTAATGTTGTTTGGGGTTGATATTTGTTAATTGAATTTTTTCTGGGTATGTATATGGGGCGGCTATGATTTTTTTCTTCGGATCTGAATTTATTCCTTTCCTTCTTGGTTATTCTAGAATCATTAAAGATGTGGTGTAAATCTTCTGGGGTGTTACAAATGTAGCAATTTACGTTATGTGGGAAGGGTTCTATGTACTTTCCAAAGCTGTTTGCCAGTTTAGTTTTTCCTAAGAGAATTCGATTGATTATTGTTTGCTCATAGCCTGTACACCTAGGTTGTTTTCTATTTCTATTTACTTCCTTGATGGTATTATATAATTTTCTCCCTTTGTGATTTTGATAATGAATGTGTTAATTAGGCTGTATAGTTCATGTTTACTATATTCAAGTGGCATGTAATTTGGTTCATTGAGTTGTTCTTTAGCTATCTGGTCTGCTAAGTCATTTCCTTGGATATTGATGTGGGATGGAATCCACATGTATTCTATGCTTAATTTGTTTATATTTATTTGTTTCATTATTGCGTTGGTTTGGTTTAGGAAATTCTCTTGATTTAGTGGTGTTATTTTGAATTGAGGTTTTGACACTAAGCGAAACACTTATTATAACCGTCTTGTTTGGTTTGTCTTTTTCCATCCATTTTAGTGCTTCTGAGATAGCCCAGAATTCAGCTGTGTATATGGAGCAGTAGTCAGGTAGACGTGACCCCATTTGTATATTCAGCTCCGGTATTACCATGGCAGCAGCTGTTTTGCAAGGATTTATTATTTTGGATCCATCTATGTATATTTTGAGGTAATTTTGATATTTGTTGTTAATTTCTTCTAAAACTAATGTTTTTAGATAGTTTGCTTGGTTTTCCTTGTTTCCTTAGTTGAAAGTGAGATATTTATTATAGGTTTTATATTACTCCAAGGTTTTTTATCATATGTAATCTTACTTTCTGCTATATTGACTATTGGTGTTATGTTATTCCAAAGCACCTTGCCATATGAGATAGTATTTTCGGCGTGGAATAACTCTATTGGAAGTTGATGTTTTAAATTATGAACTAGTTTTCCCATAGGGGGTGATTTTTTTCATCGTTGCACTGAAGTGTATATTACAATTATTTATTGCCTGGTAAGTCGGGTGAGCTTTTGGGTGTGTTGAAAGTCTGGCTGCATACTTTAGGATAAGTTCCTGCCTTGATGTAATGGCAGTTCTCCAGTTAAAATTTGCAGCTCAGCTAGTGAGGTTGATGGCAGTGCGCCAGTGCCAATCCGTAGGGCTTTTATCTAATTTATTTAATTGACATTTGGGTGCCGTGTTATATATTTGACAGCCACAGTCTAGTTTAGATCTAATTAAAGCCCTGTATAGGGTATGGGTTGTTCCTCGATTTGCTCCCCACTTGGTACCTTTTAGGTTTCTTAATAAGTTTAAGTCCTGATTACATTTTTGCTCTAGTTCATCTGTGTGATACGCCCATTTGAGATGTTCATCATAATACATACCCAGAAATCTGGCTACTTTTAAAAATGTTATTTCTTGATTTTGTATGGTTAGCTTAAGGTATTGTTTTTTATTTATGTTATGTGGGGTAAATAGTACTGCTACCGTTTTATGGTGTGATAGTTTGAATCCCTATTTATTTGCCCATTCTCCTATGTTATTCAAACTATCTTGAATATCTGTTATAATTTTGTGGTTGGATGGGTTTCCTGCACCATAATCCACTATCATCAGCAAATTGCGATAATTCAACTTTTTGTGATGCCAGAGTTCTGTCATGGTCGTTTATCATTAGATTGAAAAGAGTGGGACTGAGTACACTCCCTTGTGGGTTTCCATTTTCAAGGGTATGTTCTTTGGAGTAAGTGTCTCCTACTCTAGTTATTTTGAATGAATTTATACATCCTTCCCGTAATGCCATAATGATTTAATCTGGCTATTAGGCCTTTGGTCCATACGAGATCAAATGCTTTTTCAAAATCTATAAACACTGCAATTAAATATCTCTCCGCTTTTCTTTTAGAGTTAAATGCAAATTTTATAGCGGTTTCTAATGTTATGAGTTGGTACGTAGTGGACCTTTGGTTCCTAAATCTATATTGGTTTTCAGATATTAGTTTGTTACATTCAAGGTTGTGTTTTAGCCTTTTGGAAATTATGCTTTCCATAATCTTGCATATATTGTTGGTTAGTGAAATGGTTCGATATGAGTTGATGTCATTGCGATCTTTGTTTCGTTTTAAGATGGGTATTACTATCGCAGTTTCCATTTTTTTGGTAGCTTTCCTATTTCCCATATTTTATTTAATAGTTTTATAATATACTTAATGATGCTATGTGGTAAATTTTTTTATATAGTGTACCCTATTTTGTCTTCCCCGGGTGAAGTTTCCTTTCTTGTTTTTAGCATTACTTTGTTGTTTTTAGCATTACTTATTGTGGAGAGTTTTGTTTGTATTTTTGCCCCTAATTGCTCTAATTTTATCCCACATCTGTTTTCAGTTGATTCTTATATTTATACTGGTGCAGTATTTTTGCCAAGTTTTTTCTTTGGACTGCTTGATCAAGTTTTTTAGTTGTTTGTCTTTTTTCGTATGTTCTAATAAGTCTGTTGTGTTACCTGATCTTTTGAATCTATTAAGGGCTTTTTGTTTTTCTTTCCGAGTTTGTTTTATTTGACAGGTCCACCATGGTACTTCTAGATTATTTGGTATGTTATTTGTTTTGGGTGTGATAGGGGTGGCCGCCAGTGTCATGATCTTAATTATGTTTTCATAGTATATGTCAATGTCTTCATTTTCAATTGTAATTGGGTTGATATCTATTTCTTGAGTTTTAAGCTTTGCCCAATCTGCATTATTATAGTTCCATCTGAGGATTTGTTTGTTAGAGTCGAACTGCACTTCCATTTGCAGGGTGGTAATTATTGGAAAGTGGTCACACCCCATGGGGTCTGTTTGATCCGTTCTCCAGTCTGCCACCTGTGTCAATTTAGGCGTGCATAAGGTAAGGTTGATGGCGGTCATGGTGCATTCAACCGGATTGAGTTGGGTTTTGGCACCATCATTAAGTATGGTGGGTTTGCTTTCGCCGATTTATTCCGTTCACCACCCACTCCTACTGTCCATCACCTCTCCCCCCCCCCCCCATTGCATGCCATGAGCATTGAAATCTCCGCAAATGATCGTTTGTTTGATCCTTTTATATTTAATTATTTCCCTAAGTGCTGTGATGGTGTTTGCTTTATTATCTCCGCATGGGTAATAGATATTGAATATTTGCAATTCGCCAATCCACAACCCCGGCCATCTCTTCTCTGTAATGAAATGGCCTTGGGAGTAGTCTTGAGTTAGTGGCAATGATTTGGAGTTTACATAAAGTTTAGTTTCTTGAATGCAGATGATGTCATGTTTGTGCTGAGTATTAATTATTTTTAGTTTTAATTCATTGATGTTTCCTGACAACCCTCGTGCATTCCATTGCCATATTGTAACCATCCCATTTGGTGTATTAGCCATTACTTTTGGGTTCGTGTACTGTATTGATGTTGTTCAACTGGGTTAGTAACTGTTAGATATTTAGTTTAATATTTGTTGAATTTGGGTCAAACATTCTAAGAAGATTGGTTAGTGACGTAATGACTTCCTCCAGTTGTCTTTTTCAATTCCAGTTTGTATTTAACTTAGTTTGCAGTCGTGACTGATTGTTTAAGTTTTTTTATTTGCTATTTCTTTATTTTTAGGTTTTGGGTTTGATATTTGTTTTGCAATTTTATTTTTGTGTGTGCTGGTTGGAGGTTCATTATTGTCATTTGTTTCCATAGTATTGGTGGGTTTGTTCCCTTGATTTATATTTACTTCCCTTTTGGCTTGTTTATAAGTTAAGTGTTTTGTATTCATTAGTTTGCTGATTTTGTTTTCTCTAATTGTAGCCGGTTAGTCCGGTGATTGTGGTAGGTTGGGTCCCCTGCAGTTGGTGCATTGTTGTAAGGTGACCCAGTGTTTGCATTTTTTGCAGAGTCTTGGTTTATTTATGTATGGTTCTAATCTGTATCTGGTTCCTGGGGTCCCTGTTTTAATTAATGTAGGTAGGGGAGCCGTGGTTTCCAACATTGCGATATTGGTTTCCTTTTTCTGATAGTTCCTTAGTTTGTAAACTTTATTAATATGGGAGCCTCCCTCTTTTAGGATTTTTTTTGTTTGGGAATTCATTATCTAGTTCATTCATTTGGCCTGTTAGTTGAAGTACTGCTTTGTATTTGATCGGTTGTGACGTTGGGGTGGTGGTTGTTTTGGTAGGCATGGTGTTTATTTAGTTCCTTGCTATTCAAGTCTATTGTTCTTGAATCCAGATTGTTTATGTATTTCTACTTTTATTGGTATATGTCCTATTTAGGTTAATTCCATGAATTTAGCAAACTGAATGCTGGTACTACAGTGTACTATCACGTAATCCCTGTTGGCCAGATGACCCTAAAGTGACCAGAATGTACCCTCATGAGGGCCCCAGTTAAACTGGTTGTGGACAGGTTAATGAACTGTGTCGATTTACTTTTAATATAAATTGTCAGTTCTAGTATATGGTATTGATTACGTTTTTGCTAATTGTGTTTGATTCATTTTTGGTGGGGTTAGTTGTTTGGATAGTTTTTTGTTGTTGTTGTTGTGGTGGTGTTGAAGATACTGTCTTAGTTGGTTTAATCTGTTTTGCCTGTTTCTTGTTTATTGTGGTAGTTTGTATGGTGTTTTTAGATTTGGGGTTATTTGTGGAATTGGGATTGAGTGGCCCTTTACCTTTCACCTTTCCATCCCATTTGTAGTTTTCTGTTTTGTTTAGGTTGGGAGGTGGGGTTACATCCTCATTGTCTGGGTATATCAAATCTTTTTCCATTAAAGGTTTGGATGGTCCATGTATTTGAGTATGATGAATTTTTGTTGTTTTTGCACAGTTTTGATTTAATTTAACTACTTTTGATAGTCCTGAGTCTGTGTTCCCAGTAATGTGCCTTTTGCTTTGGTTTGATTTCTTTGTGTTTGCCTTTGTTGTTTCTATATTTAGACTCTTGGATTGCTTTTCTGGCAAGTGCGCCATAACGAGGTAATTGGGGATAGGTGAGCTGATTTTAGTTTCCGCTAAGCCCTGTGTTGCATTTCGTGATTCTAAAGTTATATCTAGCTTTTTCATCTATCACAGGGCTGTACAATAAATTGAACTTTACAGGCGATAAAGTCTTTTTCGCCACTATCCTTATTGCATCAAAATTGGGTGTTGAGTAATTTCTGAAGCTGAATTTAGTCAAGCCCCTGTGGTGATGACTTGGGGTTGATTTGTGTGGTCGAAAGATTTGGGTGTTTGTAGAGTTCTATTTTGATATAAATTCATTTGGTTTGTTTGATTATTTAATTTGCGTCCATGCAAGTTTAATCTGTTTGGTGCCTGCTTGGCACGATTTGCTTGCTTGCTTAACTTTGTTTGGCTCATTTCGAATTTTAACGGATTTAATGAATTTTATCACTGTTTTATTATATCCTGGATTTTTATGAATATGTTTGGCAGATTACTTACGTTAAAGTTAAGGTCAACTAATTTTTAGTTATTTACTGATTTTCATAAAAAGAAATAATAGCAAGTGTTATATCACTTGATTGCAAATCGAACAGAGGGATTTTGGAAAACAGTGTGTACGGATGCAATATAGGAATAGTCTATTGTGTGACCTAAATCCTGTTTAGTAAAATAAGCAGCAGGTTATTTATGGTAAAGTTAAAGTTAGATTAGATTTATTTCAAAGAGTAAGTACAGCACAGAATTCTTAAATACTGTAATCCTTTTGGTTGATGGGTTGAGCAAGGTGGCGGCAGGTAATCGGGGCTGCTGGTCTGTAGTTGTAAATGGTTGCTTGATTGCGGCGGGTTCAATGCGGTATCCCACGTATTTGTCCAGTTAAGTTGTGATTTTGAGATCTGGAGTTGGTCCTATACGTATATCTTCATTAAACGGTCAGATTGGAATGGCCATTTATGATCAAGATAAGAAGACCAGTTTAAGCGACCAATTTTCTACCAAAAATCTCTGTAATTTGACAGCTTTTTTTTAGCGACGTCATTTGCATAACACTGACGTCACTAGTTTCAAAATTGAAAAAAATATTGTGCTCCATTATCAACCTTATGTTATTGGCTCTGATTTATCTAATACAGTTATCGTGTTAGCATGTTTACGGTATGCAAATACATTATGTCAAGATGCTGTTATGGTGAATTTCAAATAAACATTTTGCTGTTTCTAGTGAATAAGATGCTGTTATGGTGTATTTCAAATAAACACTTTGCTGTTTCTGGTGAATAAGATGCTGTTATGGTGTATTTCAAATAAACATTTTGGTGTTTCTAGTGAAAAAGATGCTGTTATGGTGTATTTCAAAAAAACATTTTGGTGTTTCTAGTGAATAAGATGCTGTTATGGTGTATTTCAAATAAACATTTTGCTGTTTCTAGTGAATAAGATGCTGTTATGGTGAATTTCAAATAAACATTTTGCTGTTTCTAGTGCATAAGATGCTGTTATGGTGAATTTCAAATAAACATTTTGATGTTTCTAGTGAATCAGATGCTGTTATGGTGAATTTCAAATAAACATTTTGATGTTTCTAGTGAATAAGATGCTGTTATGGTGAATTTCAAATAAACATTTTGATGTTTCTAGTGAATAAGATGCTGCTATGGTGTATTTCAAATAAACATTTTGCTGTTTCTAGTGAATAAGATGCTGCTATGGTGTATTTCAAATAAACATTTTGCTGTTTCTAGTGAATAAGATGCTGCTATGGTGTATTTCAAATAAACATTTTGCTGTTTCTAGTGAATAAGATGCTGCTATGGTGTATTTCAAATAAACATTTTGCTGTTTCTAGTGAATAAGATGCTATTATGGTGTATTTCAAATAAACACTTTGCTGTTTCTAGTGAATAAGATGCTGTTATAGTGTAGTTCAAATAAACACTTTGCTGTTTCTAGTGAATAAGATGCTGTTATGGTGTATTTCAAATAAACACTTTGCTATTTCTAGTGAATAAGATGCTGTTATGGTGTATTTCAAATAAACACTTTGCTGTTTCTAGTGAATAAGATGCTGCTATGGTGTATTTCAAATAAACACTTTGCTGTTTCTAGTGAATAAGATGCTGTTATGGTGTATTTCAAATAAACACTTTGCTATTTCTAGTGAATAAGATGCTGTTATGGTGTATTTCAAATAAACATTTTGCTGTTTCTAGTGAATAAGATGCTGCTATGGTGTATTTCAAATAAACATTTTGCTGTTTCTAGTGAATAAGATGCTGCTATGGTGTATTTCAAATAAACATTTTGCTGTTTCTAGTGAATAAGATGCTGTTATGGTGTATTTCAAATAAACACTTTGCTGTTTCTAGTGAATAAGATGCTGTTATGGTGTATTTCAAATAAACACTTTGCTGTTTCTAGTGAATAAGATGCTGTTATGGTGTATTTCAAATAAACACTGCTATTTCTAGTGAATAAGATGCTGTTATGGTGTATTTCAAATAAACACTTTGCTGTTTCTAGTGAATAAGATGCTGTTATGGTGTATTTAAAATAAACACTTTGCTGTTTCTAGTGAATAAGATGCTGTTATGGTGTATTTCAAATAAACACTTTGCTGTATCTAGTGAATAAGATGCTGTTATGGTGTATTTCAAATAAACATTTTGCTGTTTCTAGTGAATAAGATGCTGTTATGGTGTATTTCAAATAAACATTTTGCTGTTTCTAGTGAATAAGATGCTGTTATGGTGTATTTCAAATAAACACTTTGCTGTTTCTAGTGAATAAGATGCTGTTATGGTGTATTTCAAATAAACACTTTGCTGTTTCTAGTGAATAAGATGCTGTTATGGTGTATTTCAAATAAACATTTTGCTATTTCTAGTGAATAAGATGCTGTTATCTTGTATTTCAAATAAACACTTTGCTGTTTCTATTGAATAAGATGCTGTTATGGTGTATTTCAAATAAACATTTTGCTGTTTCTAGTGAATAAGATGCTGTTATGGTGTATTTTAAATAAACATTTTGCTGTTTCTAATGAATAAGCGACTTAGTGTTGGAGAGATGTAAATGGCTCTAAAGTCATTTTTACAACAATGCAGAAATGAATACACTATGTTTATATGTGTTTTTTTTTTCTTGTTTCTTATTATTAGTTGATTTTGTATGCCAACACAAGCATGGTTAACAAGACATATTTAGAATTAGAATCATTCTTTTGTAACAGAGATATTTGTATGTTGTATAAAGTATTTCATTTATTGATTTGTTTTCTTGTTTACCGATTAATTTATGATATTATGATACATTTTACATTTTTACATGATAAGGTTATAATTTTTTTATCTATTCAGAAACATATATATAATGTCTTAAATTATATGATCGACAGCTATGTTGTCCAATTGTCTTCCCGTTGAATAGACCCATTAAATGTAGAATTGTACTTTTGTGCAGTCAGCATGCATTGCAAAAGTTTCATCCAAAGCATCTTTGAGATTGTAATACTGAATGTTACCAGTCTGTTTATTTACCTAAAGATGACGAGTTTATATTATAATTGTCTAAAGTTTATATTTTATCCTGTTAATGAAAGATATATATTTAAGTCTTTGATAAATAGTGCTTGTCTCCTTTTTCAAGTTCAGAAGGGACTTCTCACTTTAAGTTACTTCCCTGGAGACAGTACTTACCAAGTAGTTATAATGAGAAAGTTTCATATGAAGTATGATATTTGCAAGTAGTTATAATTAGAAAGTTTCATATGAAGTATGATATTTGCAAGTAGTTATAATGAGAAAGTTTCATATGAAGTATGATATTTGCAAGTAGTTATAATAAGAAAGTTTCATATGAAGCATGATATTTGCAAGTAGTTATAATGAGAAAGTTTCATATGAAGTATGATATTTGCAACAGTTGTAGTAATATGCTTCAGAAGTATTATAGTTAAAGAAAAGTATGATGCTTAAAAATGTTCACTTTATTCATTTATTTATTATATTTATAGTAGTATCTAAATACATACATGAAGACTTTATTCAAATAAAATTAAGTTAGAAATCTGTTTTTCATCATCTGTTTCATGTTCTGTTATTTCAAGAAAAAAAATATGAAATAATAAAATGCAGTAAAGGCATATTTATTTGCTCTTTGTTTTTTCTCGGCCACAAATGTGAAAGGTGTATACATTACTGACTTCCATCTTTCAGTGCATTACACAATGTTAAGTGGTGTAAGTTAGAACAATCTGCTTCTTGAGTCGTGCCACTTTGTACGCCATAGCCATCAAACACATTACATAGGCAAAATCGATTTGAATATCTATCGAAATCTGCTTTCTTCATGAGCATGATCTTCATTGGCATCTTAAGTCTCAGCTTCCGCAACTCCTTTTCTGATGCATGCACCATTAAATGGTTTGTTCACTCGAAATTGTTTCCAAGCAATATTTAATGTCCTTTAGTTGGATCATCATGTACATCAAATCAAATGAGGGTTGACAGCCTTGAATAAAATAATATTTTATTTAGTTGTATGCCCAAAATGCTCCAGATGTTTATCTGTTATCTCAACTACTTTACTACTTAAATGATTGGCATGGACTATCTTTTTATGTAATCTCAACTACTTTACTACTTAAATGATTGGCATGGACTATCTTTTTATGTTATCTCAACTACTTTACTACTTAAATGATTGGCATGGACTATCTTTTTATGTTATCTCTAATACTTTACTACTTAAATGATTGGCATGGACTATCTTTTTATGTTATCTCTAATACTTTACTACTTAAATGATTGGCATGGACTATCTTTTTATGTTATCTCAACTACTTTACTACTTAAATGATTGGCATGGACTATCTTCTTATGTTATCTCAACTACTTTACTACTTAAATGATTGGCATGGACTATCTTTTTATGTTATCTCTAATACTTTACTACTTAAATGATTGGCATGGACTATCTTTTTATGTTATCTCAACTACTTTACTACTTAAATGATTGGCATGTACTATCTTTTTATGTTATCTCAACTACTTTACTACTTAAATGATTGGCATGGACTATCTTTTTATGTTATCTCAACTACTTTACTACTTAAATGATTGGCATGGACTATCTTTTCATGTTATCTCTAATACTTTACTACTTAAATGATTGGCATGGACTATCTTTTTATGTTATCTCAACTACTTTACTACTTAAATGATTGGCTTGGACTATCTTTTTATGTTATCTCTAATATTTTACTACTTAAATGATTGGCATGGACTATCTTTTTATGTTATCTCTAATACTTTACTACTTAAATGATTGGCATGGACTATCTTTTTTTCTAATTTGCCATGAATGAACTTAGTGCTTTTTACAATTGCATTTTGTCCAAGATCCATTTGGACAAATTTGGTATAGGTACTACCACTAAATTCCTTGGAGGATTACACAAAACTTTATACATAATGCAAACAGCACAGTTATAAAATCCAATATAACTACAGTGACCATTTTAAAAATCTTGTTAATGCTAAGCCTCCAAAAGAATTGGTCATATCATGATTTCATAAATTTAGTTAATCCGAAATGATGTGGTGGCCATTTAGAAAAATATTCTTGCTGCCTTGCCTGGATAGATGATAATATATCATATATAAACGTCCCCTGAAAGTTATCCCCTGATAGTAAAATCCTTTCTATCATCAATAACAAATTTCTTGTTTTTCAATGCATATACCGGTAGCATAACAGCTTGGGTACAATTCAGTTTGTACCTTTCAAAATAATTTATCAACTTCTTTTTCATGGGACATATATCATTTTCATTAGAAATCATTTTCTCCGGTGTTAATGTGTAACCCATGAAATAGTCATAAAAACGTAATTTAATTACCAAAAACACTTAACAAATATCATAGTCATCTTATGTTTTAAATTGATTTCTTCCATCATGTCATGCAACGACTCCATGTTTGTATGTAATTTGATTGCTAATTACGCATCTTACTCCAGTCACAATCATCAGGAACATACCATAATCTGGTACAAATTCAAGTTTTACACCTAATATATATCTTTAACCTTATATCTTGTGATAATCATGGAAAACTTTGAATAACCTAACTTTATGAACTCATTGCATATTAATATAGAGATTGTATGTATCCATATGCTATCAACCTCAATATGAAAATGCTATGTCTAATTATTATTAAAAGATTTACTTGTCTAATGAATTTCCAGATAACTGAAGAACTAATTAAAATGAAATTCAAAAACATGGCATATGATGGTATAAGGATACACTGCTTAATTGGGATAGCTTATTATTTTCAGCTATGATTTACGTTCCATTAGGTATCATTTTCCTCCAGTCGAAGTAAATAAGTGGGTCCTGATCTTAGATTAAAGGCTTGTAAATGGTTATCTTGGATTCATCACCTCTAATTTGTGATATAATTAAATCAAATCAAAGAATTTTGACAATAGGTAGATCATCAGACCTGGGTCCAATTGTTTACCCAATACTATTAATAATTCTTGAAAATAATTTTACCTTGAGGCCTTCTAAAAACGTGAAACAATATACATCATACAAAAATTTAATATTAATTACTATTTAGTTCAACATGTCTTGAGTAAAATAAATTTTACTTAAATATCATCTCTGTTAAATGCTAATATTTTTGGCAGCTTTTACGGCCTATGAAATCTTTTTCCACAGAAATACTGTATACCAGAGTATTGGAAACATTTTAAAATTGTTAAATTCTTGACTTTGATGGAAGAAGGTTTCATATGTGATGTTGATCTTAAATGGTATTAAGTGCCGAGTTAATAATTTCTGTAACAAACATTGTAAATATATGTGAATGTAAAGCAGATGAAATTGAGTTATAATTACAATAATTTTAAATTATTGAAGTCATAGTGAAAATTCTCTTAGCTAAAATATCAGCATTTAGGCATAGTATATAGAGCACAAAGATGAACAATGAGGGAGTTGATAAAGATGAGAAGAAATAAAGAAGTTACAAGCAGAAACTTAATTAAAATGTGTATGGCATTGTGTATGAAATTGCAAAAATAAGGATGAAAGACAGGGGAAAAAATTAAGAAAGTTACAAAATAGGCAGATGCAATAAAACCTCTCTTGAGAGACCAGACTTTCCATGTACAGATTTATTCATTATATAGTGTTATGACCTGTTATGAGAGACCACCTGTCTTCAGAGACCATTATTGTTTGGCAGAAGGGGTGGTCTTTCATGACAGGTTCTACTGTATACAGTGAACTTTAGTGCTTAATAGAGTGAGTTACATAACTGACATTGTATGTAGATATTTAGAATGATAGGTAGATACACAAAAACACATTATTTTGCATCATGTTTTCCTGCCTTAAAAAAAACAATTTACAAACTCTATACTCACATGAATCTTATGTAAATGTTATTATGTTTCAACAATGCAATAAAAAAGAGCACACATTAAAAGTAAGATTTGTTTATTCAGCATATTTCATCCACAAACATGTGAACTGTATTACCAGGTGAGCTAAAAATGTAAAAGGTGAGGATGTACAATATAAATATCTGCTCAAGGTAGACAACAGATCACTGACAGTGCACAACCACACCAAAAGCTCACTTTTATGGAAGCAATCAGATGCTATGAATTCATTTTGTGGTTTGTGGTTTAGTTAAAAATTTAATTGTCACGGATACTGAATTTTGTGTACTGGGTAAATTCACAGATATATAATTTTGTGTACTGGGTAAGGAGGCCCATAGTTTTCGCAAAACAAATAGCCATAAGCTGCACACAGAGTTAAAACAAGCAAATTAAAACAAAATGGTGTGTTTGACAAGGCAAACGTGTATTTGTCATTAGTGAATAGGACTTATTTTACATAGGAAATTACAGTATATAAGCCACAAAACATTTGCTAAATTTGGTGATCTTAGCATGAACCATGCTAGAGGTAAGAGGCTCATGTGGGTCTGAAATCACTCATATGACTGACAAAATAGGGTACAAGGTTAATGTATGAGAACTTTGATTCACATTTTGTAACTCAACGAAGGAGTGATAGAACTAAAAAAACTAGGTTTCAATACAGTTTTTTGTGATGTATACAAGGGTTTAAATGATATAGTGAATCTCGTAGCCCAATGTATGATACGTGTGCACTTTTGTCACAGATAATATTAAGCATACGAGGGTCACTACCACTGAAACATACCTCACAATTTCGGAGATTCTACAAAAAAATGACAATTCAAGAAGTAATCAAGAGCCTCTTGAATGAACTGATGCTATGCTGGCCAAAAATAATTTTCAGAACATCAATATAAGAGCATTTTTTCTTTTTAACCAATAAGTGTTGAAACCATTGCTGATATTCTTGAGCAATAACAAGATATTTAAACTAGTTGCTGTGACAGACATACTGGGCTTAAAATTATTTCCATTTTCATTTTGGACCAACTAGACATCATCTGAAGTCTTTTGGTTAAAACCCCATGTCAACAAGACCATCCTTTCAGTAGGAGTACCGAGAGGGATATCATATCAGCCATATTGAATATAAGATTGGCACCATTTTCATTCAGAACCAGCAAGATATTGTAAGAAGTCTTTTAGTGAAAACCACATGCTGATATGGCTTTCCATTTAAGAGAAGCAGCAATTAAAAGATTTTCAAGATGGTCTCTGTGTCAAGTTTCATGTAAATCCTCCAAGTAGTTTAGAACGAGTAACAAAAATAAACTTGTGCTCACAGACGGATGATGGACAACTGGCCATCCCACAAGATCCTGTGTTATGACCAGTAGGGCTAAAAATCAGAGGCCTTCTAAAAATCATGGAGCAAATATACATGTACATAATCATAAACAAGATCAATTAATCAACTACATATAATACTGTCATTCAACCCCACCCAACCCAGTCTAAATCTTTGTCCAAGTGTCCAAAAACCAAGAATCAACTTTATTGGAATAGACTAAATACAAACTTTCCTCAAAATTCATTTGCATATGTACATAGGATTAATATATCGTAAATATAGTAGATATTAGTTGGTCGGAATATTTCCTAGAGAAGTTGGACAGCAAAAGTTTTCATATTGAACCTTCAACACCCTCAACCAAGTTTTTTCCCCTCTCAGAAATGGAAAGGTGGAATGGAGGGGGAAGGGATTGTTAGAGCAGGGAGATGTTTTTATCCTGATTTCAATGACAAGGTTTTTGAATGGTTTTGCACCGGTCGAATGATTCAAGAAAATGCGATAATTTTGTCAGTTGAAATGGGATACGATGACTTTACCGCAAGTAAAGGATGACTGCACAGATTTAAACTCCAACAATATATTAAGTTTTCTATCCTTAGTCGAGAATCAGTTGATGTTAATAATGAAGTTGTCGAAGATTGGAACAAAAAGATTGAATGATATATGCAGGGGATGTGGCAGCAAGGATATTTTAATTGTGACAAGACTGGTTTGTTTATTTAGACTGTTTCCAACGAGGTCACTTGTACAAAAATGGGGATTCATGTAAATATTATTCGCATTTGTCATCCCCCTCTAGAAAGGCCACCCTCATTATAAAGCCACTTTCCTGCTGCAATAGGGGTGGCCCTATAAGAGGGAGACTACTGTATATATGTACCTGTATGTTTTAATGATCCAATTTTACAAAATATGCTTAATGGAGTATCCTGCATACATAAGAAAATGGCAAAGTTCAGTGTTATGTCTTCCATATGAAAAAGGAGTTCATCAGGGACTGACATTCTACTGCCCAAAAATAATTTCCACGAATTCAAGTTAACAACCTTTTAAAGTAATTTTAATTGCTGAGTATTGAAGCCATCTCTAATATTCATCAGCAATACCAAGATTTTCAAATTAGCTGTTCATTTAGGACCAACAAGACATGAAAGGAAGTCTTCTGGTGGAAACCTCAAGCTGACATGACTTACTGTTCTTTTAGAGTAATAAAGAGATTTTCAAGATGGCTGCCATGATGGCCATATAGGAAAACAGGTTGGCACCATTTACACTTAGGACAAGCTAGACATCACAAGTCTTTTGGTGAAACAACAATATCGATATGACTAGACATCTGGAAGTAGCAGAAGAAGTAGTGATAACAAAAAATTTTGAAGATGGTAACTGAAGCAGACATATAAGATGTCTCAGCAGCATTTTCATTCAGGACCAACTAGATATTACAAGAAGTCATTTAGTAGAAGAAAAAAAACATGACAAGATGACCTTCCATTCAGGAAGATCAGCGACAAAATTTCAGGATGGCTACTACTGTGGCCATATCAGATGTGCAATTACATCATTTTAATTTAGGACCAACTTGTATGTGAGATGAAGGTGTAAAGGATAAAGTTTCATGGCAATACTGAAGTAGTTTAGGAGGCAGAGCAATAATAAGCTTGTACCAATGAATGGATTGATGACATACCATCCAATAAGCATATGGAGAAACAGTGGAGATCCATATTTTATATAGAGATCTGTGCTAAGGGCCAAGTAAAAAATTACAAGCCATGACCTTCACTGGAACCCAAGGTCGATTATGTCTGGTTTTCAAAGTCATTTACAAAAGTAGACATAATTGTTTTCATATCTGTACCATAATTGGATTATATGTACCCAAAATTAACAGAGGTGAATCAAAAACTGCAGGACAAGTTAGATGCACAAGAATCTGTCATTGTAATAAAAAAGAGCAATAATTTAACAACAAAACTTGCAGGAGAGTATTAATTTGGTGAAATGTGCATCTTCAAATTGTCATTCATGGAAATGAACTGAAAACTTTGACAGTAGTTGTATTCACAAGATTTAATCATGCACTACATCAAGCTGCAAGAAAAAGACAGTAATTCAAGCAACTGTTGCAGGAATAAAGTAATTTGTTGATATGTGCGTCTTCAGATGATGACCATAATATGTATCAAGTTTCACAGATCCATCAGAAACTTGATTATTTGTATTTACAAGATTAAGACATACACTGTATTGAGCTAAAGTAATAAAAATGGCACTAGCTGAAGAGCCAAGTTATTTGTTTATATGCACATGTTTTGTTGTCATGACTACAACATTTACCAAGTTTCACAGCAATCAACTGAAACATGTAAGATAATTGTGATTAGAAGACTTTGCCATACATGGAATTCAGTTGAAAGTAAGAATGAGAACTCTTATAAAAAATACATAACAAAATAATTTGTCTATATGATCTTCATTAAGTGATGCCTATAATATTTACAACAGCTTCCGATTTCACTTCAGCTTTCCATTTACTCAAATCAGGCCTCTGCTGTGGACTAAAATATCTTAACACAAAGTAGAAAAGGCACATAATTAGAATCTCTGAAGAGCTTTTGATCAATATATAATATATAACTATTCAATAGCTTTACTTTCTGTGGAAAAGAATGACAACCACAAATTTGCCTTTCACATGGATTTAAGTGGTTTAATTTCTATTTCATGGCAATTCGTTGAAAATCTACTAGCTGAATTAATATGCGTGTGCCTGATGGATGGATGGAAGCTTGTATGGACTGACATGAGTGTTCCAAGAAGAGGCACTTAAATTACACCAATTATCTATAGATGTTGCTTGGTTTTTTCTTGTTGAAGCCTCTTCATGTTCATTAGTTTTGTTCGGACTTTGTTGTAAGCTGCTTTGATTTTTCTTTCAAGTATCTATTATTCCACTGCTGTTTTACCTGAAAGAGAGACCGGAGATTAATACTGTGTCCTAATGCAATGAACTAGGCAACAATCTTGCAGGTGTTTTGCAGTGTTTTTACTGGGCTTGTACTCCAAACAGCATATATATCTTGACATTTCTCTATCTCTCTGATTCATATTTAATTAGTTTTCTTTGCAGTCTGCATGCATGAATACTAAATTCTAAATTCTGAAACCAGTTTCAATGATTTATATCCCAGTGTTAATAAATTACATAGGAAGAAGAACATTATTTATATTCCATTATCATTTACGAACAAATTATTTTAAACCTGTGAAGACCAGTCGATTAGTAACAAAACTCTTGATCCCAATATTATTTAACTTCAATAATTCTGATAATTTCTTTAAAACAACTTTATGAAAAAAACATGTTTCTGTTCAGTGTTAGCAAATATATGGATACTCAATTGCTCATTCACAAAACATGTAGATGTCACATAATCAAATAAATGCAAGGATGAGAAAATGAACTACATAGCATCATTATAAAAAAGTTGTATAAGCAGATATTATGTACATGAACATTTAGATTCACAGCACAACATTTCAATTGTATGTCCAGGCATTAGCAGTTTTTCAAACATTGCATCAATCAATGCATCCTTTGAAAATGAAACAAATGATGCAGCAAAATAACAGAAAACCTGATGACCACTTTACATATGCTTATACTTTATGACTAAATACAGTTCATGTGGCTATTTGATTTGATTGCCTTTTGCAGAACTTATGCTTATACTTTATGACTAAATACAGTTCATGTGGCTATTTGATTTGATTGCCTTTTGCAGAACTTATGCTTATACTTTATGACTAAATACAGTTCATGTGGCTATTTGATTTGATTGCCTTTTGCAGAACTAATGCTTATACTTTATGACTAAATACAGTTCATGTGGCTATTTGATTTGATTGCCTTTTGCAGAACTAATGCTTATACTTTATGACTAAATACAGTTCATGTGGCTATTTGATTTGATTGCCTTTTGCAGAACTAATGCTTATACTTTATGACTAGATACAGTTCATTTGGCTGTTTGATTTGATTGTCCTTTGCAGAACATATGCTTATACTTTATGACTAGATACAGTTCATGTGGCTGTTTGATTTGATTGCCCTTTGCAAAGCTTCCCTGGTTAACACTGTTGCACTCGGTAACCATCATTTTTTCTCCCTACTACCCAAATTTTCTAAATAGTAAT
The DNA here is from genome assembly GCA_030141615.1 of Unio pictorum. Classification (NCBI taxonomy): domain Eukaryota; kingdom Metazoa; phylum Mollusca; class Bivalvia; order Unionida; family Unionidae; genus Unio; species Unio pictorum. The sequence continues at coordinate 12,833,690 of JARLTB010000100.1, forward strand.
GTCAAAATCATTTTATAGATTTATTCAAAAGAATGCAAAATTACGTATGTGGTGAGATTTTTATTTGTTGCTCATTCTGTGACGAATGCATGTCTAGATGAGCCAAATTGTAGGCAGGAGAGAAATAAAAAGGAGATTGAGCTTGTGTACCTAACTGTATGTTTCACTTTTAGTGACATAAAACAATTGTTTGTGTCACTGTTTAACAGACAATACAAAATCTGTGTTTGTAAAATATTTTTTTTTTTTTTTTTTTTTTTTATGGTTTAACGCCATTTTTCAGCACAATATATAGGCTATACATGGCGGCCAGTATTAGTGGTGGAGGAAGAAACCGGAAAAACCCCGGAAAGAACCACCGACCCACGAGAAGCTACTGGCAAGCTTTCTCACTTAACTACATTAGCCGAATCTTAGACTCGAACCCACGCAGACAGAGGTGAGATGGCAGTGGTCCGTAACGGACAGCGCTTTAGACCACTCGGCCACTCGGGGCCCTTGTAAAATATGTATGCATTATAAAAAGTCAAAGTCTAAAAGTTAAAAAAAATTCATAAAAAATAAGACAGTGTTCCAAGTGGGATACAAATCAAACCAGGTTGTCTACCTTTGCTTACAAACATGCCTACAACATTTCATTAGTCTATCTTAAGTGGTTTTGATTTAGTCTTGGTCAGAAAGTTTTCTTGGAAAAAGTCCAAGTCCATGACAGCAAGTCACTTAGCGGTATCAGATTTATAATCCAAAGATCACATGTTGTGATAACAGCTGAGGTGTCTAGATCAGCTGCTTTGGTGTGTTCTTGGAAGGCTGTAGCCATAAGGCATATTAATCCAGTCATTGAATGAATCTTTTAAAACTTTTGTCATTGGGGCATCCCAGTGAAACCTTTGATCTGTAATAACAATTGAATATTTAAATATACTTCTTGCCTGCATACATGTAGCTGGTAAAGTTGTTACACAATGGTAGAGGATAAATCTTCATGAAACAAAATTAATTGCTACCCTTCTTCTTCATTTGTTAGTCTTTTAATGCAGGTTCACTAGAAGCATAAAAACCGAGGCAATCGTGAATCCCTATTCTTTTAGAGCATATTCCATACCCCACCCCATACTCACTCTCACCCGCAGTGACCCAGACATTAAAATGCAATATCTGTAAAATACATGACATGTCTTTTCCTATGATCAGATATACTTCACTTTGGTCAATTGTCATTAAAAGACCCATTTAGAGGGATATAGGAATAATACCCCTCTTGTTCAAAGTCATCACACATGGGCAAGATAAGTAATAAGTTGTGTGGATTTCTAAACAGCCATTAGGATGAAGGTGCAGTAACAGATGGATTGACAGACAGACAGACAGACAGGAAGGATAATAATATGTCTATATTTATTTATATATAAAAAAGGCATGGGTAATTGCTAACACATATTTCCCTTAACAGGAATTAGGGACACTGATCAATCAACACTCTGCTGTACTGTTTTAGTTGTGGGAATAATAATTGGAATTTCCCTTAATGGGAAATGGAGATACTGAGCTTTAGTTGTTGGGAGACCCCTGAGATTTTAAGATTTATCATTAAAATCAATATAGCCATATCCTCTTGAAGTTGAAAATAGCTTTAAGAAATCACAATGATCCACATGCAACCAGCAATATTCCACATTATTTGGCTGGTGAAGTCTGGAGGAATGTTGACAAAATATCCAAAGAGGGTTAAAAAAAAATTTGTGCTCCCAAGACATGAAAATATTCACGTTATGTAGCAAATTACAGTCTGCCATAGTCATATTCTGGGGAAGCTTATCATTTAAAGCTGATGGCATATTTTTTCATTTCAGCAGAAATGTAAACAATAATGATTTGAAAATGTATGGCTTGTTAACACTGCATTGTATTTTTTCTTATATTTCTTGTTGAAATTTACACAGTCTCCTTGAATTCCATAAACTGAGCTTTTAACATATTGTCTGTGGTTACCATGCACTCTGTATTGATATTGTGGCAGACTGGTGATACTGAGACAGGGACTGATTATTTAATATTTCAGTGGATGGCTTGGAAATATTTTGGAAAAATATTTCTGGGCCCCAAGTAGCTTGAAAGAAATATTCTTGCTCTGATTTCATGAAAAAAAGAACTGATTATATCCATTATATTAATGGGAAAAAATATTAAGGTCCAATACAAAAATAGCCTGACTAAAAGAAAAACTTGGCACCCGTCCTTGAAATTTAAATGGGTGGTCCCTTATAAAACCTATTTTCTTTTAACTATTTTCTTAAGGTGCATCACTACTAAATCTGTTTTAAAAGCATATCATACCTCAAAACAGTAATTCTCAAAATTTTTGTGCAAACCTAAAATGGCCACAAACTGGACCTCCCAATCTTCAAACTTATGTTATGATTTAAATATGTATAACTTGACACTTTACTGAGGACACTTCATGACAGTGATTTGGGTCATGAACTGATGTTGGGAACTGCTTCCTTTAAACAACTAGCCTAGCAATGGCAACTCCTTGTATGTATGTTGGCTATATAACTGATTATTTCGCTTTTGGGGATCCAATGAGAAATGCTGATTTCCTCAAACATATCTTAGACAGTCAGCTGTAAATAAATGTTAAAAATTCACTATTTATGCAGGCTTTGCTCATTTGGCTTATGAAAGGCCAAAAGCCAACTGTTTATTCTTTAATAGATTTCTGGTTCAGCAAATTATCTCCAACTGCCACGCGATGTAATGAATTCAAGTTTATGACCATGTTTAAATAATTGGCCAATAAGAGTTGTTTTGTGTTTTAATAATGGTTTCCTATACATACCTAACTTCAATCTGCATGATATAAGGTCATTTCTGTATGATTTGCACAGTACTCTTTCTGACTGAAGGCATCACTACACCATCTTATTCAGATAAATACAAAGATATGAAAAGATACATTTTGTAACCCTATATTTTTATATATTAAACAAGTGATTGATAAATTAGGAAACTGAAAAGTAACATTCTATAACTGAAAAGTTTGGTTTGAACAATCCCACCCATCCTGGTTTAAATAGAGGAATTTTCTTAATATTAAAGATATTTATTAAAGCAAACAAGGTATGCCTTGCAAAACAAAATGAAATTTTTGCGTATTCATTTTTCTGGCATGATGCATTGTAATTTGTATGAATCTTACAAATGTACATCCTAGAACAGACCCTGTGATATGCCATATATTTATAAGGTGTTTACCAGCATATAGTGTTTTGAGTTTGAGATAATAAAATTATATGTCTTGAAATAAAGTGTACATTCTGTATAGATCTTGAAGTGGAGGCAAAAACTTTAAAAAATGTTTTCAAATGTTAATCAGTTATGCAATATTTTTATACTTGCTACTTAGCATGTTGATACAAGTCGATTGGTTGCTTGATGTAATGCTGTCAGAAACATAATCTCAAATGTATAAAAATTGTTTATTAAACAAAACCTATCAAAAAAGAACTTTTACACCTTATATTATCACAAATTGAGTGTATTTCAACCCTAATTTTTTAAATTAAATTTGGGGCATACATACTTTGGAATAAAAAGGATTAACACTATATACTCATTGACAGTATTTAAAAAGAGCACTCTGAACAACACATTATGTACTTACACCATGTTCAATAGTCTATATCGATAACTTAAATATTTGTGTAGAAACCACTTTTCTATTTTAGTCAGAATGACATTAACCTTTGAATTTCTGACCCCAAAATTAATAACCTTCTTCCTTACCCCATTATGTTGAGGTATGTCATGTAGAACTAATGTTACTATGAAGAAACTAATTTTCTTCTTATTGTCACTGTGACATTGATTTTGTCCTTTTGATTTGAAAATGAATAAGTGGAAGCTATATACAATGTTTGGTAAACATAGATGATGGAGATCTAAGTTACTGTTCAGAAACCATTTTTCTTGTTGTAGTTAAAAAGACCATGACTTCTGGACCATGAAACCTATAGAGTTAGTTCTTCCTTATCCCAAGCACAAGCTATCTACAGAGTCTGGTAACTGCAGAACTTAATTGTTAAGAACCATTTTCCTTCTTTCAGTCAGTAATATTTTCAGTCAGTAATCTTGGCATTTAACCTTTTGAACCTGAAATCAATAGGATTTCCCCCTACAAGCTATCCACAAAATTTGGCAACTCTTGATGGTGGAAAAGAAAACTTATTGTGCAGAAACAAAAATTGTAACAGGTGAATAACATCATAACATTATACATTATACATTCAATTGTATACAATAACTTTAACCAAATCAGCTAGGTCTGTCTTAAATCTTGAATAGTTCAAACTATCCTGTGAGTGTAATACCCTTGTGAAGTACAGTGTTGCGGACATGTGTTTATGTACATTAAAATGACTGACATATTCGGTATTGTAGTATAAAAAACCCTTGACAATGACGATATGATTACAAGTTTCTAGATGAAAGGTTGTGACTTTAGCTCCGTAAAAATATCCTACACTGAAACTGGTTGTACTGCAGAATAAATAGTTTCAACACCAGCTGAGAATACCTTTTATTAGTTAATTATATTGAAATGATTTAGAAACTAGAAGACTGAACATATCTTGTCTCTGAAAAATCGACTTACCACTCCTTGCGTCAGGAATATACATTTGTGTAGAAACAAATTACAAGTGATCACAATGTTTATAACAAACATTTGTTTAAGCAGTTAAAGAAAATTTATAAAATATTCACATGCGTGCAACATCAAAACTCATTACCAAGCTAACCATTATATCTGAACTTTACAGATCTCCAATGAATAACTTTTAAAAAATATTCTCACTTTTTTGGTCAACAAGCATAGCACACAAACTATCTGAATAACCTATTTGTATAAAACAAATGACTTTGAAAAGAGGTATTCATCTCACTAGATAAATATATTTTAAATTATAAATTAGGGATATAATATACTGATTAGCTCAGCAAAACACACCTAAGATCTACAAATAAAATTTGGTAGGCATGTCTGTATGTTTCAAGATGACCATAATAAATTTTGATGCAATGGACATGTTGGCTGTGAGATTTGGGTAGTCATGTGCCTAGCAATTCAAAGGTCAAATTTCATTAATGGTGAAGATTAATCTCATCGGTCAGGTATTATGTATGCATTGTTTATGGTTTAGGGCATGTCAGCACATTATTGATCACATGGTGCCTACTTAAAAATTATATAACAATAATAAAGAACTGCAAATAAAAAAAATTAACTTAGACCAACTTGTCCAAAAACATGTAAACAATATAAACTATTAAAAGGCAATGTTAAAACTTTGTAAAACATATATATACAATAACAGATAAAGGTAAAATGTATCAAATGCTTTCAATATAGAATCAAACTGTGTTATAAAAACTGTATTCCCCCCCAAAAGACCATGATTTTATCTGGTGGAACATACATTTTACACAAACATGACCACGTTGCTCATTACTATATAAAGTGACTGCTTAACCACCAAAATCCACCTACAATGACCACTATAGCCTAAAATAGTATTGATTGTGCTCAGTTACAAGTAGATTTAAAACTAAAGAAGACTCCCTTTTCTCTGATTGTAAACATGCACTGTACTCACACTTTAGAAATGACTATTAAATTGTTAAAGGCAGAACTGGTTTTAGGTTTAAAAATTATATAACAATAATAAAGAACTGCAAATAAATAATTAACTTAGACCAATTTGTCCAAAAACATGTAAACAATATAAACGATAAAAAGGTAATGTTAAACGTTGTAAAACATAAATATACAATAACAGATAAAGGTAAAATGCATCAAATGCGTTCAATATAGAATCAAATAGAATAGACTCCCTTTTCTCTGATTGTAAACATGCACTGTACTCTCACTTTGGAATAGAACTATTACATTTTTTAAGGCAATACTGGTTTTGGTTGGACAGATTACATGAAATTGATACTTAGGGGTCAAATCATAGCATACACTTGACACCTTGTTTTCCCATTCTGCAATGCCTCATTTTAGCCATTGTGATTTTATGTGTGTATGATAGCACAGTAGTCTACTGTCTGCAATAAACATTCAGCATAATAAATAAAACAGAAGGAAAAAAATAAAGAAAAAAATTGGAGTGTGACACTTTTATGTTTATTTAATTTTTTTAACAAGAAAATGTACAGCAACAGACATTATTCAAATGGATTTAAACTGTTATGAGTTAAAATAATGTTTACTATCCTAAAGCAATGACAGACTCGAATATGTTTTGGACTAAATATTGTTGGCTTAAAATATGAAAAAGAGTTTGAAAACAGTGATATGTAATATAATTAATTAAAGTTAACCTCAAGATTCAATTTTAATATTGTGCAAATAAGCAATAGGCTTTCCGCCCTTACAACTGAACAACTTAGTATCTTACCTCGGTTTCACATGGTGCTGTACTGGTAGTGTCAATGTGACAGGTTTCACTGCTGTCTTTGAGGGCATGCCTGATGTAATGCCTGGTGGTCTACACTTCTTTGTTGCATCTCTACCACTGCCTCCCTTTAGATCAACAATTTTGCTGAACTAATACTTTTCCTCACTGACACGACAACATTTTTTAAACAAGTCTGATGCTCGGATTTTCTTCTGCAAATAATTAAGATAATCTGAATTTAAATATTTACATACCAAATTAAAATGTGACACATGATTTGAAACTGCCAAACAAGCTGACTTAATTGTTTTCTTGGAAACAAATTCCAAAATATCTAATTATGTAAAATGGATGTGGGTAGGTAAGTAGTGGGAAATTGTTAAGCATGGATGCAAAATAGCATCTGAAGGAAAAATCGTGATTGATGAAAACATTTAGAGGTTATCACAAGGTATCAACACTCAACATTATTGTCCATAAACTGATACTGCAAAATTTACCACTGTTCTTTATGGACTAATTTTTACAATGTGTGGAGCATTTTAAATGTCCCCATGTGGACAGATAGTGAGAAGGACATTGTCTGCTAGATTGCATCGGGTTACAGTGACAATTGGGATTGAAACAGAGGGTGAGATTACAACTTAAATCCAAATCATAACTTTGTAAATGTTGTCCATCAAACAGAAATTGAAATCACAAAGCCATAACTGTTCTATGAAGACAATTGTTGTCCGTCAAAACAGATTTTTGAATCCATGAAGCACAACATCAAGACAAATAGTGTCCTAATAACAGAATCCATCAGCACAATTTCAAGACAGATAGTGTCATCATAACAGAATCCATAAGTACAATATGAAGACAGATAGTGTCCTCATAACAGAATCCATAAGCACAACATGAAGACAGATAGTGTCCTCATAACCGAATACATTAGCACAATATGAAGACAGATAGTGTCCTCATAACAAAATCCATAAGTACAATATGAAGACAGATAGTGTCCTCATAACAGAATCAATAAGCACAATATGAAGACAGATAGTGTCCTCATAACAGAATACATTAGCACAATATGAAGACAGATAGTGTCCTCATAACAGGTGAAGTTATTTTGTGAATACAGGACTCTTCTATTACGACAACTCTTGTGCCAAAAACACAAGCAAATTGTTTCCATAAAACAGATGACTAAAATTATACTTGTAACAAATATTACCCCAGCAGACATTAAAGATCTCTCTCACTTGTGACATGTATTTCCTCTTCACTTCATCAACCACTGGTGATAAGTTTGTATGTGAATCTAAAAAATGAAACTTAAGCCTGAATCACATATTTAAACAACAAATAGTCATTCAAGAGTTGAAATCCATAAAAGCCTTCATATGATTTGGCAAACAAAATATTGTCAACAATGAATAGACATGGACCTTCAATCTAATGTGTAAAATAATTTTATACAGTGCTGTAATTGGCAGAAAAACTTATGAACTCAGAAACAAATACAAAATATACTAGCTAAATTCCTGTTGTATTTATTAATTTGTTTATATAGCAGTCCTAATTAAATTGGCTCAGATGGCAATGTGTAATTCAGTGTAATCTGTTTTTTTTCTGGCAATTACCTGTACAAAAAAAGATTTTAAAAAAGTGTATATATTTCCCTTTTTAACCTAGTAGCCTTTGAAACAATATCTGGACCTAGTCCAAAAGTAATGGATATAATCTTCAGCATACAAATATAAATAAGCAAGAAAGTAAATAAATCAGCTATATATTGATATATTTAAACTGACTGACACATTTATTACATGTAATACATTTTTGCCTAAAGGTATCAATGTAATGTAAAACTTGGCCAAGAAAAACAAATATTTTCTGCCACTGAAAATGGCTCATAAAAATGATATAAAACTGATTATGTGTACAAACCTATCATGCTGCATACAAAATGATCATTCCATTCAACATTCTGAAAAAACTGGTAGACCCTCATGTTCCCAAATGGACCAACAATCGTGTCTAGTACTGTCAGTAAAAAGACCACCAATATTTACACCCATGTCATTAAGAGCTTCACACTTAAAAATACATGATAACAAGAGTCGCAAAAAAAAAATGATGCTTTACTGGGTAAAAAGAATTTTCAGGAATTCAAGATAAAACCATTTCTTTCTATTAACTGTGAAGTCTTGAAACTATCTCTTGTGTTAATCTTATTCATTGCTAAGATTATCAAATTAGCTGCTGTGAACACTTTGGATTTCAGATTGACATCATTTCCATTTAGACCAAGCATACATTATTAAAGTGTTTGGTGAAAGCCACCATTTCACCATTATCAATAATTAAAGGGGAATGAGGACAACACTATTTTCAAGACAGCCATCATGCCAGACATATAGGATGTACCATTGGCAAGGTCTGCATTTTCAGGATTATCTAGTTAGCAAAAGAGGTCATTTGGTGAAATCCCCATATTGATATAGCCATCCATCTAGTGGACAGATTGAGAACTAGTTTGCATCATTATCATTAGTACCAACTAGACACATTACCAACCATTAATACAAAAGCCTTCCATGTTCAAATTACTTTCTATTTAGAAATAGTAATGACAAGATATCAGCAATATTGGACTTGATAACAGCACCATTTTAACTTCAGTCCAATAAGACATTACAAAAAGTCTTTGATGAAAGCACAATGTTGATATGACCAGCCATCTAAACTCATTTGGACTCTGATATGACCAGTGGAGATAAAAACCAAAGTAAGAGCACAGACAAGTAAAAGAAAGCAAGAAATGGAGAGGCCAAACAAATGGGAGAGAATGTATTAGCATGCAAACTCTGCCAGTTAAATGGCAAAGAAAGATTTACAAAATAATGACAACTTCAGAATCAAAATCAAAATACAAACCAATGAGGAAAATGTATTTAAACGAATCAGTTCCCAATGAAAAAATTTAGTCTAATCATCAGTGAAATTAGCTTGTTAAAACTGAATTTATAAAAAATAGAAATGAAGGAATCTATAATATTTACATTTTTATCTGGAACACTATAGAAGTAAATGTTATAAATCAATGTTTGTTAGATACAGGTTCTCTTTCTTCAGGTTGAAGTATTCATAGGATCTGCAAGATGACCTGATACATGGCTTCATGTTAACTGAACAGACATAACTTGATACTGAATCAAGAAACATGACTTACTGACTGACTGATCAGTTTTCAGTGGTGCCTTATAAATGTTGGGGTGTCCACTGATGCTGATAAGTTTTGCCTCCGTTCCTCAGCAGATTCTTGATATTTTGCCTTTTCTGACGATAGCAGATGATTCCATTAATTTGTCCACTGAAAAATGTTAATTCCTGAGGATGATGGCTCTTTAAATAATATAAAAGTATTCAGATACTGTCATAAAAACAAAACTACCCACAAAAAATAATTCAAAAGTGATATAGGCATATAAATTGAAGTTTACAATAATAATACACAAAATTTACTTTACCATGTAGGTATAAGTTTGTATTAAGAATGACACTGTCATTATTTTTAAACACCATTAACATACAGTTACAAATATATGTGAATATAATTTAAAGGTGCATTTTACAAAAAATATCTCAGAGTATACTGCAAAGAGATTAATGAGTCTGATTATACATGTACATACACAAGGCTAGAGAAGAATATAAGCAATAAATTATAATAAATTAATAACAGAACATGCCAAAAGAAACAAGCAGTACTTTCCACACATTCACTAAGTTACACTATCAAAAACAAGACAAAAAGCAAAAGAAAGAAAGAAAGACTTTAAAATTAAATTTGTACTAAACAAATAAACAAACTGCCAATAACACCACTACCAGAGTGTGTGTGTGTATATATATATATATATATATATATATATATATATATATATATATATATATATATATATATATCACAAAATCAAAGTTGTTTTTTTTTTTTAACTCTCTGACATCTTAAAATTAACACACACACACACATACATGTTGTTGTTGTTGTTGTTGTAGGGTTTAACGCTATTTTTCCAGCCCATGATAGGTTATACATGGTGGCCAGTATTATTGGTGAAGGAAGAACCCGGGAAAACCCCCGGAGAGAACCACCAACCCATGAGAAGCTACTGGCAAGCTTTCTCACATAACTACATTAGCCGAATCTTAGACTCGAACCCACACAGAGGTGAGATGGCAGTGATCCATAACGGAGAGCGCTTTAGACCACTCGTGGCCCCAAATATACATACAATACATACATACATACATTCGTCTGAATGAAACATCACCAAAGATGATCACTATCTCACCACCAGTGAACAAATAAGTTTACAGGAAGAACAAAAATGACCTGCAAATAAATGGGCAAATTGATGCACAAACAGGATTGTTAAAATTAGCGCATTACCAGTGAATTGCTCAAATGCGTTGAATTAATATTTTCTAGGATTCACTGTTTTGGTTAATTCGTCGATTAATAGTTAGTTGATGAAGTGTACATGTTTTGAGTTAACGAAAATAGGGAGTAACATGCCGGCAGCTTCTATCCTTGATATTTTGATTAACGACTATTTTTAGTTAACAGTTTATGACTGTACGGTACCTACACATTGTGTTTATAGTCCCTGATGTTTCTTTTGTAAACATCATAGCATTCATGTTTGGATTTTCTCTTCTATATTTAATTGGTACATACACATGTTGACTGTCCTGTCATGCGGTCTACCTCGGTATTATTGTAATAGTGCAGAACACAGTTTCCGAATCATTGCTATGAGCGACCGCATAACACGAAATGTGCCGCGAAATACAAAACTTATTTTTTCTTCTTCTTTCTATCTTCTTGGGGCTATAGAATCGTAATGTATCAACGTTTAAAATATCAAGCTGTTAATTCAATAAATAATCATTGTACATTTTGACTAAATATACATATGCAGCAATTGCTGATGCTGGTTTGCAAATTCCAACGAAAATTGTGGGTTTTGTTAAAACTGGGGGTTTTGTGGGCTTTGTTGGTTGTGGGTTTTGAGGGCGTTGCGGGTTTTGTTGGATTGTGGGCTCTGTTGATTGTAGGTTTTGTCAGGAGTATGTAAGGCTTTGTGGGCTGCTTGTGGGGAATTCAGTCATTTAGCAGTCATCAAACTAGGTTCATCACAGTTATTGTGAGTTTTATCTTTATTTTTTTTATTTTGTTTTATTTAGTTTACTATAGAGTTATGAAACCTTAGGAAATATTTTGGACAGTAAATTTTTGTTAAAGTTTATTTATTACAGATCAATATTTATTTAAGGAATTTATTTTTATTTTTAAATCCTTTCTCTCTTTCAAATTATAATTTATATGCATCCTAGTCATTGCTATTTTTTTTATTTTTACAAGCAAACTAGACATTGTTGTAATTCGCTATTTTGAAAACTCACTCATATGGTCAAGTGAGTGTTTTCCTCAATGACCACTCAGATGGAATCCACTAGATCACTGTGAGAATGCTGACTCAGATGGAGTCATATAGATGGCCGAGAGAATGCCCACTAAGATGGACTTGTATAGATCAATGTGAGAATGCTCGCTCTGATGGAGTCTTATGGATCACCTTGAGAATGCTCAGTCAGATGGAATCCATTAGATCACTGTGAGAATGCTCACTCAGATGGAGTCCTATAGATCGCTGAGAGAATGCTCACTACAATGGAATCATATAGATCACCGTGGTAATGCTCGCTCAGATGGACTGTTATGGATCACTGTGAGAATGCTCAATCAGATGGAGTCAAATAGCTCACTGTGAGAATGTTCGCTCAGAATGGGTCACATCGATCACAATGAGAATGCTCACTCAGATGAAGCCTTATAGATCACTGTGAAAATGCTAACTCAGACGGAGCTCTATGGATCACTGTGAGAATGCTCACTCGGATGGAGTCATATAGATCACTGTGAGAATGCTCACTCGGATGGAGTCATATAGATCACTGTGAGAATGCTCGTTCATATGGAGTCATCTAAATCACGGGGAGAATGCTCACTAAAATATATCATATATTTCACTGTGAGAATGCTCACTCTAATGGAGTCACATATATTACTCTGCAAATGCTCACTCAGATGGAGCCATCTAGATCACTATGAGAATGCTCACTAAACTAAATCATATAGTTCATTGTGAGAATCCTCACTATAATGGCGTCAAATAGATCACTGTGAGAATGTTCACTCAGATGGAGTCCTATTGGTCACTGTGAGAATTCTCACTAAATGTGATTGAGCCAAATATATCACTGTGGGAATGTTCGCATAGATGGAGTCTAATAGATCACTGTGAGAATACTCACTAAAACTAGTCTGGTGGATCACTGTAAGAATGCTCACTCAGACGGAGTCCTATAGATCACTGTGAGAAAACACACTCATATGAAGTCACATAGATCGTTGTGAGAATGCTTAGTCAGAGGGAGTCATAGATCACAGTGAGAATGCTCACTCAGATGGAATCATATAATATCAGCAATTGAGATGATTGCATGTGAAACATTGTACAGTATAATCAATAGGGTTGCTTTTGAGTAGAAAAGTATCATCAATAAGGATGATTGTTTATGAATTGTTGTACAGTACTATCAATAGGGATGATTGCGTGTAAATTGTTGGAGTATTTAAGTTTGTAAAAATGTTTATATATGTACAGTTCCCTTCACAAGTTTTGGACTTGAAAAGTAGATTTGAAGGGCCTTTAAAAATTTTAGAATTCCTCAAGGCCTTCTAAAGGTATGAAACAGCCATGAAAATGTTGAATATGTAACTTAAAAGATATGATAATTTATAATTTCATGGAACATAAAAAAGATTGAGTCAACTTGTTTCGAACATGACACAATTATAATCGATAAACGGTCCTATTGTGTTCTTATGTTTTGTGTAATTGCCCAGGACAGGTTTTGGAAAGGTAATTGAAATTGCCCTGGAAAGTTTTGGAAAGGTCATAGAAGCTGTTCTTGTTGAGTATACAATAACCATGTATCAAATGGATGCTTATAGCAATAGTGTGACCCGTGTTACCCATTTGTATATAAGTACACCCACCAGCAATAGTGTCTGCAAGAACTATCACATTATTTGCACAGTTTTTAAACTTTTAAGACAATTACATTATGTGATGGTCATTGTCTGAAAAATGTAAGTGGATGTCTTCACAATAGAATATTTCTACAGTACAAATCTGGATCAAACTTTGCATATGACTTGCACTTAGGGTAGTAGGAATCTTGTTGGTTTCTGAGTCAAAAGGCAAAGTTCAAGGTCACTGAATAAAAATCAGCATGTATATAATATTTCTTATATGTTGCACATGTTCTCCAGTTGCAGCAGTGTTTGGGGGTAAAATGTATGTACTTGTGTGTGCTACTTGCTTTTAATGAATTCCCTTGAAAGGTGCAGAGATTATTAATATCAGCTGAACATTACTCTTTCATCAGCATTTTGTCAGCAATTGAAGTAGTGATAGAGGGATGCAAAGCTCTGAGCTCTGAGCCGCCAGTCAGCGATGCCAACAATAAATTACTTAAAACACAAAATGCGAAATTCAATTAACCAACCATTTAATATCAGTTAATAACAGTCAATTCTCAAATAAAATTCGAATTTCAAACCCTATCCCTCGTCTTTCACTCGACCAAATGATAGTCTATTTCATCATCTGACTTGGTTTCATAGATTTTCCTCCTGTCCTGTGTTTTTACTGATCTGTATTATGTTTCTCTGAACCGGTACACCTGTTCCCTCCAGTCCGTCGAACGTCTGCCATCGTTTTTCCTTTTTCTTTTTTCTCCCAGATGCTCGTGACCAACTACATTTGGGTATTTCCCTCGGTCTCCTAAGTGCATCTGGTCACTACAAGTTTCCTCTACGAACACACACGGACATTAGCAGAGCATATTCCCCTAGCTATCTAAACTCACAATAAACAACTATTATTATCAGATAAGCCATTACCTTCTTTGGTCACACATTGCACATCCTCAAAGCGTACACAGATATCCACCTATCCCTGCACGGATATATCCTTACACATACTATTCATATAAATTGTACACAAATAGTCAAATCCATATTAACGAATGTTGCACACTGCAACCATTATACAAAGCTATAATTCAATTCAACATGTGCAAATCTAAAATATCACATGAATAAATGTACGAGGTTACTACGAATTAACCAAATAGCGATTTACAATGTTAACTCCTTACAAAAATATTGCTCATATGTCAAAATATGCATGTATATCAACACTACAAATGAATCATACCCTACACATATTAAATCTATGTACTGAAGTATACATACTGCAGTAATTAAAGTACAATTACTTTGCCGTAATAAATTATAACATTCGAGGAAATAGTCACTGACCTGTACTGAAGCTCATAGTAATTCCCAGAATAACACGTGTCCCACCAATTTCGAATGTCGACGGAGTAGCTTATCTTCTCTTATAATTTTCGCAAGATGGTTTAGCGACTATTGACGTTTAGTTGTCAAGATAATAGATTTAAGCTTGCGATTCTAATGTTGGCCACGCCATGCTCATTTCCAAGTATATGCTGATTCAGATAATTATAATACAATGCTCCCTCCCAAACAGTCTGTCAAGGGTGGATGTAATATCCCCACTTCATGTTCTTTTGATCCGAACACATGATTTCATCACTTACCTGGGAACCATGTTATGGACATGTTATGTAACTGGCTTGGCAAAATAAGGCGCGCGCCAGTCACGAGTTACTATGACCATGTCAAATAACTGGCTTGATACCTCATTGTTCTCAAAAGCGACCTTCATACATTTATGGCGCGAAATGTGATGCCTCAGGGTCTATATATATATATATATGTGTGTGTGTGTGTGTGTGTGTGTGTGTGTGTGTGTTGCAGTCTGGGGTTTTTCCTTACAGCGTGATACTACAGTAGTGAAGGCATATCATCCTAATTGACTCGGCAGGAAATGGACCACTTGTCGTGTTCTCTAATAAAACACCAACCCATGCGTTTAGTAAAATAAACTATTGATGGTGGAGAACTCAAGCTTTTGTGATGAAACAAATTAAGCAAATGGGGAGGTGTTACAAATTTTGGTAATGCTAGATGTCTGAGAACTCAGTGTCATGTGCATAAACCAAATTACAAATAGTGATATGTTAACATGATTAGCTTTGCATTCTGATGCTCATCTAAAAATCAATACGTACATTTTGCACAGCAATAATATGTTACACAGTTTGAGCTGCAAAAATTAACAATAATATGCACACAATCTCTTTAAGTTAAGAAATAAAGTTAATTAACCTGGAGCAATTAGTACTACTGTGCACTGTTGTGCTTTATAGCTATTGTGTAAAGGCAGATAATTATATGGCACATAAAATGTGTATTAAAGCTACAGACAGAAAATGATTTGAATCATACCGGTGTTCAATAAGGCAGGTATGACATTTTGATGAATACTGGTGATCAGAGACTGCCTAAGAACATTTAAGATTCAACCGAAGCAATTCAATGTAACATAAACCAGATAACCAAAACATATGATAATAATTGAAAAGTTATCGCTGAATGAGCATTTTAACACAAAAAGTAAACGAATCATGAAAGGTACAAGAGACCTAAGTGGCATAAGAGATTGCAATACATATTTATTCAAAGGACTGAGGGAGAAAACTTTCAAAACCACATTTTCAAAAGCCAGAATTGATCTTGGCCACAAGAAATGCAATTTTCTGATATCATAACTGAAATCAACTAAATCCAAAAGATGTGCGTATGAAGGAGAATGGCTTCAATGCGTAATGCCGTGAGGAATAGACTGTAGCTGTTTTCTGTATGGTTCTAAACTATCTGGAACTTTCCATCTATTGGAAGTATATACTTTCTGTCCATGTAACGTAAGAAAGACGGTATGTTAGTGCTGAACTTTTCATTACTTTTCTTGTTATCTTATTAATTATATTCATGTGAAATGAATACGTGCGTAATAATGTTTAAAATAAATAGACTACATACATTATAAATACTGACTAATATTTAATATCATTAATGTAAAATTAAACTATGATGGATTGATGATGAATATAATTAGTGTTGACCACCTGCTATGACCTAACCAGTATTCATTGTAAATTTGTTGACAATCGCACAACGCATACAATTTTGGTATGCGGGTAGTGTCTTGATGCTAGTTGAAATTGAAATGATGTCAAAAATAACATTTGTTCTAAATCTTCTGGCAGATTTGTATAAACCCATCTGAATCTTTCTAATTCTATATTTTTTAGCTTTTTGTGGTGTGTGTGTGTGTGTGTGCGCGCTTGTGTGTGTGTGTGTGCGCGCGCGCGCGCGCGCGCGTGTGTGTGTGTGTGTGTGTGTTCTCGTTTGATCTTTTGAGACCATTCGAGTCGTCATCATGTTTACCAGAGGTAATGTCCCTTGCTATTTTAATGTCAAACGTAGTTAACAAAGGTAATATCCCTTGACATTCTGATGATAACCGGATAACCGTGTTTAGCAGAGGTAATGTCCTTTGACATTCGAATGATAACCGTATTTAGCAGAGGTGTGTACCAAGGACATTCGAATAATGATTTGAATTTTGATTTCAAGCAAGGACTTGTGCCATAGTTGTTTTAACGTAAATTGTATATTTCAAAAGATGATCACATTTAACTGTTTACTCAATACCTTATCTAAATATTGACAGATATTAATCATAAATGCTGAATTGTATTATCTTTAAAAATTCAACGGATATTTAAAATATATTTTAATATGTTTGACATAATTATGTAGCAGCTGATAATTATGGATACATCAGTTTATTAATAATTAAAATTAACAGAAACTGTCCTATATGCATTTAAATTGATGAACGAAATATCTGACAATTTGAATAGAAACAAATATGTTATGGATATAACAACATTAAAAGTACTGGAGCATTTTATATGCTTCAAACACAAAGAGTTTACCTACAGAAAATGACTACACAAATTCTTCTAAAACCTAACATAGTATAGCATCAAGTATGATAGCATACATGCATTGTGAAATTGGATATGATAAAATAGTAAACGGTTACTTTTGGTTATCATATAATTTGCATTGCAGTACGATAAAACGCTTAGGGCCTCAAGTGGCCGAGCGGTCTAAAACGCCCTCCGTTACGGATCAATGCCATCTCACCTCTGTCGGCGTGGGTTCGAGCCTCGGATTCGGCCAATGCAGGTATGTGATAATTTATGCCAGTAGCGTCTCGTGTGTATGTGGTTATTTCCGGAGTGTTTTCTAGGTTCTTCCTCCAACATTAATACCGCCCGCCATGTATAGATTATCGTGTGCTGACAAATGGCTTTAAACCCTACAACAACAACAACAATAACAGCAATAACAACGAGTAAACACACTAGTGGGAATCTATGTTGATGTATTGCATCCTTTGATAAAAAGGCATATTGTATGATCATTTCCAGCCTGTTAAAAGTCCTCTTACAATGTAAATAGCTTAACATATGCAATAGTTTGATCAGGTGAAAATGAAGTGAAACTGTCGTAGTTACGTTTAATCAACTAATCGTGGTATGCCCTAAATATGCCCAAACTATGGTGTTGTCCGTGTTAATATTCTCATTGGAATATTTCCATCACACATCATTCATGAGTTCAATTGTATTCAAGAATCGTTTGAGAATCAACAAAAAACTAAATCTGATATGAAGCATGATGAAAACATGCTCTCAACATTTGGATAACATTTTAATTTTCAGTGACAACCGTCAAAATGTAATGGTGTTTTTGCCCCTGATTTCTTTAGTGATGCAATGTTGTTAGGAATATACCATTTCGGCACATTGTAAGTCTTGAATATCCAACTTTATATTTGTATTTCATCTGCCTCTTCAGACCAAATTGACATTATATTACAGCTAACTAATGAGGTTAGCATTGGTTGCTCAAACGTCAAATGTACTATTTTATATCTGCCTTATGTGCAATGTCGGATGCTTTATTTTAACTTATGCAAATATTATATTTTTCAGAGGATTAATATCTCTCTTTCTCGCTAAATCAAGCCATGAGCATTTACAATCTATGCACCATCTATCTGTATAGAGTGTGTGCTTAATTTGAGGTTAAAGTCTAAACAGTTTTGATACAACCGGGAAGCCTGTTTATGAATGAAGGTTACTGAGGTGCGACATTAAACGCATGTAGACACAAAATGTTAAGCTTCAACAATACTCTATCAAATGTCTGCTTTGAAGATCTTACTGTAGCTAATAAATATATTGTTACGAGTCTATGTTCTTAAAATAAGTAAAAGAAAAGTGTAAAGACAGCAAGCTTTGTAAAATGTAACAAATATTTTTTCCCTAGATTACGAAGTAAAAGATGAGAAAAAAGACATTACACTATTGCGAACTAAATCTAAAACAAAATTCAACCCAAACTGGCCACTACATAATACAATTTTAAGTGCTAGATGTTAAAGCACGACTGGTCAAGTCCGCACTGTCACTAACAAGATAATATAGTTCTCTGTTTGATCAAAACAACCAATACTTAATAGAAAAAAAAACTTCTTGAGTGATCTAATGAGTCTTATTTATTAACAACAAAATAGCCTATACAATTCACCTAGGAATCTCCAAAATGATACTCTTGTTCAACATATTTACGCCGTCGTGTTTGCCATAATAATAACCCTGAATAATGAAGCTATTATTAGTTGTTTACATAAATAAAATAAAAAAATAACACAAAGTCAATAAGAACACGCAGCAATGAACTTAAGTTTGGACAAGGTTAAGAACAGCAATCAACGTTACATTACAAGCTATATGAAGCTATAAATTTAAAACTAACAGACAAACAATTAAATTAAATATACATAACAATATTGATATGCAGCTAGTCTGGACAGAAGACAACAGTATACGAGTTCAATACCAGCTATGTTTGAGATGATATTTTTTGATAGATAAATGGGCGAAATGAAATATGAACTTATTATCGGTTGGCGCAAGGTAGATACGTATGATCTATTTAATTTCTGTATAATAAAACGTTGTCAGTATAAACGTTTTCTTCTGAACACATTACTGGAAATTAGATTAAACGCTCCAGACTTTGTTGTTTTGAAATCAGGGTGTTGTATAGTGTTGTTTTGAAATCAGGGTGTTGTATAGTGTTTCTTACTATGTGTGAAATCAGGGTGTTGCATAGTGTTTCTTACTATGTGTGAAATCAGGGTGTTGCATAGTGTTTCTTACTATGTGTGAAATCAGGGTGTTGCATAGTGTTTCTTACTATGTGTGAAATCAGGGTGTTGCATAGTGTTTCTTACTATGTGTGAAATCAGGGTGTTGCATAGTGTTTCTTACTATGTGTGAAATCAGGGTGTTGCATAGTGTTTCTTACTATGTGTGAAATCAGGGTGTTGCATAGTGTTTCTTACTATGTGTGAAATCAGGGTGTTGCATAGTGTTTCTTACTATGTGTGAAATCAGGGTGTTGCATAGTGTTTCTTACTATGTGTGAAATCAGGGTGTTGCATAGTGTTTCTTACTATGTGTGAAATCAGGGTGTTGTATAGTGTTTCTTACTATGTGTGAAATCAGGGTGTTGTATTGTGTTTCTTACTATTTGTGTTACCTTGCTCTATTTAAAGGCAGAAGTAGAAAGTTAAGAAGACATTAACTCAGAAGACGCGGAAACCCGTAAAGATGTTACCAACAGAAAACATGGGTATCAAATTCCCGTACCGTAAAGCTATTGTCAACAGAAGACATGGGTATCAAAAACCCGTACAGCAAAGATGTTGCCAAGATAAAACATGGGTATAAAAAAATCGTACCAAAAAGATGTTGCCAACACAAAACATGGGTATAAAAAACTCGTACCGTAAAGATGTTGCCAACAGAAACGTGGGTTTAAAATACCCGTACCGTAAAGATGTTGCAAACATAAAACATGGGTATAAAACCCGTACCGTAAAGATGTTGCCAACAGAAAACATGGATATAAAAAACCAGTACCGAAAAGATCTTGAAAACAGAAAACATGGGTATAAAAAACCCGTACCGTAAAGATGTTGCCAACACAAAACATGGTTATAAGATAACCGTATCGTAAAGATGTTGCCAACAGAAAACATGGATATAAAAAACCCGTATCGTAAAGATGTTGCCAACAGAAAACGTGAGTATAGAAAACCAGTACCGTAAAGATGTTGCCAACAGAAAACATGGGTATAAAAAAACCGTATCGTAAAGATGTTGCCAACAGAAAACGTGGGTATAAAAGCAATAGCAAAAGTCGTTATCGAATCATACACCATATGTCAAAAGACACCATTTTAAAACTTCACTGAAATTGAATAATTTGACCTTACTCAAAAGCAAGCTTTACTCTCAGTGTTGCGAAACGCAATACCCTGATAAAATTATGTAAGTCATTTAAAACACTTACACACTTTGTTCATCTAGTCTGATTTATAGAGTGTAAGATAATCTAATTTCATCAGGTACGTAGAGCAATTGTTTTGCGACACACAAACGTCAATGCCCAACTAGTAAACATTTTCCAGATAATTATGTCATATGAAGATAATATACAAATATTATTGAAAAGTACTTTGTCAAAATATTTAAACAATACTCGCAAAGGTCATATCATGCAGTATCATCAGATGCATTTTATCTGACAAATTTCCCAGTTTTTCTGCAAGTTTCTCTTTAGATTCAAAATCACTATCT
>JARLTB010000100.1:12857500-12907500 GCA_030141615.1 Unio pictorum
GTGTATATGACATTAAAAAGCCAGAGATATTTGGATAGAGTGTATATGACATTAAAAAGTCAGAGATATTTGGATAGAGTGTATATGACATTAAAAAGTCAGAGATATTTGGATAGAGTGTATATGACATTATAAAGCCAGAGATATTTGGATAGAGTGTATATGACATTATAAAGCCAGAGATATTTGGATAGAGTGTATATGACATTATAAAGCCAGAGATATTTGGATAGAGTGTATATGACATTATAAAGCCAGAGATATTTGGATAGAGTGTATATGACATTATAAAGCCAGAGATATTTGGATAGAGTGTATATGACATTATAAAGCCAGAGATATTTGGATAGAGTGTATATGACATTATAAAGCCAGAGATATTTGGATAGAGTGTATATGACATTATAAAGCCAGAGATATTTGGATAGAGTGTATATGACATTATAAAGCCAGAGATATTTGGATAGAGTGTATATGACATTATAAAGCCAGAGATATTTGGATAGAGTGTATATGACATTATAAAGCCAGAGATATTTGGATAGAGTGTATATGACATTATAAAGCCAGAGATATTTGGATAGAGTGTATATGACATTATAAAGCCAGAGATATTTGGATAGAGTGTATATGACATTATAAAGCCAGAGATATTTGGATAGAGTGTATATGACATTATAAAGCCAGAGATATTTGGATAGAGTGTATATGACATTATAAAGCCAGAGATATTTGGATAGAGTGTATATGACATTATAAAGCCAGAGATATTTGGATAGAGTGTATATGACATTATAAAGCCAGAGATATTTGGATAGAGTGTATATGACATTATAAAGCCAGAGATATTTGGATAGAGTGTATATGACATTATAAAGCCAGAGATATTTGGATAGAGTGTATATGACATTATAAAGCCAGAGATATTTGGATAGAGTGTATATGACATTATAAAGCCAGAGATATTTGGATAGAGTGTATATGACATTATAAAGCCAGAGATATTTGGATAGAGTGTATATGACATTATAAAGCCAGAGATATTTGGATAGAGTGTATATGACATTATAAAGCCAGAGATATTTGGATAGAGTGTATATGACATTATAAAGCCAGAGATATTTGGATAGAGTGTATATGACATTATAAAGCCAGAGATATTTGGATAGAGTGTATATGACATTATAAAGCCAGAGATATTTGGATAGAGTGTATATGACATTATAAAGCCAGAGATATTTGGATAGAGTGTATATGACATTATAAAGCCAGAGATATTTGGATAGAGTGTATATGACATTATAAAGCCAGAGATATTTGGATAGAGTGTATATGACATTATAAAGCCAGAGATATTTGGATAGAGTGTATATGACATTATAAAGCCAGAGATATTTGGATAGAGTGTATATGACATTATAAAGCCAGATATATTTGGATAGAGTGTATATGACATTATAAAGCCAGAGATATTTGGATAGAGTGTATATGACATTATAAAGCCAGAGATATTTGGATAGAGTGTATATGACATTATAAAGCCAGAGATATTTGGATAGAGTGTATATGACATTATAAAGCCAGAGATATTTGGATAGAGTGTATATGACATTATAAAGCCAGAGATATTTGGATAGAGTGTATATGACATTAAAAAGCCAGAGATATTTGGATAGAGTGTATATGACATTATAAAGCCAGAGATATTTGGATAGAGTGTATATGACATTATAAAGCCAGAGATATTTGGATAGAGTGTATATGACATTATAAAGCCAGAGATATTTGGATAGAGTGTATATGACATTATAAAGCCAGAGATATTTGGATAGAGTGTATATGACATTATAAAGCCAGAGATATTTGGATAGAGTGTATATGACATTATAAAGCCAGAGATATTTGGATAGAGTGTATATGACATTATAAAGCCAGAGATATTTGGATAGAGTGTATATGACATTATAAAGCCAGAGATATTTGGATAGAGTGTATATGACATTATAAAGCCAGAGATATTTGGATAGAGTGTATATGACATTATAAAGCCAGAGATATTTGGATAGAGTGTATATGAGATTATAAAGCCAGAGATATTTGGATAGAGTGTATATGAGATTATAAAGCCAGAGATATTTGGATAGAGTGTATATGAGATTATAAAGCCAGAGATATTTGGATATAGTGTATATGACATTATAAAGCCAGAGATATTTGGATAGAGTGTATATGCTCTGGATTCATCCTACTCCCACCCCTTCCTACCCAACAAAATTCAAACCAACACACAACGCAACATCTGAGGTGTGGAAGTCTTGTTGGTTTTCGGGTCTTAAATGCACATTTAACATTTTCATGGTCTGTATTGTGCCCAGGAAACGGGAACAATGCATTTGTGAAAGTCATGAATCTGCAGCTGGCCACGCTCTTTCTTTGTCTCTACAATACACGGTGTAGAGTAAACAAATATGCGCTATAGAAATACACTATATGAAATACAATAATACACTGTACGCAACACAGAAATAGGGGCTCCATGTGGCCGAGTGCGCTATTCGTTACGGTTCACTGCCATCTCATCTCAGTTTGCGTGGGTTTGAGTCTCAGATTCGGACAATGTGGGTATGTGAGAAAGCATGCCAGTAGCTTCTCGTCGGCCCGTGGTTCTTTCCCTGGCTTTTCCTTGGTTCTTCCTCCACCGTTAATACTGGCCGCCATGTATAGCCTATCTTCTGTTGGGAAAAAACGCGCTAATGAGTTTGCAGCTGACTAAGCGCTTACTTTGTCTTTATAATGAACGGTGTAGAGTAGACAATATGCGCTACAGAAATACACTATATGAAATATAATAATACACTGTATGCAACACAGAAATAGGGGTTCCATGTGGCCGAGTGCGCTATTCATTACGGTTCACTGCCATCTCACCTCAGTTTGCGTGGGTTTGAGTCTCAGATTCGGCCAATGTAGGTATGTGAGTAGCTTCTCGTCGGTCCGTGGTTCTTTCGTTGGCTTTTACTGGGTTCTTCCTCCACCATTAATACTAGCCGCCATGTATAACCTATCTTGTGTTGGGAAAAAACGCGCTAACCTCTATAACAACAACAACAATGCACGCTCGTATGTATTATCGTATGTCGTTCACATTTACGCTTTTTAATTACCTAAAGTCCCTTGAATAGCTATCATCTAATGCAAAGTCTTGGGTCAAGCAAAACGTAACAAATTCCGAGATTTATGGTCCACCGATCATTACTCCTTCTGTCAAATAGTATTGAAATGCAGGAAATATATAAGCAACGTTGAGAATGAATAAATAAGTACATATAATTCTATATTTGCTGACATGTGACTTATTTTACTTTTAGTTAAAACGATAAGCAGCTAGTATTTGATTATTGCTGATACACTGGAAAATATTTTCACTAAGTGAGAATGGCGGCATCTTAGAAAACTAGAATGGTAAGATAAAATAAATATTGGAAACATTGATGTACATCATATTTTAGAAGTGTTTTATATTGCTGGGCTTCGTATTCATATTTTCTTAAAATTGGCACGAAATCGGGTCAAGTACTCTTTGAATGTCATCATGTTAAAAATAGCGTCACTCCATATTAGGAGCTATTCAACATAAATCATTTCGTGTCGTCCTTTTACTACAAGTTCTTTAGTCCAAATTCTTTATAATAAAGCACGTTCAACCTAGACGACAAGCACGATCAACTTCGTCTGACCGCATATAAATACATATTTCAAGTATATGATTATAACGACAGTGTGCCAGCTTTTATTCTTTTCTTTATCGTTACGTTAAGGATAGGAAATCAGTGTGATATCTTAATTTGTTAAAACATTACATATATTGGTTAAAGTATTTTATGTAATAGCAATAGTTAAGGCTAGCAAATCAGTGTGATATCTAAAGTTGTTAAAACATTACATATATTGGTTAAAGTATTTCATGTAATAGCAATAGTTAAGGCTACCAAATCAGTGTGATATCTCATCTCTCTCTCATCTCCGCCTGTGGCCCCGTTTGGGACATAGGCCGCCAACCAGCTCCCTCCAGGCGTCTCGGTTCTGGGCGAGTCTCTCCAGCTGTCCCCACGTCTTGCCCATCTTCTTTGCGTCTGCATCCAAATCACGGCGCCAGGTGTTTCTGGGTCTTCCTCTCTTCCTCTTTCCTTGAGGGTTCCATGTGAGGGCTTGCCTGGTAATGTTGTGAGCAGGTTTGCGGAGGGTGTGGCCAATCCATCGCCAGCGTCTCTGAAGGATGTCATCCTCAACGGGCTGTTGCTTCGTTCTCTGCCACAGTTCGTCGTTGCTGATTCTTTCTGGCCAGCGGATCTTGCGGATCTTCCTGAGGCAGGTGTTGATGAAGACCTGGATTTTCTTCATGGTGGTAGCGGTGGTTCTCCAGGTCTCTGCTCCGTACAGCAATATCGGCTTCACGATGGTGTTGAAGACCCTGATCTTTGTGGTGATGTTAAGCTGCCTTGATATCCATATGTTCTTCAGCTGATGGAAAGCTGCCCTTGCTTTGCCGATGCGTGTCTTAACGTCTGCATCCGTTCCTCCCTGCTTGTCCAGGACGCTGCCAAGGTAGGTGAAGCTATACACCTCCTCCAGCGCATCGCCTTCCACTGTGATGGGTGTATTGCTGGATGCATTTGTCTTGAAAACCTTGCTCTTTCCTCTGTTGATGTGGAGGCCCAGGCTGGCTGAGTTGTCCGCAACAATGCTGGTCTTTTCCTGCATCTGTTGTTTGGTATGCGAGAGGAGAGCCAGGTCATCAGCGAAATCTAGGTCGTCCAGCTGTTTCCACAGCGTCCACTGGATGCCGTTTCTTGTGTGGTCTGTCGATGTCTTCATGACCCAGTCGATGGCCAGCAGGAAGAGGAATGGTGATAGAAGGCATCCTTGTCTCACCCCTGTATTTACTTCAAAGGCATCAGTGAATTGCCGGCCGTGGACGATCCTACAAGTCATTCTTTCATAGGACTTCCTGATGATGTTGGTGATCTTTTCCGGGACTCCATAGTGCCTCAGTATTTTCCAGAGGGTCTGCCTGTCAACGCTGTCGAACGCTTTCTCATAGTCGAGAAAATTCACGTAGAGTGGCGAATTCCACTCCAGAGACTGTTCCAAGATGATGCGCAGTGTCGCTATCTGGTCCGTGCACGACCTTTCCTTTCGGAAGCCAGCTTGTTGGTCACGGAGATGCGGGTCAACTGCCTCTTTCATCCTGTTCAGTAAGATGCGGTTAAACACCTTCCCCGGGATGGACAACAGCGTAATCCCCCTGTAGTTGGAGCAGTCACTGAGGTCACCTTTCTTAGGTAGTTTGACGAGGTAGCCCTCTCTCCAGTCTGCTGGTACTTCTTCGTCTTCCCATATCATGCAGAAGAGCGGGTAGAGGAGCTCCACACTGGTTTCCACGTCCGCCTTCAGCGCCTCTGCCGGAATGCTGTCGGGTCCTGCAGACTTTCCGCTCTTCAATTGCTTGATGGCGCTGCGAATCTCCTCCTTTGTCGGTGCACCGCACTCTATTTGCAGGTCACTTTCCGCTGGCGGTACGTCTGGTGGGTTTGCAGGCGCTGGTCTATTTAGCAGTTCCTGGAAATGCTCAGCCCATCTGGTCTTCTGTCCTTCCTCGTCTGGGATCGCTCTTCCATTCCTGTCCTTGACTGGTCTTTCTGGCTTGGCAAACTTTCCTGTTAAAACATTACATATATTGGTTAAAGTATTTTATGTAATAGCAATAGTTAACGCTAGCAAATCAGTGTGATATCTAAAGTTGTTAAAGCATTACATATATTGGTTAAAGTATTTTATGTAATAGCAATAGTTAAGGCTAGCAAATCAGTGTGATATCTAAAGTTGTTAAAACATTACATATATTGGTTAAAGTATTTCATGTAATAGCAATAATTAAGGCTAGCAAATCAGTGTGATATCTAAAGTTGTTAAACACATTACATATATTGGTTAAATTATTTCATGTAATAGCAATAGTTCAAAACGTTTATCAACCTATTAACATGCACCAAATGTCATATGTGCAAACTGAGATATTTTATGCGATAAAAATCTGCGAACCGTGCATTTGTTATAGATGTGCAAAACTGTTTACATGAGTTATGTAGGCAAATAGGCATGCACCTATATACATGTATGTGTTTTTGGTATGCACGTGTGTGTGTGTGTGTGTGTGTGTGTGTGTGTGTGTGCATATGTATACAAATTTAGTCATATCAGCTGATTTGTATACCTGTCATACTTTCCATGATGTTTAACTTTGCAACAATTTCAGGAAAAAGATAAAAGTGAGTTGGTGTTGTATATACGTTGCAAACTATACACAACTCGTTTTGTTTGTACAATTTCTTTAAACCTATTTCAAATACATATTTTGGTCTAATTTGCTTTTAAACATTTAGTTAAGGTTAGTTTACATGCAAAGTCTATTTGTGCATGACCTCACGACTTTACAGTTTCTTAAGCGCATTATGTTATGCAAGTCTTTTTTATTTTTTTGAACGAATGGAATGGCGAGGCCATTGCGTCAATTCACGGCACTATGTCAAGTGTTTATCTTTTATGCCTTTCTGTTTGCTTGGGAAAGCTTTTCTATAGCTAAAACAGGTGATGGAAGTTCGATAAATCTAGCCAACAGACTCGGCTTTTACTAATTAATTTGACCGTTTTGATGATAACGTACTGTTGTCTAGTAGAAAACCAAACAATCTAGCAAATACCAAAGTCAAACGAGGGATGAAAACCTAACTTTCCTGCTTACTAAAATAAGAGCGAGAAGCCGGAGATGCAGAAAAGTGAGCAAATATTTAATTTATTACGATCCCTGTCATCATTATATCAAACCTAACATGGTTATCTGGATGAAAAATTTGTATTTCATTCATAAAACAGCAGTACCTTCCAAAAATTATGTATATCTGTCTAGCCTGTTTCCCTTTTAGTGTTATGTTGGAGTCTGTATGTTTTAATTAATTGATTTATATATCGTGAAATATGCATATCAATCTTTTCTATATATTTTTGTATTATTTTTTCTTGCTTCATTTTTGTGTTCGTAATTATGGAATGAGAGGTAACCTTTTATAACTTGAAAATGTGACACGTCTATATCACCTAGGTTATTAGCTTATTTTGTCCTGGTTCTGCAAACTACTGGGTCACACATCCTAACTGAATTATTACTTTTTCGAACTGCAAGGAAAACTGCTGAGAAAAACTGCCATATCTTAAACTGTATTGAAATTACCTCTTTGTATGCTTTATGAGATTAAACTTTTCAGCCACTTTGTAATTTAAAAGTTATGAAGGCCAACTCAGTTCTTGAAAACTTCATGGGTAAACGGACCGCTCGTAAACAGGGGACACAATAAATTAATTTGAGGTTGAATTGTCCTTGCTTGGGGTTGAAATACCTAATCCGAATTGTCTTTGGGATTGAACTGTCTGAGCCAAATTGGGTTCGATCCTCGGCCGAGTCATTCCAAATACTTATAAAAATGGTACTAACAGCTGCCTCGCTTGTCGCTCAGCATTAAGAAGTTAGTGTTAGGACTGGTCGGCCTGGTGTCAGGATAAAGTGACTGGGTAGGACATCATGTTACATGTCGGAGGCATGATGCTAAAGTGCTAGACATCACTATAAACTGCCTAACTGCAGACATGACTGCAAAATTGTTACAGCTATGTTAACAATCCTAATCATACACACACTCATGGGTAAACGTCTATGTTGCATATTTAAACACTCACAGATGAAGCGCATTTACACTTTTAACACTATATTGTGGAATAAATATTATCTTATTCTATCTATCTTTACTTCCACAACAATATGAACTTTAAAACAATTCATTCCAAATATTTGCAGTCAATCAAGTCTTCCATCCATCCATTTCTCCATCCATTCATACGTCCATTTTCAAGACCAACGCAAACTGATCGCCTGGAACGGATGTATGTGGTAATGTGCAATAGACATAAATAATATTTAAATCAAACATTTATCTCTCAACCAGCTGATTTAACGTGTAAGATATGTACGGTGTTTATACATTTACCTTATAAGATATGTACGGTGTTTATACATTTACCTTAGAAGATATGTACGGTGTTTATACATTTACCTTATAAGATATGTACGGTGTTTATACATTTACCTTATAAGATATGTACGGTGTTTATACATTTACCTTATAAGATATGTACGGTGTTCATACATTTACCTTATAAGATATGTTCGGTGTTTATACATTTACCTTATAAGATATGTTCGGTGTTTATACATTTACCTTATAAGATATGTACGGTGTTTATACATTTACCTTATAAGATATGTACGGTGTTTATACATTTACCTTATAAGATATGTACGGTGTTCATACATTTACCTTATAAGATATGTTCGGTGTTTATACATTTACCTTATAAGATATGTACGGTGTTTATACATTTACCTTATAAGATATGTACGGTGTTCATACATTTACCTTATAAGATATGTTCGGTGTTTATACATTTACCTTATAAGATATGTTCGGTGTTTATACATTTACCTTATAAGATATGTTCGGTGTTTATACATTTACCTTATAAGATATGTTCGGTGTTTATACATTTACCTTATAAGATATGTTCGGTGTTTATACATTTACCTTATAAGATATGTACGGTGTTTATACATTTACCTTATAAGGTATGTACGGTGTTTATAAATTTACCTTATAAGATATGTACGGTGTTTATACATTTACCTTATAAGATATGTACGGTGTTCATACATTTACCTTATAAGATATGTACGGTGTTTATACATTTACCTTATAAGATATGTACGGTGTTTATACATTTACCTTATAAGATATGTACGGTGTTTATACATTTACCTTATAAGATATGTACGGTGTTTATACATTTACCTTATAAGATATGTACGGTGTTTATACATTTACCTTATAAGATATGTACGGTGTTTATACATTTACCTTATAAGATATGTACGGTGTTTATACATTTACCTTATAAGATATGTACGGTGTTCATACATTTACCTTATAAGATATGTACGGTGTTCATACATTTACCTTATAAGATATGTACGGTGTTTATACATTTACCTTATAAGATATGTACGGTGTTTATACATTTACCTTATAAGATATGTACGGTGTTTATACATTTACCTTATAAGATATGTACGGTGTTTATACATTTACCTTATAAGATATGTACGGTGTTTATACATTTACCTTATAAGATATGTACGGTGTTTATACATTTACCTTATAAGATATGTACTGTGTTTATACATTTACCTTATAAGATATGTACTGTGTTTATACATTTACCTTATAAGATATGTACGGTGTTTATACATTTACCTTATAAGATATGTACGGTGTTTATACATTTACCTTATAAGATATGTACGGTGTTTATACATTTACCTTATAAGATATGTTCGGTGTTTATACATTTACCTTATAAGATATGTACGGTGTTTATACATTTACCTTATAAGATATGTACGGTGTTTATACATTTACCTTATAAGATATGTACGGTGTTTATACATTTACCTTATAAGATATGTACTGTGTTTATACATTTACCTTATAAGATATGTACTGTGTTTATACATTTACCTTATAAGATATGTACGGTGTTTATACATTTACCTTATAAGATATGTACGGTGTTTATACATTTACCTTATAAGATATGTACGGTGTTTATACATTTACCTTATAAGATATGTTCGGTGTTTATACATTTACCTTATAAGATATGTACGGTGTTTATACATTTACCTTATAAGATATGTACGGTGTTTATACATCCAATATATTTATGGTCTAAGTACAATCATTTGAAACATTTAACATGCCGAAAAATAAAGAACGCAAGTCTTGGTATTCATTTAAATATAAGAAAAATAGACGCTAGGAGAAGGGAAATACTAATAAAAAGATAAAATTATAGTAACATACACTCTCCTCTCTCCTTCATAACCCAACCATCTCTCTCCAAGTTATGTCTTTGAATACATAACATATATGGATTGTTACATGAAGAGAGGGACAGAGAGCTCGTCTCAAGAATGGAGAGAAAATAAAGCATAGTTTGAAAATAAGCTTTCTCTGTGGGGAAATGTAGAAAATTATAATGTTTCTTGTAAAAAGTATCGCTTACGTATAATGCAACTTATTTTCGGTTTAAAGGTGGTTTGTATTTCCGAGTGGTAACACACATTCCTCGCATCTCAGTTGTTTGGAATTCTCTAATAGGCTCCATCATGCGTGATGGTAATGAGGTCGCCCATCCAATATT
Source organism: Unio pictorum (assembly GCA_030141615.1). Lineage (NCBI taxonomy): Eukaryota > Metazoa > Mollusca > Bivalvia > Unionida > Unionidae > Unio > Unio pictorum. The sequence continues at coordinate 12,867,869 of JARLTB010000100.1, forward strand.
GAGTTCTCATGGAGATTTTGTTACATCAAAAGAGGTCTCATTTCGCCAAATTATGATCAGTGTTGAGGAAATAGTACATGTTTGAAAATATATCATTAAAATACAGTTTACGATATACAGGTAAATGGATACTCCATTTGGTGTTAGCGCCTTACCAGACTATTGCTAACATAAACAAGATGTCCAAATGTTTGTGAATAACCATTATCTCTAAGAACAATAAAAAACTCATTATTCTTTATCCAGCTGAAACATAAAGATATTAATGTTAAACTTGCTATTTTAAATTAGTAATCTTGGCAAAATGATATGCGCATAAATAACTGTTTATTCATACTTGTACAAAAGGGATAAATAGTCTGAGAAACGGACTCTGAAGATTTACAAAATAAGAAAGTTCTCTAACATTCATCAAAAGGATAGGATGTACATCGTTCATTTTCAACATGATTTCGCTCCTAGTCCAACCATAAAACACAAGTTTACTTAAACGAAAGACTAGCTGTTATTATAAATACATACATTTATGATTTTCTTCTCTCTTCTTTCTCTCTTTCTTTGCAATTTTTTCAAACAATTTATAGTATTGGATAATTGTTCTTGTTTGACAGGTAAAACATTTTCTTTAAATTACATAGGTGTTATCTGGTTCATTTATTCACCTAGAATATGTTGTCGCTCGAGAACAATAAAAGCGATTTTATCAAGCGCTGTCTGTGTCAAGAGTTGTATGCCCATTAATAATAGTGTCATATAAGACTTTTCTTAAAACATATCATAGTCTTCATAATTTACAAAAGCTATTTGTATAATTCTTTTCAGTATATTCGTCTTTTCAAATGCCTTTAGCGATTCTTTGCTGAAACCGGTATACTTGGATATATAATATCGTTCTAAGGTATAATGCGCCAGTCACGCTGATCTGCTTTTGTCAAATAGCTCAGTGGGAGACACGTTAGAGCCTAGTATTTACTGTTAATTTGATATTCTGTTTTAGTTCGATATTTCTTATGTTGAATGGTTTATGTATGAATTTTGATGTACATGTGCGTCAGGTGATAAATGGATAGATCAGAATGTTGTTCGGCGATATGTTATTCGATACGATAAAACGCAGTATGAACAATATTCTACATTGAAGAACTCGGATGAATAAAGTCAATGCTCTTCGCCTTATTGAGCCTAGAGAAATGGGGTTTAGTGTTGATATTTGAATTAGTTTTGTTCCTTAGGTGGAGTTAGAAAATAAAATGGAAAATAAAAAGTAAAAGATTTCAGAGATAATAGATATCTCTATAAATATATTATAGCTGAAACAGTTTAAATTTTAAATGTTAGGGCAAGCTTCTAGGTCAACGAAGGCCATATTTTAGTCATTTGTATTGAACGTTACCTCATTTGTATATCATATGCGACGATCGTTTCCCTATATGATACATTTTAAACCAATTACGAAGACTATAGAACTTATTGACTATTCATGAGCAAACTTGATATTAGCACTTAAACAATTTGACTGACATGAAAATTCATACTCAGGCCAGGTCATTATCTTTGCTATAGTAAGCCCAAGTTTACGACCTCATCATCATACGTCACAAGGATGCCTACTACTTCAGCATACTCAAGTTGGTTACTTATTCATTATTACGAATGCTAAAAGGAATAATTATCCAATTACTTATCCCCGATTCAAATATCTTCACATACATTATATAATCATTCATTATTCACATGAAGTACATAATTAGTTACAACTTAGTTAATGCAGATGAAAGCTTTTAAATACGAGTGATATATATATAAAGCTGAATATAGTCAGAGCACGAACTATATATACACATTGTTTAGGATATTAATAGGAATACGTGTTTTTTAATTTGATACAGGATTAATTAGTTGTGTTAGGAATTTGTGTCGTGTCTAGTGATGCGTGGCTTTAAGTCTTAGTTTTCGGGTTCTAAAAACTTATCAATTACTCGGGTAAACGTTAAACCACAAAAAGTCCATACAAGTGTGAAATGCGAGATTTCTCTTATGTGGTTGTCATGTCAATAGAGGAGAATATGTGAAGTATTTACGAGGAGACAGACGTGACTGCAGCAACTACAGGGGCATATCTTTTCTCATCATCGTGTTTAAAGTCTTTGAACGCATCATCCTGAACAGACGGCAGACTCTTGCTGGCAGAGTATATGCAGAGTTCCGGGTGCGGATTCCGCTCAGAGAGGTCCAGCATAGACATTCCTCCTCGTTAGGTAACTGCAGGAAAAATGCAGGGAACAACACAAACCCCTCTTCCTGGCCTTTATAGACCTAACCAAGGCGTTCTATCTGGTCAGCAGGGACGGACTTATTATTATCCTGACGAAGACTGGATGTCCTTCAACGCTGCTAAGCATGATCCAGTCCTTCCATGATGACATGAAAGGCACAGTGCAGTACGATTGCTTAGTACTTGAAGTAGTCAATCAGTTCACATGCCTCGTCTCTACCATCACCAACAACCTATCATGGTATACTGAGCATAATAACAGGATTGGAAATGCATCAACAACTTTCTCCAGGTTGCCAGAAAGAGTGTGAAACAATAGTATATAGACCCTAAACGCTAAGATCTCAGTGTACCTAGCCAGAGTGAAAAGAACGTTCCTGAATGGCAATGAAACCTAAACACTATACACCTCACGAGATAAAAGGCCTAATGCCTATCACATGCAATGTTTCCGATGCATATTTGGTATCACTTGGCGTGATCGTGTAACAAACAACTAGGTGCTTGAACGTGCCATGATTCCAAGCATGGCCACACTCCTCCTACGTCGCATCAGACGGATGAGCCTTGTACATTGGATGGATGACGTACAGATCCTCAAAGACCTTCTTGATTCGGAACTTTCCTCTAGAGAAAGGTCGATAGGAAGGCCACCTCCCCGCTTCAACGATGTCTGCAAGCGCGACATGAAAGACCTTGGCATCGATATCAACACATGGAAAGAGCTTATTCTAGATAGGTCCAACTGGTAACACACTCTGATCACTTTTTTAAAAGATGGTGAGGAAAAACAATGCTTGCTGGCGGATGAAAAGCGATATCGGAAGACGGAAAAGCATCTACAACACAAACCAGACTCAACATGCAAATTCATAAAGTGTAGCAAGGACTGCTACTCCCCTGTTGGGATATGTACAGACGCTGCACAACCAACAACCTGGTCATCTTTCATGGGAGCATTTTCATCATCTCTCGAGCCTAACGGGTGCCAACAATGTATGAGTTTAAGGAGACTTTCATTGACTTTGAATATTGTCTTGAAGTCCTTGAAACTGGGGAAGTTAGCACACTTGTAACCGATTAGGCAGACATTGGGATTACATAAAGAGAAGTGGAGGGCGGGTAAAGCCCACGAGTCAGCTTTGACGGTGGGAGGGATTATCGTGTTACACTGGTCAATTACCGCCCGCCTCAAGCAGGTCAGTCCCCGGTCAATAAGGTTTTGACCCGCAATCGTCTACCTGATCCATTTTGATATCAGTGTGTTGCTCAACATCACAAGCAGACATAAATTCCACACCAGACAAAAGAAAAAAAAACCAATAAAGAAGACTCCAACTCTTCGATTCGCAAGCTGAAATTTGCGCACCATGTGCACAGACATCTTTGAGGACCTCCGAGAAATGCACGACGCAAGGAAAACGGCCATCATCAGTAGCGAACTAACCAGGCTAAATATCGGCATAGCTGCCCTCCAGGAAACGAGGCTTCCCTCTAGTGGCTGCCTCGGAGAGGAAAACTACACCTTCTTCTGCAACGGTCGAGAACCTGAGGAGCCCCGTTAACATGAAGTGGGCTTCGCCATCAAAAATCTTTTGGCATTGATTGAACCTAGGACAGGGGGCAATGAGCGTCTCTTGTCCATTAGCCTCACCACTGATGCAGGTACTGTCAACATCATCAGTGTCTACACCCCACCCTCACGTCTTCAGAAGACACAAACGATCAATTCTATAGGCAGCTGGACGAACAGATCAAAGGATGCCCCAAACACGAACCACTATTCCTTCTCGGCGACTATAATGCCGGAGTAGGTGAAGATCACGAGTCATGGCCTACCTGCCTCGGATATCATGGTACTGGACAGATCAAGAAAACGGTCAGAGACTGCTGCAGCTAAGCACTTACCATGGCCTCTGCATCACAAACACCTTTTGCAAATGTAAGCCACAACACAAAATGTCCTGGAAACACTCAAGGTTCCATCACTGGCACCAACTCGACTTAGTCATCACCGAGCGCTCTACCCTTAACAGCGTCCTCTCCACCAGAACCTGCCACAGTGCAGACTGCGACTCTGACCATGCCCTCGCGTGCAGCAGGGTGTGACTACAGCAACACACACTACACCGCTCAAAACCAAAAGGACTCCCCCGCATAAACACTGCACAGATGTCGGTCCCCTCCAAGGTGCAGGAGTATGTGTCTCTCCTGGACAAGGCTCTCGAGCACCTGCTAGAGCACGATGTCACAGTCAAGTGGAACGCCATGAAGGGTGCTATCTATAGAACAGCGATGTCCACGGTTGGCAAAAAGGAACGAGCCATTCAGGACTGGTTCAACGCACATCTATCATTTATGGAACAACTAATCAAAGAGAAGCGAAAAGCCTTTATAGCTTACAAAAATGACCTAATGGACGGACGCTTATTGCTCTCAAACATGCCCGAAATAACACTCAACGCATCACTAGACAGTGCGCGAACGAGTACTGGAAACAGCTGTGCGAAGTAGTCCAACTCAGTGCCAAGTCCGGAAACATCCAAGATATGTACAGTGGCATCAAGAAGACTCTAGGCCATACAGTGAAATGGTTAGCTCCCTTGAAATCTCTGACGGGAGAAAAGATTCCAGACCGTAGGCAACAGATGGCCAGATGGGTGGAGCACTACTCAGAGCTATACTCCCGAGAAACTTCAGTCACCGATGCAACCCTAAGCAGCATAAAGAATCTGTCCACAATGGAGGAGCTCGACAAAGCGCCAACCTTGAAAGAGCTAAGCAAAACAATTGACTACCTTCCAAATGACAAAGCACCAAGTAGTGACAGCATCCCGCCCGAAGATATCAAACGTGGGAAACCAGCACTGCTTCAACAACTGCATGAGCTACTTTGCCTCTGCTGGGAGGAAGGAGCAGTCCCCCAAGACATGCGCGACTCCACAATTGTGATCCTTTACAAAAACAAGGGCGACCTCAATAATTAGAGAGGGATCTCGCTTCTAAGCATCGTTGGTAAATTGTATGCCCGCATCATACTCAAAGGCTGCAATTGCTGGCGTACCGTGTGTACCCAGAATCCTAGCGTGGCTTCAGAGCAGGCAGGTTGACAAGATACAATTATTCTCCCTACCACAACTCCTAAAGAAGAGCAGAGAGCAAAGTCAACCACTCTACATGATGTTCATCGACCTCACCAAGGCCTTTGACTTAGTCAGCAGGAAGGGCCTTTTTAAAATTCTCAGTAAGATATGTTGCCTCTCAAAACTCCGCAACATGATAATCTCTTTCCATGCAGATATGAAAAGAACAGTCCGGTATGATGGGTCTTCCACAACCTCCTTCCCAGTTAACAGCGGTGTGATGTAGGGCTGTGTTCTTGCACCAATCTTATTCGGGATCTTCTTCTCCTTGCTTCTATTCTACGCGTTTGACTCGTCCACTGATAACATATATCTACACACCAGTCCGATTAGAGGCTGTTCAACCTGGCACGACTGCGCTCAAAGACCAAAGTGACCCACACAGAGGAAGACCTCCAGAGACTGGGAGACCGTTTTGCTGATTCATGCATGCAGTTTAAGCTCACCATTAACCTGGAAAAGACAATGGTCAGCTTGCAAGTTACCAACATTGCCCCTTCCATCAAAATCGACGCAATCCTGGGGTCAACCATCAGCAACACTCTCTCGCTTGATAAGGAGCTGTACGGAAAGCTTGGAAAGGCATGCACCATCATGTCACGGCTAACGAAGAAGGTGTGGGTAAATAACGCGCTGACAGAGCACGCCAAGGTCAAAGTTTACCAGATCTGCATTATCAGCACCCGTCTAATAGAAGTAAGACCTGGGGTACCTACATGAGGCAAGAGCGCCTGCTTAACTCCTTCCATATCCGGTGTCTTCAACGCATCCGGAAAATCAGATGGCAAGACCGTGTCCCACACAGTGTGATCCTGCATCGTGCAAATACCCCCAGCATGGTCTCCATGCTGGGCAAACGTCGCCTTCGATTCATGTGTTACGTCCGACGCATGATGGATGGGAGACTGCCGAAGAACATCCTATATGCACCACTGGCACGAGAAGTGTTGGCAGCCCCACACTCCGTTTCAAGGATGTTTGCTGGAGGGATATGAAGGCATGCGACATCTCACCTGATGGCCGGGAAGTGCTGTCCTAGGACCAAGGAACCTGGAGACTGACAGTAAGTGAGGGCACCAACTACATGAGGAACTGCCACTCCCTCATAGGCCTGCACAGCCATAGATGGCAACACCCCAGAGACAGACGACACCCCAAGGGTGCTATCATAATGGTCTCTCAAGACTAAGTCGCCAGTGATATGATATGATAGTTCCAATTATTGTTAATTCAAAACAGATAATCCAGTGTCTAGTTTTTCCGATTATGCAAACCTTGCACCTAGAGACTTTGCTTTTACGGCAGTCATATTGATATTCTCTCTCTCTCTCTCTCTCTCTCTCTCTCTCTCTCTCTCTCTCTCTCTCTCTCTCTCTCTCTCTCTCTCTCTCTTAATTAATGGGAATATCTACATCTCTGCAAACAAAATTGTATTACAGATTTTAGTCCGGAATTCGGTGTCTCAGGATATCAGGGTCAAAAAGTAAGAAATCATGGTCAAAACTTAAAAGTTCCAAACATTTCGAGACAAGTTATGTAATTATATATATCATCGCTTTCAATCTGTCTTGAGCACTCGCATAAACTATACCATGGGAAACGACACATATAAATGAGAAGTCTGACATCAAATGTTGTAATACTTATTTGCCGTTCAGGCTTTTATTTTTAATTACCTTATTGTACTCATACAGATGTACCACGTATTATTGCCATTAAGACTTTCTTTTGTTTGCTTCAAATTATCATATTCTGAGATATTTTCCCACCAACTTTTATACATGAAAAACTGGCTGTATAATTTTTTTTTGGTTTCATTTTGTGAAGAGATTGAACACTGTTATAAAAGAAAATGATTAAATCATAATTCATTACAATCAGCGGAAATTTGTTGTATTGCAAGTGTAACCTATTTTCCCAAAGCTAGTGAATGGCTTATTCAATTCTTTTCACGTTTCGAGACTTATGAAAGAACCCCAAACAAAAATTCTGTACACCTATGATTTAATTTAAACAATGATTAGTAGTTTTAGACAATTATTATTATTATTATTATTATTATTATTATTATTATTATTATTATTATTATTATTATTATTATTATATTGTTGCATGTCTATTAAAAATCATCTAATAGTCCGGAGTTCACCAAATAAAAGATCTTTAACCTGTACAATAAACTTATCGCTTTCAAGTTTTCTTGAGGATTATGACGTATGAATGGAATGGTTAACATATAAATACGTCAAGTAGAAGGAAAAAAACGATTAAGTGGAAATCAGGATCAAACTCAGGACCAGTAGTAACAAATATAAGTATGAAGATCACTAGACCAATAAGTCTTAACCAACAAGATTTGTGACCTTAAATACCTTGACAATTGTTAGAATTAATACTGATAGTACTAATAGCAGTAGCGGAGATAGTAGTAGAACAATTAGTAGCTAAATGAATAGAGGGAGTAATGCTAATAATAGTGATCAAAACGACAGTTGTACTAGACGTAGTATGTAGCAGTATCAACTGTTATATTAATGTCAGTAATGTCGATCAACAGTTGTACTTGTACAGTAGAAAGCGAAGAAACTAAATGTAATATTAGTAGAATAAATACTAATAATAGCTGCTAGTAACAATTGTAATTGTACAGTATAGAAGATTAAGAAACTAGTAGTAGTAATATTAATTTGTGTGTGTGTATGTGTGCGTGTGTAGTAGTAGCGGCGATAGTAGTAGAACAATTAGTAGCTAAATGAATAGAGGGAGTACTACTAATAATAGTGATCTAAACGACAGTTGTACTAGACGTAGTATGTAGCAGTAGTAACTGTAATGCTAATGGCAGTAATATCCATTAGCAGTAGAAAACGAAGAAACTAAATGTAATATTGGTAGAATAAATACTAATAATAGCTGCTAGTAACAACTATTAATTGTACAGTATAGAAAATTAAGAAACTAGTAGTAGTAATAGTGTGTGTGCGTGTGTTTGTGTGTGTTTGTGTGTGTGTGTGTGTGTGTGTGTGTGTTTCCCTATGTGAAATCGGGACTTTTTAACTAGCTTTAACAATCCTGCAGTCATATCCCTACTATGCAATTAATAGTGACACTGAACATGATGCCGTAGACATGTAGCAAATGTTCCACCCAGTCACATTATCCAGACATCAGGCCAAGCAGTTATAACTCTAACCTCCTAATGCTGAGCGCCTAGCGAGTCAGCTGTTATTACCATTTTTATAAGTCTTTGGTATTACTCGGATGAAGATCGAACCCACTACCTCCCGTATTTCAGGCGGACTCTCTAACAACTGGGTCGCCGGAGCGTTACAGTAATAGTTGAAGTAATGCTATTAATAACAACGGAAGCAGCAGTTGTAGAAGACGAAAACAATAATAGTTATGGTAATAGATGACGTTGTGGTAGGGTTTAACACCATTTATCAGCACAAGTTAGGCTATGCATGGTGACGAATATAACTGGTGGAGGAATAACCATATAAAACGGGGCTCTAATAGTTGAAGTAATTCGAGTAGTATTAATATTAATATTGGTATTAGTATTAGTAGTAGTAGTAGTAGCAGTAGTAGTAGTAGTAGTAGTAGTTATTAGTTGGAATAGTAATAATATTAGTAGTGACCTTATAAGTTAAAATGCTAGTAACAGTGAAGGTAGTCGAGGTATGTAGTTATATTTACGAGCCTTCTTTATTCAGAGTGGGATCGGCGGATGTACAATGTGATCGATATGTATATAGCATTGCACAGTAATTTTCCATTTATGCTTTTATATTCATGTTTTCAAGCCTGTCAATTCATGTATAGACTATATCATTCGAACTAGATACAGCTCTCCCAGGTATACACTGTAAAGTACCACTAACAGTCTTCCACTGAAAAGAATAAATACTGAAGTCACTTTTATGACGCACCTCGTTGCTATGTATTTAAAACGCTCATTGCAGGGATTAGTCGTTTTGTTTATAGCAACATGATTTGGTCTGCGAAAAGGGACGCGCACTTATTTAACACCGAAGAGAGCGGCGAACTTATTTCGAAACGCTGGTTTATTTAGAAACTAATACAAATTATGTAAGTATAATTTCTCTTGTTTATGATTTTGTAACAAAGCACGTTTTGTCATGGAATATTGTCTAGAATAAATACCATTCATAATACCATTGTGAATTGCTATGGAGTCAATGTTTGAATTCAAAATGTCTTTACTTTGTATTAAGTAGGTACACACAAAACCGCGTGTGAAATGTTAATATTGAGTATTTAAGGGGCATCTGTTTTTGGTATTATCTTAATTGCTTATTAAAATGGCAAGATTATTTTGAATCATCTGGATTGCAAATTGAAAGTCATTTTTATTTTGTACAATCTAGATGGCTTTTTTAAGGGGGGGGGGGCATCTTTGGTTTTGGATAATGTCAGTTATGAGGTGGATTTGGTAAGATCGATAGGCTCTGATTCTAATGTTACTGGTTCGAATCCTCTCCTGGCCATGCAAGGACTGCGTCGGTTTTATTTATGAATTGGCCATTATGTGTTGACATTCTGTTAAACAATAATTTAGTCATTTTGTATTGTCTACAGTTCTGATAAAATGTAATATTATTACATTTTATTGAAAGACAACTTTAAGGTTTAGAAAAGATACGACGATGCCACAAAATCTGATTTGCAGAATCTGAATGTTAACTACGTGACTTACCGAATTATCACTCCGATTTCAGAGTTGCGAAACAGTCCACTTTACAATTTTGAACAGTTATTATTATCTTTAAAGTAATTAATTGATTCGAGAATTTTTTTAAAAGTCAAATCTCATCATATTTACTTCTGAATGAAACTTTCGGATAATATGCATAAACCGAGTATAAGTTACACAAAATAACAAGAAAGGTCAGGTGTCAGTAAGAATCACACTCAGTACTATCAACACCAAATTCGGAGATAAACACCGCTATTCTAATAGGTCTAGACCAGTTGATTTTGTCATCGTACAACTTGAATCATGCACGTTGGCACACACTCTCTTGCTTTAGACCCACAAACATCTCAAAGTTCAGGTATGCTCCTCAAATGTTTCTCAAATATCACCAACGTCAGTTTCTATACTTTCAAATACTTTCAAATGTCAGCGTGCATACACAAATTGCCTCCTTTTGGAATCACTTACACATATTGAACAATTGACAATGTCTTGTAATCACCGCACATCAACTGTTTTTACTGATGTGGCAGCAAGAGGCGATCCCCTAGGAATTTAAAGATGCATCCATAATCCACCTGTATAAGCGCAAAGGGAACCGACAGGCCTACGACAACCACCGTGATTTATCCTTACTCTCAAATGCAGGAAAGGTACTCGCCCAATCCTACTGAACCGCCTCACTACACACCTTGACCAAGAACTACTTCAAGGAATCCAGCGTGGATTCCGAAAAGAACGTGGGACCATCGACATCGTGTTTGCTGCAAGGCAGCGACAAGAGAATGTCAAGAGTCAAACATCGACCTCATCTCCATCTACGTCGACTTGACAAAGGTCTGATACTGTCAGCAGAAAAGGCTTGTGGAAAGTAATGGCCAAGTACGGATGCCCAAGAAAATTTATATCCATGGTACAGCATTTCTGGCACCGACACTGTTTAGTCTATTGTTTACCGCCATGCTGACTAATGCTTCCATATACGGAGAGGTTGGAGTTGGCTCCAGGAACCGTACAGATGGAAAACTTAAATCCCGGGAGGCTTCAAGCGAAAACTAAGGTCATGACAGACACCATCAAGAATTCTTTATTTGCTGATGACTGCGCCTTTAAAGGCTGGCTCAGAAGCCGACCTGTAATGCATCGGTGACAAGTTTTCCAGCTCCTGCACAAGCTTTGGTGCCATCATCAGTACCAAGAAGACTGAAGTCCTGCATCGGCCGGCCCCTGCAAAGCATAATGTTCAGCCCAACATCACCGTCAACGCCAAAAGCTCTATGTAGTGAAATGCTTCACCTACATTGTCAGTACACTGTCACAGAGCGTCACTATTTACGACGAGGTGAACCTTCGCATTACAAGAGCCATCGCAATTTTTGACATATTGTATGCCAACGTCTGGAATAGAAGATGCATCAGCATCCAGACCAAACTAATGATCTACAGTGCATTTGTGCTCCAAACACTACTATACGCATGCGAAACGTGGACGGTGTACCAAAGCCACGCCAGGAAGCTAAATCACTTTCCCATCACAGGTATCAGGAACAACCTCCACATTAAGTGGCAGGACAAGGTTCCAGACATTATATATTTTTTCCACAATAACTTTATGGATTGTCCCTACTTTAAGGATGCACCTCTTTAAATTGTGTATTTACAGCTGCCAATATTTATTCCTACGTTTGTCAAGTATCTTATTACAGTAGAGTAATTGCCTGTCCTCCATGTCCGTATGAGTAGTCTTATGGTTAGCGTTTTAAATTACAGATGCTGTCAATCTTAGTTGTGTCTAACTCTAAATTTTCTCTTGGCAAAGGACAGATTTCTTTATATAATATTCTGGTAAAAACGCATACATGCTACTAGATACAATATGGCGCAATGACCGTTGCGGATTGGCTATTAGCCCGACGCGAGATGCAATTGATTACTGTCCCATTATGACAACAGAGGGAGTCGTGGCATGCGAGGCAACAAAAGGTGTCGTGGTATACGTGAATCAGTTATAGTATGCATTATATAATCAAGGGACTGAACAACCGATTCAGTTTGTCGTGTTTAGAGAACAACTTAGTATATATTGATGAAGGCTTTTGAAAACGTCACCATCACGTTTCAAATTAGCTATCAGGTGAATTGAAAAAACCTAAACATTTTTAAAGATTTGATACAAGTCCCAAAACTCCAAGTGATAAATCACTTAGACATTAACATCTCTCTCTCTCTCTCTCTCTCTCTCTCTCTCTTTCTCTCTCTCTCTCGTCTTTGTACTCTTTGTATATGTGTATGTAAAGATTATATATGTTTATTTATATCATGAAAATATGCAAGGATGCATATCTTGAGATGAGACGCATCAGCTCCATTTACAAATATCTTTCAGTTGATGCCACTAAAATACTTGTGTTCATTAGTAGTTTCAAGACTGGACTATTGCAACTCAGTTATATCTGGTTCGACTCAATATCTACTCCAGAAACTACAAAAAAAAATAATAACACAGCTGCACGGAGCATCTTTAGAATACCACGATCAGAGCACACCTCCCAGCTGCTCTGGACCCTACACTGGCTATCCATTCGATCCAGAATCAAACACAAAATTTGTTGTCTGTGCAGCGTTTTCCAGTCCAGCATACCTCTCCGGCCTCAACCATGTGTACACACCAGCAAGATTCTTAGGCTCCTCTTCTGACAATCGTATGTTCATTATTCCCACTATGAAAACGAGGTCATATGGACAAGGTTCGTTTGCATACCAGAGCCCAGCAACGTGGAATTAATTGCCCATTGAAGTTAGACACAAAGACAAAGTAATCCTTTTCAAGTGTTCATAAAATGCACCTTCTTCGACTGCAAGAACAAACTTCAGGACCTAAAAATAATTCCTTCCTTAAATATTTTCAGCATTTCCTTCGTTTTCCAATTTCATAGTGTTTGCTTTTGTTTTTTGTTTTTTTGTATTCATATCATTATAGATGTTGTAATGCGCTTAGAGCTTCTAAAGATTACGCGCTATACAATGTCCTCATTATTATTATATATATTATTATATACAATCCGGGACATATATTAACAAGACAGACCCTTAATACATGAAATGGTTCGCATCATAACGGTACTTATCAATTAAATCCCAGGCATCGTTTGGTCCCCATGACAATAGTCCTGATTGAAGACATCAGAGACAATGTTTTGTTGCGAATCGCACGACTGTATTTCAAGAAGCCTTTGCAAGTCAGGTAAGACAGTCATAAAAAGTAAGGTACTCACACAAACTCTATGCCGCGAAGAGGACATCCCTCTTGTCACGCTGATCGCGTATTTTACAAGCTACTTACACTACAATTACATTGAGTTAGGTATATTAATATCTAGCTCATGTGTAGCACGTGAATCGGTACATGTAATTACCACCATGTTGGGCTATTCTCCTCATCGTAAAATTCTGCGATACGTCATTTATTTAAACATTGGATCACGAAGGGGGTAGTGGTGGTAGAAGATCCCGTATGTATCAAGAGAAAACGACCGTCCTTTAGTTAAAGAAAGTGACATTCATAAAGTTTACACAACAATCCCATATTTCTACTCTAAATGCGTATGAAAATGTGATTTCTAAATGGCAACATGAAGAGCCACTCCATGGTATTCTTAAACTTTTAACCAGAAAAACCTATTTAGTATTTATCTTTAGAATCATAACAATAAATATATGATTTAAAAGTTACAAATGGTTCCCTTAAAACGATATTGCATTGTATTCTGAGTATATATATTTGCAAGTGCTCCTACACTTACTTTATCGTTTGCTATATAATTTGTCACCTTGCTGCTTTAACAGATTCTCAAAACTGTATCTTAATTCTTTTTAGTATTTTTCCCTTTAAAATAGGCGATGTAAACATTAGATCCCCTTCATTGTTGCTTCTTTTCAACATAATAGCTTATTTATATACAAAATGTTGAACATTTTACAAATCAACTTTTTCAAGATTGCTTTTGTTTGCTTAATATCTCTTGCCATATAGTGGCATTGTTACTTTGAATTTTGTAAAGCCAGCTATATATCTGACCTAATTCCTCGGTTGAAATGCTGACACATAGAGTTCAAAGTAATACATTTGATTTCCATAGTATGATGCATAAAGATTACATCTTTTCAAAGGCATGCACATAATAGTCCGACAAATCAAAAGTCATGAAAACTCAACGGGGTGGTATCCCGTGTTTCCAAAATTACAATTATTCGGAAAAGAATATTCTGCTTATAATTGCCGCTTTTTTAATTGGTAAACATTGAATTATTTTATATACGTCAAATAATTCGAATTCGGTACGCGTTTTGTGTCAATATTCGTGATGGAAACCTCTCATGCGCATAAGAGCCCAACAACGGTGTAAAATAACTGAGGTATATGACTGGGTATCTTTTTGGACCATGTTTGAATGTCCCTAGCCAATAAAAAGATACTGTTAAATTCACCCATCCCCCACACTAAATCTGACATGAACACAATATAAGATACATGAAACAATATCTATCTCAATAGTAGAATGAGAAAATAGAACCTCCGATGAAATCTTTTTACCGGTATAACACTGTACTGTATTCAATGAACAAACTGAAACAAGCTTTATGTGCTACTCTATTGATGAAGTATGCCAATCGTGTTAGACGAAAATTAACAACCAGAACGTTCTTAACTCATTTCAATCATCGAGTTTGTCTATTGTCATATTTCACTAGCTATGTGTTGTCCGACGTCACCATGATTTTATTCTGGTAAACGCTTTGGGTCGGCCCATGTACGATGTTTGATTAGTTGTTATTCTCAAAGTGAAAAACAATTTTATTTCTTCAATAAATGACCCATCTCTAAAAGTGGTCTTGGGCTCTCGATTTTACAGATCACCCACATATCACCTCTGTGTGCGTGAGTTCGAGTCTCAGGTTCGGCCAGCATGGGGATGTGTGAATGCTTGCAAGTAGGTTCGCTGAAACATGGCGTTAAACCCTAAACAACACATTTTTCAACTACATGTTAAGAAAAGTTACTGCGATCCAGTTTGAATAATATTAATAATGTAGACTTTGTCAAAATATTACCTTTAATCGATTTATTTCAGGTGAGCCCCGTCCTAATCAATAGCTATATTTGATTGATTATACTGACCTTGTGCAAAGGCAAACTATTCATTACTTCTACAGGAAGTAACTACGACGTCAAAATGCTAATACATTTGCGCTAAATAATGTTTCTTACACTTTACATCAAACTGTAGAATGTTGTTCTATTTTAAAGCATATTGTGACAAACATCTATTGTACATTTTCGGAACGATGCAGAAGAAATGATTTATGTGGATAGTACGAAGCAAATGCACGAAGATCAATGCTAAATTTGCTACGGACAAATTCCCTGATATATGAGAATTGGAGTTGCTTACTGATTAATAAAGTATATAGCGGACAGGTCATGAGTATTTCATGCAGATTTCGAAATATTATCTGGTAGTAGATTTTACGAACCATATATGCAAAATGTTATAAAAAGCGGAGTAGTAATGTTGTTATCGATGTGATATTTGTTGTAATTTTCGACATTGGAGGTGATTTCATTATGAATGTAGCATCATCGGGAGTGGAATCAGTAGTTGTTGTTGTTGGTGGTGTTAGGATGGTGGAGGTTTTGGGTGGAGATGGATGGAAGAAAAAAGGGGAAAAAGAGGATTTAGACCCATACTAGTTGTATCTGATGGACAGACGGAGAGAAAGAAAGATAGACAGAAAGAAAACTGAAATCACATGAAAGAGATTCACATATTTAAAGAAAAACATAATTTAGTCGGATCATGTCACCTATTCACGATCAAGCTCGTTGCTGTATGCTAATGACATTCTTTCTGGTGGGTGGGTTAATAGAAACGGGATTTTTCACAGGGAGCGTAGAAGAAATGCTTGGTGTAAGTTAAGAAAGAATGGATTTTGAGGGAGTTATATCATATTTTAAGTATCAGTCTTCCTGATATAAAATTGCACAATTACACAGTTATATTGTCTTTGTCTATGGCTATTACATACTCAACGTACAGTGCAGGTATCGATGTAACTAAACTCATGTACGTGTTTACAATTACGGTAATTCCTATCTAGTCACTGTATAAAGTGATACTGGAATCACAGTACTGTCGAAGTAATTTATTTTATGGTAATAATACACATGCATAGCATGTTGGAATTCAGAAAAAATTGAGTGTAGAATGGTATCTGATAAGAACTCCTGTGCATTCATTTGTTGAGATAAAAATAATATTTTTAAGGAATTAAATTTATTTTGGGAAAAGGGGGACAAGGAGAAACAGGGTAAGGAAGCCCTCCATAAATACCAGTCTGACAATAAAGCCTCTAGGTGTTTTACATTAGACCACGTACATGTATGTATGTATACTCTTTAAATCGTCCATAATCAACTAAATCCTATTCTCAACATAATAAGTTATTCACCAAAATTGATTGGGTCCTGTTTTCAAATTTACCCTCTAGATGTATTGACAACACACAGAAAGGACGACGGACGACAGACGCACAGCCATAGCAGGGAACTTAGCTGTCTTCCGCTAAGACAAATATGTGACACTCTTTGCAGCTTTGTTTGCGAAGCAACATTATACTGTGTTTATAAATGTACATGCACCATGCATATATTCTAGACTGATTATGGATGCTGTTGGTTTGAAGTTTATTGTCACTATATAGCATAAAATAGGTTATACATGGCGGCCTGTATAAAGGGTGGAGTGAAAAACTCGGTAAAATCTACCGAACAATGGAAAGTTACTGGCAATTTAATCACACGTCCATATTAGCCAGCCCGACACCTACGCAGACAGATGTGAGATATTGGCTAATAGCGACTCGTCAACTCGAGATCCCCTATAATTTTGGTATTCTATAATAGTAAATATTAGTTTATGCCCGAGACATTGGTCTTTTATTCACAAGCTGATATTTTATCGATAATTTCTCAATTTAACAGTAGCTATTCCTTGATAATGACTGAACTTTTGCTGTCTATCTTTTGCAGACAGGGCCTAACTAACATCGTCACTATAATGGGTTGACAACTCACTTTACCTAGAGTCAATACGTCTGTATCGACATTCCAATACAGATACATGATGGCCAGTGTAAGGTCGCAAGAAGCTATTTACAGAATAGTCAAAGCTAGTAGTCTGAAACTAGAAAAGAAAGGTACGTAATAGATTAATCATATATAAAATCCTTGATGATAAGTACTAACATATCAATCAGTATACATGGTGTTCCAAAATATACGAAAGACAGTAGGTGGAAACTATATCAACGTTTCAATCAGCCTAAATTTAGATAACATAGTTCAATCTGATTTGTTATTTAATGGTCGATCAAGTCAAAGGCATATTTTCGTTTGCATCAAATACAATTGGCAGGAAACCGATTACATTTGTGTCGAAATGTTACTTTCATTGTTTAGTATCACCATAAATGCAAAATTAAAACCAAACCAGACAGGTATTCACCTTTTTCAACTCTCAAAAACTGAATACAGGATCGTAGTCTCATACTGTCATTTTTCCATCCAATCATTCAACGCGCCAATGGGGTTTGAATCTATGACGTGATATGTAAGAGATTTACTGCTTGCTGTAACAGGTTTTCATGATAAATGAACCACCCTAATGGTTAGACATGGATAACATCATTACCCTAATGGTCAAACGTAGATAACACGATCCACCCTGATGGTCAAACGTAGATAATACGATCCATCCCGATGGTTAGACATATATAACACGGTCCACCATGATGGCTAGAGATAGATAACACGATCCACCCTGATGGTCAGACATATATAACATGATCCACCCTATTGGTTAGACATAGGTAACACTATCCACTCTAGTTATTAGACATGGATGACATCATCCATCCTAATTCAGATAACAAGGCTCACTCTAATAGTTAGCCTCAATGAAATAGCATTTAGATGCAAACTTTTATATCACCATCAGATCCTATATAACAACACACATTGAAATGAAACAGGTTGTAAACAAGAACGTAACAAGCGAAGGTGTTTGCGTAATAATAAAACAAATATACTCACATGTGTCTTTCCAATCCAACAAGATATGGTACATTAGGGACAAAAATACATTTTAAAATTAGGTAGAATTATCCAATTAGCTAGGATTATCTAATTATCCAATTAGTTAGGAAAATAATAACACGTCAGATACATATTGATACCTACATTTTCAAAGACATGGCATGTTAAAAAATAAAACAAATATTGTGCATACTGTAATAAAATAATTATAGAAAACAACAATTCATGTATACATTTGTTTATGAAGTACAGAGTACAAAAAGCACTCGTCTCTTAGCTTCATGCAAACAAAGTTTGTAAGAGTTTGAAAACGCGATATTTAATGATATGTTTTATGTTTGACAATATTAAGTAAGAAATATAAACGTATAATTTAATTCCTGTTTAACTGCACTTGCAGCGTGTAACAATCTGACTCGCAATGTTTCTTTAGATGATTTTACCCTCCATACTGGCAACAGCTTCCCAAATATCGAAAGCACTAACATAAAGTTCAAAATTCACTCTCAACGAAGCCCTGTATTCATTCAACCAAAAATATGATTAAAATATAAGGTAATATCATTGTTCATGTTTTCCGTAGCGACCTGGAAGCCGTTGTCAAAATACTTTGATGTCTGATATTTCTAATAATGAGTGAAAACTACTCTATGTCGCGTCATAATTACTTCTCTCTGATGTTTTAAAACCTGTTAGAAATAATACTGTGTGCCCTGTTTAAAACAAAACTGTGCCCGAGCGACGACGAAACCCCCAAAGGTTTACCGCCCCAAGACGTTTGATGTCAGAGGCCACCGTCCTCACCCACCCCCACCGTTAATACTTTACTAATGTTATTTGTTGTTTCCAAAAATTGGTGAACATTAAAGTACCTTGCTCATAAAGACCGTGTTGTTTGATATTTCTAATGTGTTATATTTAAAGAAGCGACAATTACAGTGCGCATTTTTTAAAGTTATGTGTTATCTGATTCGTGTAAAGCGGAGTAAAAATTAAGTAAGATCTGCTCAAAAAACCGTGTTTTCTGGTATTTCCAAACATGATTTGAG
The DNA here is from genome assembly GCA_030141615.1 of Unio pictorum. Taxonomy (NCBI): domain Eukaryota; kingdom Metazoa; phylum Mollusca; class Bivalvia; order Unionida; family Unionidae; genus Unio; species Unio pictorum. Next base: position 12,887,211 of record JARLTB010000100.1, read on the forward strand.
CCCTCTTTTAAAGACTGTGATGTCTAATGTTCCCTTTAAAAAAAGTTGTAAAATGTATTGTCTGGTCCGTTTTAAAGACAGTTTTGTTTGATTTTAATAATAAAAAAATAGTGAAAATTACTACGTGACCTGTTTTAATAAAACATATAAGGAAAAGAAAATTGCAATGTGTGGTACCATAATTATTTTTCAATTTGTGATAATACAAACTGTAACTAGGACAAGAAAGTTACCAATATATTTAAATAATTGGGAAGAATATTCTAATATCTTGTTTTAAAGTGAAGATAGAAGGTGTTACAGAAATAAAATGAGAAAAAGTGTAATCGACAGAAATATCGTTAATTATGATTTGTTGGGAACATGTATGTAGTATACAGGTGTTGTACGATAAGATGTAATAAATTCTGTAGCCGTATGCATTAAGGTATGTTCCTCCATTCGATGGATTAACTAAAACAAAATACTGCAATGCTTACCATTTGAAAAGAGGGAATTTTCACAATAATGTTCTGTTCAAAATATTATTAATTCGTAACAACGCCAATAAATGACAAGAGATATTAAGCAAACTAAACCGATCTTGAAAAAAATTGGTAAAGTTCAACATTTAAAAAAAGAAGCTATTATGTGGAAGAGAAACAATGAATCAGATGTAATGGGTTTAAAACATCATATTTATGGGGGACGGTTCATGTGGCATAGTAATTAAAGAGACTGCTGCGGATGCGGGAGGTCGAGGATTCGATCCTTGGCCGAGTCGTACCAAAGACTTACAAAAATGGTACTAACAGATGTCTCGTTTGGTGCTCAGCATTAAGATGTTAGTGTTAGGACTGGTCGGCCTGGTGTCAGAATAACGTGACTGCGTGGGGCATCATGCTAAATGTCTGCGGTATGATTCCCCAGTGTTAGACATCAATATAAACGGCCACACTGCAATGCTGAGCGCCAAGCGAGACAGCTGTAAGTACCATTTTTGTAAGTCTTTGGTACGACTCGGTCGGGCATTGAATTCACGACCTCCCGCTTCCTCAGCGGACACTCTATCCACTAGGCCATTGGAGTAGTCTTCATCAGTTTGTGTAATAAAGAAAATACAAGTACAGCAGACTGCAGCAGGGATCGTCCTGGGCTTTTCCAATTGTCGCAAATTGCGAATTTTTTTCTCCTTATTGGTGACAAAAATATCCCATTTGGCTATTTTTGGCGATAGATTTTTGGTTATTTAATTTGTACATACAATCATGGATTTGGACTGGATAAATTAAAAGGGAGAGCGAAAGGAAGCCAGAAACTTGATTAAGCAATGCATTGGAATCAATCTGTTAAACAAACGATCCTTTGTTCGTATTGACAACCCCATCTTTACAGTGCATTGTTACATCATAATCTGCTTAAACTGACATCTGGGCTGAGTACTGTATGCTGTGATACAGTCAATCAGGATACTGTACTATACCTACAACTGACCCACTTCTGAAGACGCGAATAGAACAGATAAAATTAATTGAATGGCTAATCCTTCTGTTTTTTGTTTTTTTTGACATATACCAATACAATAGTTTTGCTGAACCTTCATAGAAAACCGATAACATTTGAAGTACCGACTACTGTGTATACATACAAAGCAAATTGAAAAAAATCTCAATCACAATTATATCTGTCGCCAGTGCAACATTATCATGAGCAAACGAAAGTTAGTGTTCAATATCTCATCCTAAGTTACAAAAAATTAACAGCGTTTGGATTTATTGCAAATTCAAAACAAAAACAAACAACGGATGTTCCACTTGTGTAACCTGTATTAATGTATAGAGTTCTCACGACATAAAGTGATTCCTTTGAACGTCCGTCCATCAGTTGATTATACATTCATAAGTTTTGCATTGAAGTCATTTGAGGCGTTGTGGTGTGGCATCCGTTTGGATGAATTTATTTGAGGTGTTGTAGTGTGGCATCCATATGGATGAATTTATATTAAGCAGTTGTGGTGTGGCATCGGTTTGCATGAATTCATTTGAGGCGTTGTGGTGTGGCATCCGTTTGCATGAATTTATTTGAGGCTCTGTGGTGTGGCATCGGTTTGCATGAATTCATTTGAGGCGTTGTGCTGTGGCATCGGTTTGCATGAATTAATTTGAGGCGTTGTGGTGTGGTATCCGTTTGCATGAATTCATTTGAGGCGTTGTGGTGTGGTATCCGTTTGCATGAATTCATTTGAGGCGTTGTGGTGTGGTATCCGTTTGCATGAATTCATTTGAGGCGTTGTGGTGTGGTATCCGTTTGCATGATTTCATTTGAAGCGTTGTGGTGTGACATCAGTTTGCATGAATTCATTTGAGGCGTTGTGGTGTTGCGTCCGTTTGCCTGAATTCATTTGAGGCGTTGTGGTGTGGCATCAGTTTGCATGGCGTTGTGGTGTGGCATCGGCTTGCATAAATTCATTTGTGGCGTTGTGGTGTGGCATCGGTTTGCCTGAATTCATTTGAGGCGTTGTGGTGTGGCATCCGTTTGCATGGCGTTGTGGTGTGGCATCGGCTTGCATAAATTCATTTGTGGCGTTGTGGTGTGGCATCGGTTTGCATGATTTCATTTGAGGCGTTGTGGTGTGGCATCGGTTTGCATGAATTAATTTGAGGCGTTCTGGTGCAGCATCCGTTTAAATGAATTCATCTGAGGCGTTGTGGTGTGGTATCCGTTTGCATGAATTCATTGAGGCGTTGTGGTGTGGTATCCGTTTGCATGAATTCATTTGAGGCGTTGTGGTGTGGTATCCGTTTGCATGAATTCATTTGGGGCGTTGTGGTGTGGTATCAGTTTGCATGATTTCATTTGAAGCGTTGTGGTGTGACATCAGTTTGCATGAATTCATTTGAGGCGTTGTGGTGTTGCGTCCGTTTGCCTGAATTCATTTGAGGCGTTGTGGTGTGGCATCCGTTTGCATGGCGTTGTGGTGTGGCATCGGCTTGCATAAATTCATTTGTGGCGTTGTGGTGTGGCATCGGTTTGCCTGAATTCATTTGAGGCGTTGTGGTGTGGCATCCGTTTGCATGGCGTTGTGGTGTGGCATCGGCTTGCATAAATTCATTTGTGGCGTTGTGGTGTGGCATCGGTTTGCATGATTTCATTTGAGGCGTTGTGGTGTGGCATCGGTTTGCATGAATTAATTTGAGGCGTTCTAGTGCAGCATCCGTTTAAATGAATTCATCTGAGGCGTTTTGGTGTGGCATCCGTTTGCATGAATTCATTTCTTGTTAAATAGTTGGGTCTCGCTTAATAAGCTTCTACCAAAGAGATGTGCACAATAATCTTAAATACTGACCATCTGTGGGCTTTAAAATGAAAGGTTTAATTATTCTCACACAGCACTGAAGGAGATTGGTGAGAATATTAAATGAGTAATGCGACGTATTGCAGCAGGCAAGATTTAATTTGACATGGTGTAAGATAACACATTCAGACTGGTGCTAGAAAACACGTGTAACCATTGTGTTTGCCTTTTTATGGTTTATTAATGAACATGGACCATGTTCCAGATGTCGTTTAGTTCTAGATGAAAAGGAAATATTACATTGGTATTTGTTGGCACATTGACCTTGACCATGAAAACGTTTGGTACTAGCTAAAAACGTGTAACCTTGGTGTTTATTTGCACATAGACCTTGTCCATTAAACCGTTTAATGTGCTTGCTAAATAAGGTACAAAACAACGCGTACATTTGTCTTTCGAAGTATTTATATTTAATCATGGTTGTCTAATGAAGGACTAATATATCAATCTTACATACACCTGACATATTGAACAGCAATATATTTGATTGGATTCCTTTCCTTTTGCGATTTGACGGTTATCCTTCTTTCGTGATTTCAGTTTGTGATAAAAGCCATTTTAATTGTTATTTGGCAATAAACTATCCGACAAACGACTGATTTGTTTTAATTCTGACATTAAGAGGTAATATTAGAAAGGAAAATAGGTATCACGCCAAAACAGATAAGCTTAACTATTCTTGTGTGAACAATACCTTACCCATGATAACACATCTTTTATGTTATGATCTGGCTAAACTACAATCACATACAAAGTTTTGATAGACAGTCAACACATATTATATGACAAATACATGCAGGCGAGGTTCCAATTGTTCTTTCTGTAGGATATGCTTTCAAAACATTTCGAAATATTGTTTCCAAATCAGTCATCTGTAGAGATAATACAAAATGTTCGTCACGGGCATAAAACAATAATAACACGGTAATCTTTTCGGCAAGTCTTCTTTTGTTTGTGGAAGTTTTGACAAACGAACTGAGACTAATGACCAGTAAAACAAATAGTAGAATAAATAAACCATTACTTCATGATTTCAAAGACGTCAGTACTTTAACATTCCGCAAACAAACAAATAAATAATCGGGAAAAGAGACCGCGTAACTGTTATCCCATGTAGTAGGATTCATTAAGTTTAGTGTATGATCTTCTTTTGAGAAATATTCGTACTGCTACCCGAGCTTGGACAGTAGTTGTTGGAGTCGGTATGGAGTCGCCTTTGTAAAGGACGACATTATGGGATTATATGGAAATTAATCTTAGCTGTTGACTTTAAAAATTTGTCACACTATGCTGTCTCAATCCAATTTTTACATGAGCGTACTGCATAGATTTAGGATTTGCATGTTGTATTGGATCTTTTGGAAAATGCTAAAAAGCTTATAGGTTTCAGAGGAATTGGTAATTTCATATTATGGATCACAATGGGCTGTATGGAAGTTTTAAAATTGGGTTTGGCGAAATTACTAATCCATCTTTGAGCTGTATGCGAATTTAGCATTAGCGATTAGGGACAGTTTGGGATAAAGATTAACGCATCCTCTACGAATACAACATGGGGTAACTACTATTGTCAGAGTTACTAATGAACACTTAAGCATGCGCGTATTTATAGTAATTTTTTTTTTTTTTTGTGGAGGGTGATCTCTCCCGGCTGATCTTTGCAGACCGATATGGGGAGGCCCTCCTGCCCTAACTTTTTCTAGGTATGTATGCTATATTTGGTTTCAATGTATTTGTTATTTATTTTATTATTTAATTTTTTAAAAATTATTTTATTGTATTTTTTAAAATTGTTTCTTGTTTAAAAATATTTAATATTTATTTCTTTTTTGTTTTTTAATTGTTTTTATTTTTCAATACATTCATCTAGTTCTAGACTGAATTCTTGTTCACTGTTTTCTTTGTCTCTTTTCTCCCTTCTTTTTTCACTTTTTCTTCTTACTCTCCATCTCTCCTGTATTTTTTCTTCTTCTATTTATTTTTTTTTTCCTGTATGTATTTCTGTGTAGCTTCTTTCTGACGCTCAGTCAGGCAAATTCCCTTTTCATTGTTAATTTTAACTTGTTCTCTTTGTATTCTCCACGTTTCTTCTATTTCGTCATTTCGTTTTTGTTCTTCCATTTTTTTTCTTTCTCGTTCTATTTTATATCATTTTAGGTCTTTTCTCTGTCTTCTCTTAAAAGGATCTTCTATTAGGTCCTGTTCTATTGGCACACTATTCTGTATGTTTTCTATCTGTCCTTCCTTTTTGCTCATTTTATTGCTTTTCCTGCTGTTGTGTTACTGTTGTTGTTGCTGTTGTTGTTGTATTTTTATTTTGTTGTTGTTGTTGATACTGCTTTGGTTTTAGTTTTTCCTAACTTTGATTAGTCTGAGTCCTGTCCATTTGTCGCTCTTCTTGTTCCATCTTTTCTTCTTATTGATTTCTTATCTCTGCTTCCTCTGTATTACTTTCTTGCCCTTGTATTGTCTTTGTCGTTTTATTTTCCTGATTTCCTTGTTGTTGTTTCCTTGTTTCCTCCAAGGTTTTTTGGGGGAAATGCTTGGGATTTCCTGACTTGAATTGTTTAGTTTCTTGGAGATTTCTTGTTTTCTCTTTTGTGGGATTTCATTTCTCTGTTGCTTACTTAGTTCTTCCATCTCATCATCAGGTTGATTTTTATATTCTGTTGGGCTCTCTTGATTTTGGAACATTTGTGAGGGGTATGCCCAGTCTTCTCACATCTGTAACACTTTCTATGGCAAATGCACCCTTTAGACCAGGTCTTCTTTAGAAAGCCATTAAGGAAATAAGCTGTTTTTATCCCTTGTAATCTGCATTTTTCTTTTTCAAACACCCTGGTCCCATTGTATATAGTAGTTTGAGGTATTGTTGCTAGTCTGGCTTTCCCAACTTTTATCCCTATTTTCTTTTCAAAGCCTGCTACCGTTGCTTCTAATGATATTTCTAATGGTATATCGGATAGATGTAATTCTCCCGTTTGTTTCTTTATATTCTTTTTGATTGTTGTGGGTTCCCTTACTGTGACATTCTCTCCCATTATGTTTATCTCCCCATATGGAAGTATCGGGTTTTTTCCTTTTGGGCGTAGTAAGTATCCTTTGTATCCATTTCTGTTTATGGAATATATTTGATTTATATATTCTGCGTTCATGTGTTTAAGAGCTATCATTACCGTTGAAATTCCCCGTATTTTGTCTCTTGGTATTGATGTCATATCCAATTCCTGTGTTCCTTCTTTGTACAAACATTCAAGGAATGATCCTTCGTCGTTCTCTATTCTACTGCACTTAAAGAATTTTTCTACATCGCTAATTTGCTTTTGCGTCTCCGCCATTTTGTTTCCTTCCTTTTCTTTCAGTCCGTGTGTTAACTACAGCTCACTGTTTAATACGGTTCAGTGATTTTTTCCTTTTGTTTTCGTTATAGTTTTCCTGGCTCCAATAACATTATTGTTGAGGAATCACCATTCAATGTTCTTTCTTCTATATTCTTTGATTCTATTTTTTGATTCTATTTACTTCATTGTATGTTAAATTCCATTATGAGTCTTGCTTCTTCGGTGTTTTTCTGCTATGCAAACACAACGGTTTTTCTGTTTTATTTGTCTTTTCGAAGTTGTATATTTGCTTTAGATAAAGACTCATTAAAAACCAAACCAAAAGCCAAAAAGAAAACAAAAGCGCTTATGCTATTGAGATAGAAGGTTTGCACACTTCGTAGTCAGTTTATTACATTCATCGTAGTCAATCCCTAACAAACGTGATACCTTACTGGATCCAATGCATTTCAAAGGACTGACAAATGTCTGGCATCCGCCATCTGATTTGTATTCTTTATACAGTTGACTCCGGTTAACTGCACACCCTCGGGCCCGTCACGAGACTGTGCAGTTAACCGGAGTGTGCACTTAACCGAAGTACGGTACAGTACTGCTTTAAAGCAGCACGGCACGAATATATGTGACGAATAAATATAAATAATAATTAGAATCCACTCTTTCAACTTTTACTTAAAAGTTAAGCTTGTTTTCCTTCATCTGAACACAACTTCATTGATGGGTCATCTCCCGCAGAAAAGGTGTTCAGCTCCAATGACGTCTGCATCCTGTTTTTTTTTTTGCCGTGTTGTCGTTTAAATTGAATTCCGTTGCGTATTTTCCATCTTTCCAACCATCCATTTGTTGGTTTGAAATCATTCAAACCCGAACGGTTTGGAGCAATGTTTCCCATGCTGCACATGTACTATGATTTTTCCCGCGCAATTGCTCTCTAGAGGGCGTGGATATACATGTATATTCCACCTAAGGCGTCCTTTACATGTCAATCATTTGCAAAGTGGCATTTACCGGCTTATTTGTCGGCTTATTTGAAGCGCTACAGCAGTGGACTGGCAATAACTGATCATGACTATACATATACCGGAGTAATAATGTGCCACGGGCATAAATTTATCGTGCAATTATCCAGAGTTTGCATTTAAGCGAAGTGCAGTTATCCAAAGTGTGTTCCAATTGAAAAGCATTGGGAAAAGACGGGACCGACGTGACTACGTGCAGTTATCCGGAGTGTGCAGTTAACCGATGAGCAGTTAAGTGGAGGTGTGTGTGTGTGTGTGTGTGTGTGTGTGTGTGTGTAATTCTCTGACTACCATTATGAGAGATCAAATTGTCTCTATTATATAAGTCCAGCATAAGATTCCCTGATATGTAGATAACGCAACCAAATGTGTAATTGCCAGATTTCCTTGGAATGTTCACCTCTCCTTTAGCTTAGTGGTTACTGCGTTCGCCTCGGACGCGGGATGTCGTGGTTTTGATGCCCCGCCAAGTCATACCAAAGACTTACAAAAATGGTGCTAACGGCTGCCTCGCTTGGCGCTAATCATGAAGATGTTAGGGTAAACACTGGTCAGCCTCGTTTCTGGATAATGTTAATGGGTGGGACATCATGCTACATGTCTCTAGCATGATGCATCAGTTCTAGACATCACTAAAAACTACCACACCGCAAACATCGTTCCGATATGACTGAAAAAGTGTTTGAACTAAGTTAAACATCCAAATCAAACCCTCCTCTGAATTTTCACCACTGAAGGATAATAACCAATTTAGTAAAGACAGTGGATTTCAGTAAGTAGCATGCAGATGTTCTAATCATCTGGACACAAAACACCAATTATTGTTCTTTCATGTAGGAAATGAAACACGAGACATTTTTCACATCAAATTATTAATTGTAAAACTTTAATTCAATATATACAATATTCACGATTATACATGAATATTAGCCAATTATGGCTGTTGCACGAGACTTTGTAACTGCCTTGTCTGTTAAACTTCAGAGATTGGAAAATTCTATGATGTCTTTTATATGGGACACATTTTGGCCAGAATAAAGTTGACATTTTATACAAATGTGTAGTGATCCATGTTCCATAATTTGTATTGATTCACGAAGTATGATAGCAAATGTGTATTGATTCATGTAGCCATGTACAGGTCTCGTCTTTGTTTTGAATGATCCACTTTGTTTTAAATGGAGAGACCTTACCTATCTGTATAGTAAGACTGTACAGTGTTATATTCTAAAGATTGATTTATGCTTTTAAAAAACTTATTTTAAAAGCACAGTAATTAAAGTACTAAATGTGCCAAACTTTGAAAGATGACACTAACTGTTATTATTACGTCTCAATAAAAAGAAATCGTCAGAGTTGAAAATTACTTGTAATGATGCATGGTCGCAATTTCGAATTCAAGATATTCTTGTGAGAAATGGAATAGTTATCAAATATTTCAGTACAATTATCAAATCCAAAAGCTGAACAACACGGCATTTATTATCATACTATATTTATTGCTTATCGATGAAAGCAATCGTCCCTCTTATTAATACTATTAATGACATATAGTCACATTTTAATCGCACCATTTAATTTGTTGTTCTAAAGAAATAATATCTCCCAACTCAATATAGCTGTAGATTATATTTAGTCATTGCACTAACTTGTTTTATATCAATGTCGTCTACTTTAAAATATTCTAATATAGGAAAGGAAATGTACAGTTCATGTTCGTCGTCGATTTTGCACATTAAAATCATATCGCTTTTAAGCCTACGTGGTTAGAGCGTCCGCCTCGCATGCGGAAGGTCGCGGGTTCGAACACCGGAAGAGTCATACCAAAGACTTATACAAATGGTACTATCAGCAGCTGCCTCACTTGAATCTTACTATTAAGAGGTTAGTGTTAAGACTTGTTGCATGGTGCCCCAGTGCTAGGCATCAATATAAACTGCATCACTGCAGACATCGTAGCGATATGAATGTAATTAGATTACATTGACCTTGTTTAAAGGCAAAAGATCTATTCTTTATAAAGAGCGTAACTAAGACGTCCACTTACCGTTACATTTGCCGCCCTAAGTATTGTTTCTTACACTATTTACCAAATAATGTGATGTTTAATTTGTAAAGCACAGTGGCAAGTACCTGTTTTATGCATTCTTGATTGATGCGAACTAATTGATTTATTAAGAGTTTACGATCCAGATAGGTGTAGATCATATAGAGCAGTGCCAACTTAGTAAAGGACAAATTGTGAATAAAGTATCAGTATACAGGTCTTGTGTGTTCGGCTATGCTTTAATGCAGATTTAAAAATATTAATTAGATTAATAGTTCCATATACACAAAGAAATAAATAGTGATGTCAGTATCATAAGCATCGCCATTATTATCATCACCACACAACTGCAACCACTGAGGATAGTAAAGGTACAAGTAGACAACATTGTTATGGCACGTTAACAACGGCACCTTTACACTAATATTGCTAATAGTATTCGTTGATGATATTCAAAGAGATGATTAAATTGTAGTTGTCTCAACAGCAGCAGAAGTAGTAGTTATTGTGATGGTGATGGTAGTTGTAGCAGTTTTAGTATGAGGATGAGAAAGAAGAAAGGGAACTTATCCATTCTTCATTCTTGGATCTGAGTCAACAAACGACATGAATGAGGTATACATATCGCAACAGAAATCATTTTAGCCCTGAAAATTCCATAAAGTGAATGTTTTGAATAATATATCCCACAGGTATTGCATCTTATTCTTGATCTAGTATGTAAGATCTCCCAGGTAAGGTAGCCAATACATTTTACAGGTATCAGTCTACACATACACATTCGTATCACCTGTTTTTACAATTACGGGAATTCGTATCTAGTCAGTGTATGCAATGCTATTGGAATAGCACAATTGTCGAAGGTATTTATTGCTCAGTAATTACACAGATACATAGCATGGTTGAGCTCAGACTTGATACATATTCATTGAATGGTTGAGTTTATACAGGACACGCATTAATAGCATGGTTAGTTAGGATTTCACCCCAGGTAAGGTAGCCAATACATTTTACAGGTATCAGTCTACACACAGGATTTCATACAGATTCATAGAATTGCTAAGTTTAGATTAAACATGGTTTCGGACAAATTATGTATTGAGGCAAAATCGCAGGGGTGGGGGTGATCGCATCCCTTTTTCCCTATGTGTGTGCCTCCCTTGATTGAATTCAGACTTTACACACATGCGTAGTATGGCTGAGTATGGGCTTCACACTAATAAGCAATCTCGTGTATATATTTGTTGTAATATCGCTAATTTTGTAAGGCTTATACTTGCTGGTACCACGAAGGGTAAAGGACGTAGTTATTCATGCTTCTGCTAGTATCATCTCTCTCAACCACGATATGAATGAATGAAGATGTCCATCATGTTATCATTAAAACTCTAGATGTTATTCAGACAATTACCGTGGCCACAAATAAAAAATAAATAAATAAATAAATAAATAAATAAATAAATAAATAAATAAATAAATAAAAACTTCATCAATCAGACTTATTTTGTAGATATTTCCACAAGGCATTGCTGTTAAATATTGTACAAAACAAAGTGTTGTTAAATAGACTGATTATTACTTGAATGTATAACAACGATAAGTTTCTTCCTAGTAGCTATCACTGAACTTAAATAATTATATAAGAGCTTAACAATATTTTTGCATTATTAGTACTGGTTGAATAGTCTTTCACGCTTTGTACGAACAGCATATCATGTACGTTGTTTCTATTTGCACACCCACATAGTCGAGACTTAGTTTTGTAGTGCGTAATAGTACATATTTGCTTCATGTCCGAGACGTTTTTATTTTACACACAAGAGTATGTCTCTACTGCAATTTCGAAATTAATAAGTAATTTTGTAAATGGATTCTGTCTGGATGTTACTTCTCTATCTTGTACAGCCCAGCCGTAAATTATAAACTGTCATATTTTCACAGTTCAGTTCACCTAGAGTCAGTACCTCTCGATCAACTGAAACGACAAGATGGCCACAGCAATGTCACAAGAAGCTAGTTGCAGTCTGGTCGAGTATAGGACTCTGACACTAGAGACGGAAGGTATGTGACATAAATTTAACGAAAGACATATTAAATTGCATATATTTTATGAAACGTGAACCGATTATATGAGAAGTAACAATGCTAGATAATGACGTCACGATGTAAACGTATAGGGGGTGTGAGAGGTTGACCGACAGCAATTGTCCTTCCTAACAGTGATTCTCGATGGAGGTGCAATTATAATTATAGTTAGCATAATGCCAATAAATATCCTGATTACTGTTTGAGATGTCATATATTAAAGATCGTTATTAAAAGGTGCCACACGTATTATGGAGTTCTTTGGTATCGTGAGTCGTAAAGTTAGCGATGGGCAAGTAAGTAAACGAAAATGCTGCCTTCAAGATATTACATATGTCTATTCGGTATTATTTTATCTGTATTAACATAAATTTCATGTCCAGCTTAACTCCAGATTCCAGAATATGCAAGGGGCTTTAATCGGAGGTCGCGGTATTCTCGAAAAAATTATTTGTACGATGGCTTGTAATTAACCTTATGTTAGGATGTTGATGTATAAGGTGCAAAAATTGTAAATCAATTTGAATATCGAATACTACTTCAATGCCACTCATTCTGTCTCCTGTACCCTTCAAGGACAGAAACTTGTCTGAGAAAATTACAACAAAATATATGTAGCCACTTGTGACCGGGGAGAGGGTGTGGGAGGAAGTAGCGATGCCAAATGTTTATGAAAGTTGGGGACAGGGGTGGGAGGACGTAGAGATTTCAAAAGTTCAGGAAAGTTTTACCTGGTACCCGTCAATCCTAACGATTGGTACACGGGTACGCGATCAAAGGAAAACTCTACGAAATATTTAAGAACCGCTTTGTTGCAGGTTCTCCTACGCCAGCCCCGAAGAGAGGTATAAGCAGAATTAATACTAATGTTAGTAGTAGAAACGCGTAATTTGAACATTAAAAAAAATCATTATATATGTTACATGCCATAAACGCGTTATGTTATATGCCATAATTACAGAAATCTATGAAAATGAACATATGTGTTTCCTTCTAACCGGGATCTGCAGTTAAATTTTTGTCACAAATCGGCTAAATGAATGTGGATTAGTGCAAGGCTATAGACACAAAAAAACTGATAAATTATTTATGCATAATACTCACTTTAACTAGTCTACATGTCTATAATAATTTTCGCGAATGGTCGTAAGGTGTACAAATGATATCTGTTGTATTATATCACTGTCAAATTCTTATTTGAAATTTTTAAAGTGCTATTGATTTTTCATTTTCTCGATGTATTATGTTTTTAAGTTCAATGAAATCTCTCGTCTCTAACATTTTACAGTCGTATAACATATATCAGTCACATCGATTGCGCCCGTTTATTGCGATAGTTGGCGTCATCTATTTTCAATTAGGACTGGTCTGTTACGTATGTGGTATCAAATAGAATGAATCTGAGACAATGCGGTTTCACATTAAAAAAACACGTCTGTTTTCTTGGAACTGTTTCATGTACGTATTGTAAATAGAAAATAAAGAAACGACACAGATGTTTCATGAAGAACACATATACTCTTATCATTCGTATATATATATATATATATATATATATATATATATATATATATATATATATATATATATATGTGTGTGTGTGTGTGTGTGTGTGTGTGTGTGTGTGTGTGTATCGTGTTTAGGCTCTAATAAACGGAAATAAAGAAAGAGTGAAAACAACCAGCATTGTAAAATTTAATAATTTATTTCCCAGTAAAAACTATTATAATTGTGGAAATAAGAACTTACGGTTTTAAGAATCAAATCCGAAAATAATCCACGATTTTAGTAGTAAACAAGTTGTAAAATGTTCTAATTCAAGTTTGGGTCCCAATGAAAATCCAAGAATTGTATTTTCAATTAACTGGATCGACTTTCTGACCCAAACAAGTCTTGTCAGTTGCAAGTGGATTAACCATTACATTGTCTCCATCTAGGTCGTTGCCTAGTAATAAATGATTGCCCTCAACGGGTAAAACGGAGACTGAACCCACAAACAGAAGAAATAATCGCTGAATAGGCTGGGTTCCGGAATGGAAGAAGCACAGCAGAACAAATGGTCATTCTTAGGGTTCTGTGTGAAAAGTACTCACAACATCAGCAAGACATCTATCATGTGTTCATATATTTCAAAAAGGCTTTTGACAGAGTGTGGCATGATGCATTGTGGGCCACAATGAATAAGTACAAGATGGGTCAAAAGTTGACCAACACCATCAAGCAGCTGTACGCCAAGGCTAACAGTGCAATAATTTCTCAAGGTTCTGTGGGGGACTGGTTCAAGACTATAATTGGAGTACGGCAAGGCTGTCTCCTGTCACCCACACTTTTCAACATCTACTTTGAGCGCCTCATGAGCGAAGCCCTTGAAAACCACTGTGGGACAATCAGCATTGGAGGACATAACATCACCAACCTCCACTTTGCAGACGACATTGATCAGCTGGCAGGCAGTAAAGATGAGCTTGCCACAATAGAGAAGAACCTCGATGAAACATCTTCCAGATTTGACATGGAGATAAGTGCCGATAAGACAAAGCTGATCACAAATAGTGGCAAACTTATCTCAACCAAGATTAAAATCAGAGGACAGGAACTGGAAACTGTGGGCCAATTCAAATATTTTGGTTCAAATATCTTGGTTCCATAATCACGGAAGAGTGATCAAGGGTAGAAATTTTGTCACGAGCAGCACAAACAACGGCAGCTATGTAAAAGCTAAGACCCATCTAGGGAGACAAGAATATCTGTCTGTAAACTAAAATCAGACTATTAAGAGCACTAGTCAGCTTAATCTTTCTGTATTCATGTCAGGCCTGGGCCCTGACAGCAGAATTGCAACGAAGAATCCAGGCACATGAAATGAGATGCTACAGAACCATCCTTGGCATCTCTTACATGGTCCACATCACAAATGAAGAGGTGTGAAACACCATCAGACACAAAGTGGTCATTAGAAAGACCTCCTCACCACTGTCAAAAAGAGAAAGCTGAAATGGTATGGCCATGTCACTACAGCCAACAGTCTATCCGCAACAGTACTGCAGGGTAGTGTTCAAAGTGGTAGAAGGAGAGGTAGACAGAGAAAAAAGTGGAGTGACAACATCACAGAATGGACCAGGAAAAGTTGCGCAGGGCCACAGGCATTGGCACATGATCAAGACAAGTGGAAGGAACTGGTCAGATGTTCAGCAGCATAGTGCCTCAACGACCACATTAGGTCAAGAGACTGATGATGATGATGATGATGATGATGATGATGTTCCGACTGTCACGGGTCCTGAGACTAAGTCTGTTTACACGTTTACACAATGGAGAGGAACATTAACAATCATTAGAAGAAGACGTCTCAGAATAATGTAACGTACCTGACAATAAAAGAGTCTAAGAAGCTCCTGTGTACTTGAAAATTTTTATAGGGGTGGGGTTGGCCGAGTCACCCAAGAGTGATATAGAACCCTTGTGGTTCACAATTCTCTATATTAACATCAGAATGCGGTTCATCAAACCTAACATAAGTATTGCTATCAATATACACGACCGTGACCTCTTAGAAATAAGAGCATTTGGAATAGGTCTGTCTTGATTCGGGTGCCTATTTTGCTGTTTGAAGCATGCCACGTGACGAAGGTAACAAAAATAGCAGAGTCAATACATCTAAAGCGATATGTTTCACTTTTAACTCTTTGTAGTGGCCATACCGTCTAACTGATACAACATTTTTTAGTGACTCGGTCTGTGGTTAAATGGCAATACATTCAATACCAGACAAAGATATGAAAAAGGAGCCAAGTAAAGATTACTTTAGAAGAAAAAAAATTAATTAAAGATAATTCGGTTTTCTTACTAACCACCATAATACTTATTACAACCAGTCATATTTACATAGATGAATAACAATATCATAACATAAAGATAACGACTCTTTGTTTATATTTCTATATTTAAATACATTATCTAGTCTTACCCTCATAAACGAAAGATACACGTGTAAAATAAATTCCATGACAACCAAAACCATTGGAGATCACTATGCAGTGATAGTGAGATCAGAATCACACTTATAAGGGAGTGCACAACAAGTTCAATCGGGAAGCTGCTCAATAAGAGTTCTTTAGAGAGGTTTTGTAACAATTTTGTTTATTTGATTTTATAGCAAAATAAATGTCTAGGATCGTGAGTTTCTAAGGTGAAACCAATGGTCATTGTCTGAGTTGAAATAAAATGACTTTGTATTTACCATGTAGTGTCAAATCATTCGATGAAATTCTGAGAAACGGCAACATATCTTACATTATCTAGACTGTATTAGAAGACTAGCATTATCATTTACACAAAATGGATGATTTTCATGCATTTCCAGTTGCCAGTTACATGATTGTAAGTGCAATGTCCGATTTTCATCAATCATAGAAGTTGTGAGATATGGATTTATATAAAATGACTGACTTTAATAGGGTTGCGAATCACGGGAATATGTATTTACCTTTTAGTACTGAATTCCACTAATCTTTGGACATGCGAATATTTACAAGCAGTCCAACTATAGAATAATAATAATAATAATAATAATAATAATAATAATAATAATAATAATAGTTGTTGTTGTTGTAGGGTTTAATGCCATTTTTCAGCACACGATAGGTTATACATGGCGGCCAGCCAAGAAAGTATTTTTGGTGGAGGAAGTACCCGGAAAACCCCCCAGAAGCGTCATCGACCCGCGACAAGCAGCTGGCAAGCTTTCTCACATAATTACATTAGCCGAATATGAGACTCGAACGCACGCAAAGAGAGGTGAGATGGCAGTGATGCGTAACGGAGAGAACTTTAGACCACTCGGGGCCCCCAATAATAATAATAATAATAATAATAATATATAAAAAGAAAAGAAAATAAATATAAAATAAATTATAAATAAGACTATGCAATCATGCATTGAGTATATCAATTGTATTACATGATGCAATACAGTCTTCCAATACAGCGTTGTGTTTTCGTACTCTAAAATAAGTTTACACAGCAAGACGAGAAGAAAACGCACAAAAAATCATCCACAATGTGAACTTCTTACGTACTTCAAAATGTCATTAGGTGGTACCTTTTCTCATTATTCAAATAGAATCATTTACGATAATAATAATAATAATAATAATAATAATAATAATAATAATAATAAATATTATTATTTTTATTATTATTATTATTATTATTATTTATGCCCTTGAAAAGGTCATAACTAGGAACAGAGTTTCTTCAAACAAAATAACCATGGCTAAAATCAAGCACTGATACTTACTTTCTAATACAAATTTTATATTTCCATCCATTTTGTATATATTAGGTGGTAGCTTTTCTCACTATTCAATGGAATCATTTATAATAATAATAATAATAATAATAATAATAATAATAATAATAATAATAATAATAATAATAATAATAATAGCAATTATATATAATGATAAAATAATACAAAATATTATAAATAATGATAATAATAAAATTATTAATCACAATAATAAAAATATTATAAATACAAATAATAATAATAATAATAATAATAATAATAATAATAATAATAATATATAAAAAGAAAAGAAATTTAAATTAAATTATAAATAATACTAAAATTATTAATAACAATAGAAATAAAAATAATATAAAAACAAATAATATTAAAAATACAAATAATAATAATAATAATAATAATAATAATAATAATAAAAATTAATAATAATAATAATAATAATAATAATGATAGATAATAAAAAAAATATTATAAATAATGCCAATAATAAAATTATTAATACAAATAATAATAATAATAATAATAATAATAATAATAATTTAAATAATAATATTAATATTAATATTAATATTAATATATATAAAAAGAAAAAAATATTATAAATAATAATAATAATAAAAATATTAATAACAAAAAACACAAATATTATAAAACATGTAATATTCTAATAATAATAATAATAATAATAATAATAATAATAATAATAATAATAATAGTTGTTCTTCTAATAGGGTTTAACGCCAATTTTCAGCACACGGTAGGTGATACATGGCGGCCAGTGAAGAAAGTATTTTTGGCAGAAGTACCAGGGAAAACACCCTGAAAGAACCACCAACCCACGACAAGCAACTGGCAAGCTTTCTCACATAACTACATTAGCCGATTATGGGACTCAAACGGACACAAACAGAGATGAGATAGCAGTGATGCGTAACGGAGAGCACTTTAGACCAATCCGGGTCCTCAATAATAATAAAAATACTAATGGTAATACTACTACTACTACTAATAATAGGTATTATCATTATTATTATTATTATTATTATTATTATTATTAATGCCCTTGAAAAGGTCATAGCTAAGAACAGAGATTTTTCAAACAAAATAACCATGGCAAAAATCATGCATTGAGTATATCAATTTGATTACATGATGCAATACAATCATCCAATACATTGTTGTGTTTTCATACTCTAAAATAAGTTTACACAGCAAGATGAGAAGAAAACACAACAAATCATCCATAATGGGAACTTATTACGTACTTCAAAATGTCATAGTAGACGTCTTGATTTTCATCTTGCTTTTCTGCTGAAACTTACTTTCATTTACATTAATAATAATAATAATAATAATAATAATAATAATAGTAATGATATATAGTAATAAAATAATACAAAATATTATAAATAAAGATAATAAAATTATTAATCACAATAATAAAATTTTATAAATACAAATAATAATAGTAATAATAATAATAATAATAGTAATGATATATAATAATAAAATAATACAAAATATTATAAATAAAGATAATAAAATTATTAATCACAATAATAAAATTTTATAAATACAAATAATAATAATAATAATAATAATAATAAAAATAATATATAAAAAGAAAAGAAATATAAAATAAATTATAAATAATAATAAAATTATTAATGACAAAAGAAATAAAAATATTATAAAAACAAATAATATTAAAATACAAATAATAATAATATTAATAATAATAATAATAATTGTGGTTGTTGTAAGGTTTAACACATTTTTATGCACACGATAGGTTATGTTTGTTTTTTATGGTTTAACGTCATTTTTCAGCACAATATAGGCTATACATGGCGGATAGTATTAATGGTGGAGGAAGAAACCGGACAAACCCCGAATAGTACCACCGACCCACGAGAAGCTACTGGCAAGCTTTCTCACATAAGTACATTTGCCGAATCTTAGACTAGAACACACGCAGACAGAGGTGAGATGGCAGTGGTCCGTAACGGACAGCGCTTTAGACCACTCGGCCACTCGGGGCCCCCCCCACGATAGGTTATACATGGTGGCCAGCCAAGAAAGAATTTTTGGTGGAGCAAGTACCCCGTAAAAGCCCCAGAAAGAACCACTGACCCACGACAAGCAACTGGCAAGCTTTCTCACATAACTACATTAGCCTAATATGAGACTCGAACGCACGCAAACAGAGGTGAGATGGCAGTGATGCGTACAGAGAACAATTTAGACCACTCAGAGCCCCCAATAATAATAATAATAATAATAATAATAATAATAAATATTATTATCATTATTCTTATTATTATTCTTATTATTCTTCTTATTATTATTATTTATGCCCTTGAATGATAATAATAAAATTATTAATCACAATAATAAAAATATTATAAATACAAATACAAATAATAATAATAATAATAATAATAATAATAATAATAATAATATATAAAAAGAAAAGAAATATAAAATAAATTATAAATAATAATAAAATTATTAATAACAAAAGAAATTAAAATATTATAAAAGCAAATAATATTAAAAATACAAATAATAATAATAATAATACAAATAATAATAATAATAATAATAATAATAATAATAATAATAATTGTGGTTGTTGTAGGGTTTAACACATATTTTTAAGCACAGGATAGGTTAAACATGGCGGCCAGCCAAGAAAGAATTTTTGGTAGAGGAAGTACCCGTATAAACCACCAGAAAGAACCACTGACCAACGACAAACAACTGACAAGCTTTCTCACATAACTACATTAGCCGAATATGAGACTCGAACGCACGCAAACAGAGGTGAGATGGCAGTGATGCGTAACGGAGAGCAATTTAGACCACTCGGAGCCCCCAATAATAATAATAATAATAATAATAATAAATAAACAGAGTTTCTTCAAACATAATAACCATGGCTAAAATCAAGCACTGAGTATATCAACTGTATTACATGACCAAATACAGACTTTAAATACAGCGTTGTTTTCATACTCTAAAATAGGTTTACACAGGAAGACGAGAAGAAAACGCACAACAAATCATCCATAATGTGAGCTTTATTATGTACTTCAAAATGTCATACTACTCGTCTTAATTTTCATCTTGCTTTTTTGCTGATACTTACTT